>JBBMKA010000026.1:5659042-5672459 GCA_037833695.1 Sechiopsis laciniata | reverse complement strand
TCTAAATAATGAAATAAATATGACTTTATATGATTTATTGACAATATATATATTTCGGTTTGGATCGGTTTTTATTGGTTTTTAAAAACGAAAACCGGAACCGATCCAATATTTTCGGTTTTTTCAAATTACAAACCGATATATCCAATTTTGTTCTAAAAAACCGATCCGATCCATTGGATTGGATTGGTTCGGTTCGGTTTTTCGGTTTTTCGATTTTGCCTTGCACCCCTACCTCAAATCATTAGAAAATTCCAACTAATCAATAACATAACCAACTATGTTTTGTGACCTTTTGGTTTAGGTTCAAATTTCTTTTCCAAATTTTGTTGAATTTTATTGTTAATATATTTGTGAGTGTTGAACCTAATTTATGTGTTTCTTTCCATTCTCATGGGATACGAGAAAGTTGAACTTTACATTGATATGATATTGTATATTTTAAATATAAATCTCACTTTATTTTTTAATTCAATAAAAAAGTATCAAGATGATTGTCATCACTCACTTATATATTTACCATCTTCTTTTATATATTTATGATGTAAAACAACTTTATTTATATCCTATAATAATATATTTAGTTATTAAAGTAATTCGTAAAATATTATATTCTATTTCTAGGTGAAATGATTCAAACATTTGATTTAATGGTTTAGAGTAAACACTTAAACTAATTAATTGGGCTAAGTACTTGATGTAAGATACTAAATTCTAGGCAATTTATTGTTAACATGAATTTTGTTGGCTTGTTAGTTTTTAAAATAAATGTGAAGGTGTGATGGTTTAAATCTAACTTCAGAAGAAAAAAATGTACGCCAATTATGAATATGAGGTGAAAATTTATTATTAATAAAAAAGGAATTCCTTTTAAAATTTTATAACTTTTTTTTTTTTATAACAGTGCTCATAATTTTTATCTCATCAATCTAATCATATCTATTTCTTTTCGATTATCTTTTTTCTTCTCAATGTTTTAGACTGCCATTTTTTCTTCCAAAATTTCTTCACAAATTGTCTTCTCCTTATCGTTCGAAAGTCGTTTTTCAGTTCAAAGATTTCAGAATTGTCTCCGTCTATAAGAAGCAAATCAAGATACTTCAATGTTAAAACCATCTCACTTGCTTCAATGTTATTGTAATTTAGTATTAAATAATATTTATTATAATACAGTCTTTAATGTTCATAACAATTATTAATATTGTTTTTTTACGGTCATTTTGATACTGTTGTTAAAAACATGTATGTGCATATTCAAGTTATTTATCTTGAGTTGACAAATAATACAATATAATAATGAATATATAGTACAATAAATACAATAGTTATTTCAGCTTCCCAAACAACAAAAATTAGAATTTTGATTCACAGAAAATAGACATACCAAAAAACCTAAAAGAAAGGAAAGAATCCAAGATAAATGGTTACGATACGATATTTATTAGCAATCCAATATGGTATTAGAGACACCGTTTTTTTTAGAAATACTTTATTTATTAGAAATACAATATTAGCTATAAATACTGTATTTATTAGAAATAAAGTATTAATTAGACATATTGTATTTATTAGAAATAGAGTATTTGTTAGATATACCGTATTTATTAGAAAAACAGTACTTATTTGAGCTTACACAAGGACAAAATTAGGGTTTTTTTATTTGATCTTTTTCATGGACCTACTGCAAATATTAGAGAGATAAAACGACGCAAAAACAACTTTTCATTTATCGAATCTAACGTTTTCATCATATTCTTCTATTGTACCTTCGAATGCACATTAGAATTCAAGAAAATCTTCTGAAAAATGCAAGAAATGAGTAGGAAGAAAAAGTTACCAAAGATCGAAGGAATAAACTATTAAAAAAAAAGTGGATCTCAATCGCCAACAATCATATAAGTATGAAGGTGGTTTTCTTTCACTAGAAAAAAATGGAGGTTGAAGGGTTTCTTTGTTTTGTTGAGAGGAAAGAAGAAGAGAGAAGAAATAAGGGTTGAAGAAGGAATGAGAGACCAAAAAATGTTTAGGAATATGTATTTTAGGAAAAGTTATTTAATTTGAATTTTTAAGGAAATTTTAATTATGACATTTAAAATCAATCAATTAAATGTAGGCAAGGGCAAAATAGGATTATTAAAAGTTATTAAATGTGGGTTTTTAAAACAAAATTTAGATTTGCAAAAAAATTAGTTTGTTGCCTAGATTTGTAATTATTTATAAAAAATGGTATATTCAATATAATTTCCCTAAATTAATTACAAAACGTTAATGCCATTAGCCACTAATTAATTTGTTTATTACGCATAAATAATGATCCCAGATTTCTAATGGTCCTAATTAAATTAATAAGTCGGGGAAAAGTTTGTAAAGTTAATCGAGGCAACTGCTTCCTCTCATAAAGTCGAAGACGTCATAGGGAAAATTAGATTACATTTTTGCAATAATTGTCCCAAAACTTATGAGCTTCACATCTTTTTTAACAAATACATAATAATAATAATAATAATAATAATAATAATAATAATAATAATAATAAATAAACTCTTCCTTTTCGTATACATCATAACATCAATTAAAATGACAAAACTAACCCAAAAATAGAGAGTGGAAACATAGAAAACCTTAAAACGATGGACATTCTAGACATTTCGCAGTTTCATTATTATTGTCACTTCTCGAATAAGGCTAAATTTATTTTACATTCCCAAAGAAAAAAAAAAGATGATTAAGCACTCTTTGATACATAATGGTTGGCTCCACAAATCTCCAACTTGAAAACAACAAGATTTGCCGATGTGCTGAAAGAAGAAAGAAAAAGAAGAAGAAAACCACTCTTTTGTATAATGAAAAATAAAAATAAAAGGAGAAAAAAGAAAAAGCTTAAGCATATCCATTACTAATCTTCTTTTACATACTATTAGTTGCCGCAAAAATAGCGTAAAAACCCACCCCACCAATATTTAGATAATGTAAATATATAAATTTCTCAAGCAGCTTTTTATTTTTTTTTAGTTTACAAAGAAGAGAGAAAAATTGCTTGAGAAATTGGTTTTAGCAATTAATGAGGTTGTTTTTGTTGTTATTAAGGATGAATTGCAATTGGGTGAAATTTGGAGCAGAGATTTGTTGTTCGACTTGTCGGATAATTAATGCTCGTCGGATGTACAAAAGTTTCTGCCTCAGAATTGCATGTTCTGTTTGGAGATGGTCGTTTTCCGTCCGTACACGGTTCATTTGATAAACCGTGAACCGCAACTGATTCGATAGCTCCCGGTTTTCAACTCTCACCTTGTTCACCAAGTTCCTTAAGTTTTCTAAGTGCTTTTGTTTTCTCTTACGCGACCGCCTTGCCGACTCCCGGTTCGACTCCATCCGCCGCCGTTTTCTCTCGGCTAACTCCTTCACCTTTTCGCTCGGTTCTTCCGGACCCTGTTCATTGACTTCTGGTTCGTCCCGGTTTTCGGAGCTGGAACTCGAAATCACCGGTTTTGGGGAGTTGAACTTGGACATGTCCAATCTGGCTGGTTCCGGGAGTTGGAACACAGCCGGGAGGTATTCATGGTCTTCCCATAGGGTTGAGGTTGCGTCGAAAACCGGAAAAGGGTTTTCGAGCATGGATTCGTAAGGCGAACCGTGTGGAAAAGTGGACAGCATGACGACAGGAAAAAAAGAAGGATTTGCAAAACAAGATAAAGGAGGAGAGAGGGAGGAGGAAAGGGAAGAATTGCAGCGTAGAGGCATTGTATTTATTAGAGAAACTCATGGGGGTATTTTCGAAAATGAAGGTCAACAATGGAGGGTAGTTTCGTCATTAAATTAAGTGGCATTGTAGTGGAAGTATGTAAGCGCGCTTTTCTTTTTTAGGGCGGACAGATGGGTGAAATTAGCTTCGCAATGAAGAAACAATCACTGTGGGTTCCACAACTAAACCTGGTGATGTGGCGACGATTAAATCGAGATTAACGTCACAGCCAATTCTTATTAAACAAATATAATTCTACACTAAACATCTGCATCATTAAAAATGTTGTAAGATATATTCAGTTTTCTTTTTTCTTTTAAAAATTGATATAATCAGAAAACCTAGCTCGAGGCTGAGTCGTTGAATTCGGCTGCGCCGCCGAGAGCCGGCGGCTTGAGATGCTTACACGCAGATGGAAAAAGTTGTAGACCAGAGATGATTAATTTGTCATCTTACATTACCACAACAACATTAACTCAACGATATCTGCCTTTATCCAATGACCATAAAATCATAATTTGAATCCCCTTACCTTTAGTTATTGTAGCATTCAAAAAAAAAAAAAAAAAATTATCATCTTACAAATTAATTAGGGGAAAATACTGTTTGATCCTATGTACTCCAGTGTCTAGATTTTAAAATATTACATTTATATCCTAATAATTAAGTTAAGTTTATTTAATCTCCAAATTTCAAAATGTTATATTTTTACTTCTAAATTATAAGTTTAGTTTGAGTATAGTTCTTAGAGTTTAAAATTTTACATTTTTATCATTGATTTTATAATTAATACACATTTTTAGTCATATGTGGAATCTTTCTACCAATTAATTTAAATATTATGATTTATATTTTTTATTTAACATAAAAGTGATAAAAAACCAATGAAAATTAATTATTTTAAAAAAATAATATAACTAGAAGAAAATTAACAACAAATGACAAGCTAAAAGGAGTAATCATTTTGTGAAATCATATAATCAGTTGGTTACGTGTTCAAGTCCTAAATATTGTTGTAATAATAAAAACACAGTTAACAAAAAAAATTAGCTTGAGTGAAAATTCGGAAGTAAATGTATAAGAACTTGAAATATAAGGATCAAATAGAAGTTAAATTCAAAATTTTAGGATAAAAATATTACATCTTGAAGTTTAAGAAAAATAAACTAATTTTAAAATTTGGAGTAAAAGGATACACTTTTGAAATGCAATGACCAAATTAAAACTATTATGAATAATCGGAATAATAATTAAGAAAAAATGTGAGACGAAAAATATAATGATTTATGTGGTTGGTTTATTAACATTGTGCTAGCTACATTAATAAGTAGAGAAGAGAAAACCGTACATATTACTAAGCAAATAATAATATAAATAATTGGTCTAACCGAGCTAGTGTTTTAAGAGAATTTTATATAGTACACACTCATAAAATTCTAATCTAACTTATGACAAAAAATACATAAAAATTCAATACAAAAATATAAAGTCAATTACATATTTTAACTAGGGTAGCCCACCAACTAAATAATCATAGATAACATAATTCAAAGACATCTCAATAAAAACTATCCTCCAAATTTAAGGATAAAAAAAGTATTTTCCCAATTAATTATTACTTGATTATGCAATAAGTTTTGCCTAAAGTTTGACTTTATTGTTTCGATTTAATTATTAATAAATTATTAATACTCTGGCCTTCCTGGTGAGATAAAGAAGATTCTGAGAATTATATTTAGAAACAACACTTTTTTCAGTTTGTATAACATCGACGTGTATAATTTACACTAACATTATATTTGAGAAATGTTAGCATTTTCATGGAATAATGCTGATAATTTAGAATGGCTATTTCCAAATTTCAACACAAATGGAGAAAACAAGTTTTTAAACAGGTTGCCGTCCATTATATATATATAAAACCCAGCCATATAATTATATAAAGTGAAAGAGATTGATAGAGATTCCTATTAATTAAATTACCACAAAAATTCTATCTTTAAAATGGTAGAACATTTGCTCGATCTAAAAGCTGATTCCCTAAAACTAGAATTTTACTTGTTAAATACTCCATGCACAAAAGAATTTTCAAAAGCTTTTGTTAGGTTCTTAAGAAATTTATCAATTAGTCTTAGTTTGTTTTAGGCTCTTTAAATTTGCAACAACCTTAAAAGATTCGTATGTTATTCGGAAATTTTGATAAAAGGAGGGGTTGGAAGTTGAGAGAGCAAAGCACAAACGTCGGCAATCATCTCCATAAATTCGGAACACTTAAACCATTCATAGTAGGCCTCATGTGGACGACATATCCTTTGCACATAAAGATGTTCTTTTTACTAAATTTAGTTAAATGCTACTTTTGATTTGTAAATAAAGAATCCCCTTTTGTTTGGTGTAATATAATTCGATAAGCTTAATCAATTCTAATGTTGGTCGAGAGTCATTGTTCATCTATAAAAATATCGTTACGCGTGTCTTACTTATATGATATTCTTTGATAAAAATGTTGAAAGCTGCATACCCGTCTTTTGAAATAAATCAATCATTATTTTACACTATATATTTTATATAACCAAAAAATTGAAGGTGCCCTACTTTTAGACAATTATTTAGTTTAAAAGTTGACTCTATTAGTGCTTGTCCCACAATAAACCCGAGAGACAATATTTCTTTTTACCTGTAAGTTTCAAATTTGAGATTTCTAAAAAAACATATTTTAGAGACCTCAAGACTCAATCAATGAAATTGCTTCTTACGAACGTGTTTTAACATATGGCTATAAAAAAACACGAAGATTAAATCTTTAAATCTCAGGCACAATAGATGTTAGACATCTATCGATGAGTACAAGCTCTAATTGTCATTCATAGCGCTAGACATTTAAATTGTCCGATATCTTATGTGATAAAGATGAAAACTTTACCCAGATCTCCACATTGATTTGAGCTATTGTCCACTTTGGGCATGATCATAACTTTGTTTTTTGTTTCACCCAAAATAGCTCAAACCAATAAAGATGGTTGTAATAATTTATATATCTATGACCTTCTCTTTTATCTTACCAACGTGGGATAACTTTGTTTGCATTCTAATAATAACGGACTGATACCTATATTGTTAGATATCTAAAGTAAGCTCTCGACATCTATTGTTTCAGTCATCTTTAGTCAAATAAGTCAGTATTCTAATTTCCCCACTCATTTCTACATTCATAAATCTTCGGTCTCTCAGCTTATTTCTCTTTCGCTCTTTTCATTCTTTCTTCTTCTACCGGTCTAAATCTCATTAGAGCTCGTCATTCGTTCATGCGGGTGCCAGTAAAAATCTTTTCATTTGTTTGTGGTTGCCATTCTCGTCCCAAATGTAGTTGAAAACAAATATAACTCATTTTGATTTTCTCATGAGATTCACGATGAGCTGAAACTCAAGACTTCTTTTTCTTCAATAAACGTAGGGGAAGACTCTTTAAACTTTCACGAGAATAATAAGAGCAAGATTCGAAATAAAAATATTTTTCATCTCCAAATTGTTGTCTTAAATAGTAAAAATTTCAACAATATTCAGTTTCTACTCCAATTGGATCAAATAGTGTTATCTAAAAAGTTGAGCTTGCATATAATCTAAAAACCAACAAAGAAAAGTACTCCAAACTCCGCAAATTGGAGGAACGGAGTTGTTCCATTTTTATCTGTAAGTTTGATTTAAAATGGTTGGTACTTTGTAATCACTTTATAGAAAGTCATTGTTTTCATGAAGACAAGAGGATGATTCTGAATATGGTTGTGAACTATGGAAGTGTAATTACTACTACAATTCTGGGTTTCAATAACACACACTTACAAACTTTTTTTTAAAAAAAAACAAAAAAAAACACGAATCTTTAATGATAGACAATTTTTGATGACGGACAGTTTCATGACGGGCAGTTCTTAAGGACGGGCATACCATCATTGTAGAAGGGCGAAGAGTTTTGACGTCCTAAAATGATGAGATGCCCTTCATTGTAGCTGAATGATATTAAAGATCAGTATTTTTGAAACTTGCATTTTCTCATCTTGGTATTCCATAATTAGTCTTTGAGTTTTCTCCCTTTTTTCTCTCAAATTTTGAAGTCGTCGTGTTCTCTTCATTACGCATTTTGTATTCCTGTGCTCTTCTAAATTAATATTTGTTTTAATGTTACCTTCATCTAAGTGACGTTTTAAGTCGTCGTGTTCTCCCTCAAGTTAGTCGTGATTTTGCTCCGTACTTTTGAGGTTGTTGTTTGTTTTTTTATAATTTTTGCCATAGTTTTGAAGTTGTTTTTTTGTTAAAACTTTTTTTTTTCAAATTTATTTGTTCACATTTTTTTTTTTGTTCATTGTGTGTATTCATAATTTTAGGGACTATAGTACACTCTATTGTTTTCTCTGAAGTTTGTGGCTGTTAGTCAAACAAATCATTTCACATTTTTGAAACTTGATATTAAAAACCTCTTCATCATCAAGCAAAAATACATCATCCTCAATCCCCCTTCAAATTAGAAAAAAAAAAAAAAAAATCCTTTCACATTCTTCAACCACAAACTCTCATAACCTAAATACGAGACCGAATCCCCACCTTGTTTACTAAATGTATCTGCATCAATCTCTTCCATGACCCCAATCTTATTGTCAAGTTTCAAGAATGTATCTGCATCAATCTCTTCCATGACCCCCAATCTTGGTCATGGAAGAGATTGATGCAGATACATTTGGTAAAGAGAGTTGGGATTCGTTCTCGTTTTTATGTTTTGAGGATTTAGGATTGAATAATGTGAATGGATACATTTAGATAGGCATTGAGAATGATGCGATTTTTCTTGATGAGGAGGAGTTTTTTAATGTTGAGTAACTCTAGATGAAGGACACCTTTTATATCGAGCGCTTTCGAATGACGCTTTTAATGTCGAGCTGTCCCTCATCAAAGATTCTGTCATGAAAGACCTGTAATGTCACATTCTACAATGTTGGGCGCTTGTCCGACATAAAAGCCCTTCAAAGTTTGATTTTATTTGACATTAAAGATCAAATTTGTAGTAGTGAATTCAAGTTGATTTATATAGTTTGAGTAATTTATTTGTTTAATTCAAGGTTTCATTAGAATTCTCCATGGCTTTATGTGACATACATACGAGGAAAAGATGACGGACAAAGTATGTATAAATGATGGGTATCGTATATGTTAAAAAGATCATGTCAAACCCATTGGGTGACATACGAGAATAGATGTCGGGCTCATTATTAGCGGCCCGATATCTATGCTATATACGACCAATGTGTAGATATCGAACGTGCGTCCGACATCTATACCGATAGATGTCGCACATCCCTTTTTTATGTAGTGTTAAAGAGAAGAAAATCCATTTTTTCTCTCTTGAGGTTTGAAGTTCCAAACCTCACCCAACATTCATTTATTAGGATAAAACCCATTCTTTCTCACTTAAAATTCGAAGTTTGAATCTCTCACCATTACATTAGTTTATAGATTTCTTCTGCATTGAGATTTAAATTTTGAGTACCCACCATCTACTTATTAGGAGATCAAACTTATTAATTTTATTATAAAATTAAAATTGTTAGAGATCAAAACAAAAGCAATAATTCAGCAATATTTGTATATTCTCATGATTGAGAAGTCATGAATTCGAACGACTTTTTCTCCAATTAATTAAACTACAAAAAAAAAGGTTAATAAAATAAGAAAAGAAGTTGAAGGAAAGGGTAGGAAGTTATAACTGTTGTGTGGGAGTTAACATGCAGTTGTTCATAAAGAAGAAAAGAAAGGGCAAGGACAATGACTTTAACTTTAAATTCCAGAGAAAGAGGAATTGAAGAGGGCACAAGTTTAGAGATGGGTTTAGTTCATCACATGGAAAAAATTGTACTAGAAAATAAAAAGAAAAGCATTTGTGGTGCAATAAATGGAAAAAAAAAAAGAAAAAAAAAGTGGTTCCATTAGAGGAACTGGGAATTTGTGTCCACAGAGATTACACATGGTTGCAGTGGCTGTTGGGGTTTGGCTTTAAATATCATATGGTGATCATTGTCTTTGTTTTACCACTTTTTTCACTGTTCAATTTGTACCATTTCCTCTTGCTTTTTTATGCCTCCTTAACTATCAAGCTTCACTTGTGTTTCTGTATTGCCGTGTGGATCAGGGTTCCTTAAGATTTTGTTAGATTATACCTTTTTTTTTTTGTAGTCTTTACATGTTAGCAATGCTTTTTTGAAGTCTTCCATTTGAACTTTTAACTTTAAAGGAAGAACTTCACATATGTTTTGAAATTTCATATTTATCTTTTAAATACACTACGTTGAAGGTGAAATTTCATGTGTTTAAAGATGAATGGGCTATTCCATTCACCATATAATGTAGAAATCGGGGTTGCAACTTTTTTGTAGGAAGTTTTTTAGCTTCATAGTTAGTCTCACCTACATACTTACAAGCACTCATGTTTATAGTTTGGACTTGCAGATTTTTTTTTCAAATTTGAAACCTCTAAGAAAGGATATTTTGCAGTGTTAATGATAACATATTTGTTATTAGTTGAATTATATATCATGTATTAACCCATTATGTGAGTTATGTTAACTTGGGTTAATTTGAGATTAGTAAACTAACTATGTGAGTTGTGTAAACATGTGTTATATATAAAGTATATTTGGGTTTCTCCTTCCTTTGAGAGAGATAGAAAACCCTAGCCACCATTTGAGTCCTTTGAGCATATCAATGGCATTATGAGTGTGGATGATCAACAAACATTGTGATAGTGGAGTAGGCATAGTCCGAATCACTTAAATCCGGTGTGCAATCTCTACTCCTTTGTTCCTTCTCTTCATTATTGTTTGATTCATCTCTATTTATTTAATTGTTCTTGGATTAAGATGCTATAGATCTGGAATTTGTGTTCAACAATATTTAATTGTCCTACCCATTTATTAGGTTAGTGGGCTACTTTAATCATCAATTAATTTTAAAATTCATGCACATACTATCCAATATGGAGAGCCTAAATCTCTACCAGCAAGACCTAAACTTTTTGTGCTTGACCCACACTGGTACAGATTACAGACACATGGCAAATGCTGTTAAATTAATTAGTGACCATCAATATACTTTATAATACATATTTTTATAGACTTACCAATTTAATCTTTTCTTTTTTTGATGATTGGAAGTTGGAGATTTGCTCTCATATTTCTGGGACACAATTAACTTGTCTATAGACGATGACACTAGAAAACATCAAAAGAACGAGGTCACGATTAGAAAATATCTATAAATTAATGTCAAAAGAGAATCTCGAACTCGAGATCTTAAAGGTATATACACCATTTATTCAATGAAAGTGGAGATTGTCATTAATCTTTTGCTTTCGTAAACACCTGATGAAACCCTTTCTATAAAGTTATATTATAAGGCATATTTCTTTATCTTGGAAATAAACCATGTCATATGGCTTGGCTTAGATGGGCCGATGACATAAACAAAATTGGCTTGTAGTTTTTTTTTTTTGGACTTGTGGCTTGTAGTTTTTAATTAGGAACTGATTATGATAATTAAGAAAAGGGTAAATGGTAAATTTGGTCTTATGGTTACAGGAAGTTAAAAGTTAGTTACATAATTTTACAAGTTAAAATTTTTTATTTATCTTTTTGAGAAATTTATAATTTAGTTCATATGATTATCTTTATAATTCGATAAAATCTAAAAATAATTAATATTATTCATAATTATTGATTAATTAAATCTATGGAAGTTAGTGATTTATATGTTGATAATGATGCTAAATAATTTATTGGACAAAAAATCACAGCATTTACATAAAAATTTATCTCTAAGTACATAATTCATTTGCAATTTTAAGCCGGTTAAACTATTTTTTGGATTTTATCAAATTGTAAGAAATCAATTTTAATTTTTAAAATCAGACTAAACTTTATCCTCATAAATTTATAATTTAACCTTGATAAAATAAGGTGTATGTTATAATTAAAGTTGAATGGTGGGATGATTCATTCCTAGAAAATGACATTATTATTATTATAATTACGTTTATTATTATTATTACTATCATTAAATTATCATACATTTTCAATTATTTGTCCTCCCAACTCGACAATGAACAACAAGTAGTTTACTAGAACCATTAATTAGGTGGGTGTTGATTATTGCTCCTCCCTATTTAACTAAAACAAATTCCATCACTATTAGGTAAATTATATTCATTAAAAAGCTTAATTTCTTGTATGATTGTTACTTGGATGGATTCTCTAATTTATTTTTATATATTTGATAGTGATGCGTTCCTATAAAATATTTTCCAACATAAATTATTAAGGTAACCTTAATTTCTGTATTAACAGAAGTGCTCCACATTAAAGTTCTCGAAGCCATGTCAAAAAAAGAAAAAGCTATGTCTAATTATGTCGATAAGTAAAGTAAAAGAAAACAAAATCAACTACGCAACAGTATGGGATTTGTACGGAAGTTAAAAAATTTCTCATAAAAGAATGAGTTGCTTAAGAAATACATTTATAAGAAATTATATACGAAAATCTTATATTAAAATATAAAGTAGGGTTATTAAGTTAGGAACAGAGTGGCGTTCAAGTGTTTTGTGCGCTATGAAGTAAGCAAATCAATGGCATAAACAAATCAATACTAATATTTTATAAAGAAAATCCAATGATAATATTGCAAAGTAATGTGGTTGAAAATCTTACCCATTGTCTAAGTTTTCAAATAAAATCTCATATTAGGTAATATGATATTAGAATTCACTAAAACCAAACAAATATTCGATTTACTATTTGGTCCATATAATTTGAAGAAAATTAGAGTTTGATATTTATAGTTTCAAAAACAAGTTAAAATTTAGTTCATATAATTTTAAAAGTTAGAATTTAATCATATAATTTGATAAAATCTAAAAAATTGACCTTATCATTGTTGAAAATTAAACATGTTTTAAAGAATAACTTATGCAAATCACAGGAGTTTTTCTTTTAGTTAATTAAGAAAATTGTTATAAGTTTATGAGAGTTAAAATTGTATTTAAGCATGAGAGTTTTACATTCATGAAATTAAGTTAGGATGTGAGTTAGATCTAGATGTAAGTTATAGTAGATTGTTCCATAAGATGTGTAGTAAGGGTTGAAATATCAAGCAAAAAGTATCAATAAAAGTGAAGTAAGCTTGAGAGAAAAAGTGTGAATGAAGTTTGTAAGTTTTCAAGAAAAGTTCTCCAATACAAGTGAATTATTTTCTTTATTTGGTTCTTTGTTTTGTGAGTGTTTAAACACGCTTCCAACAAAGTGGTATAAGAGCTTGAGTTTGTAAGAAAAGAATTGTTTTTGCAAATGGAAAACAATATTATGGTTCCTTTCCAAGTTTCTTGTCTAACGAAGGAAAATTATAGTATACTACAAGAATTGATGCTTTCTGCGACGGAATTTCCGTCGTAATTGGTGCCTTTTTCCGTCGCGAAAGCCTACTGCGACGGAAATACTTTCGTCGCAACGTCCGTCGGGGAAAACACGTCGCGGTAGCCTATCGTGACGGAAAAATGTTCTCTGTCGGCCAAAGTCTTAATTTCCGTCGAGGAATCGTTCCGTCGCTGTAGAAACTTATTGCGACGGAATCTTCTTCCGT
>JBBMKA010000026.1:5636185-5654822 GCA_037833695.1 Sechiopsis laciniata | reverse complement strand
ATATTATATTATATTAAAAGCTAAGAAGAATGGAGTTTTTTTTCCTCTTTTTTTTTAATTGATTAGTATAATTTGTTAATTTAGGATTAAAACAATAATTTTTAATTTAGGAATAAAATAATTATCACTAATAAGAGAAGTTCTTTTGAAAATGAAATGTATTATTAAAATAAAATTTATATATTTAGATTCTTATTCAATATATCTATATTTTTTAGTAGGTAATCATACCATTATACATATGACCATTTAAAAAAAGAAGATGGGATCAATAGAATAAGAAAAATCAAATAAAAATCAAATTGTTCACCATTTGTAAATTTTATTTCAAACATTTTCAAGTTATTTTAAAAAGTTTTAGAAAAAAATTTCATAACTCCTCATATATAACATGTCATCTTCTAAACACTGTTTATCATAACTTTCATTATAATAACACGTACTTCAAACACCGTTTATCATAATCACTGTTGTAATAACATATACCAAAAACATAATTTATTATAATCCACCATTTAATTGTTTATAATAACGCATTATCTACAATAACATAACCGGAGCTCCAAAAACACCCTAAATGTTAAAGTATACAACGTCGGCCCCTTAAAACGACATGTCGTTAACAACATATTGGTGCCCAATAATATAACTTAATTTCTTGAATTGGGAATTGGTCATTGCATGTTTTTGGAGATTGTCACATTTACAAAAGAAATTAATTCATGTCGGTACGAACAAAGTACATATGGATTATGAAGAGAACTTCATTTTGACTCATTTATTACAAACTAGAGCTTCGATTTTCAGTAACCATTAAGGTCAATTTCGGAGGACATACAATTCTAGAGTATTACTGTTGGAATTTGGACACAAGCCTGGACTATTTTTCGATATGCACAAACAAAAAATATACATTTTATATAAAATACTTTATCTTTTAAAATTCTAATTAACTATACATTTTATATAAAATACTTTATCTTTTAAAATTCTAATTAACTTTATATATATTATTCAGTATTTTATTGAATAAAATTTGTTAATTTTCTAAAAAGTGTCTCGTACATAGTTCAAACCATTTGTAAAATAATTAAGTTTATGACACATTATTATCTTCTTAAATGATGAAAAATATGTACGGGATAGTTTCCATGAAATTGGTAAATTTTGCTATATTTTATTTGCATAAAAAATTGGGTAAGTTACTTGGGTTATTGAGCTTTCATGTTTGTATTTCTCAATCTCTAAAAATTGCTTAATAAATTCTAAGCTAGTGTTTGATAGCTATTTTATTTTTAAATTTTTATTTTTGAAATTTAAATTTACAACAATTATCTTACCATATATTTTATTTTACTTAGATATTTACATTTTACGTATATTTTTAGAAACCAAATAAAAATTTGGAAACAAGAAAAACAGCTTTCAAAACCTTGTTTTTGTTATTGAAATTTGGTTAGCATTTACCTACTTTTTTTAAATAAATTGATACATTGTAGGAAAGATGGAACATATGGTAAGAAATTTAAGTAAAAATAAACTTAAATTTCAAAAATTAAAAACAAAAAATTAAATAATCATCAAATGAGGCCTAAAATTGTCAATTTTTAAGTTTTAGTAAATTTTAAACTCTCACTTTTGAGTAAGTTTTTCACCTCATCGGGAGTATTTAGATTAGTAATTATATTAATGATTATTTTGACTGTTTAGAATAAAAAATTATTTTGAACAATTAAAAATTGAAAATATAGTAATAGCTCGTTTGGATGTTGATTTTTTTTAAAAAGTTGCAACTACTAACTCGTTTGAATGTAAATTTTTGTAGATAAATTGCAATTAATAATTTATTTGAGTGTAGTTTTTTTGTAGATGAGTTACATGAGGAGTTAGAAATGAGTGGTTTTAAAATAAAAAATTATTTTGAGTGGTTAAAAATAAGTAATTATTTTGTTTAGATATCATTATTCTCAGAGTGGTTGAGATTAAAAAAAAAACAGATTTATCATGCAAAATCGTATAGCTAATTATATGAGTAAAAAGAAATAATGAGCATTTTTGTGGTTGGGTTGTGATCAATTTCAAAATTAATTGAAATTCGAATGATCTAGTAGTCTAGAGATTTTCTGATTGCATTTATTGATTACACTTGGTGGGATTTAATGTTTCTGTCAAATTCTTAGTGATGGAAAGTAGATCTTGATTTGAAATTCACGTATTAATATAAAACCTAATATAAAAAATCATGAATTTCAATTCCAAAATTTTGACATATATGTACACAATCAAGATAATCATACACATAATCCACAAAATTATAATAGGGAAAGGAAAAACATAATCCAATCCAACAATCAAAGTTGCTCATACTAAACACTATGTACAGACAATTCAACAAATGGAAAGATCCCCAGATCAAACATTTTCCTGGAAATTCTTCAAAACCAAAAATAAATGTTGCCCATCTTTGGCTCACAAAAAAAAAAAAAAAAAAAAAAAACTAATAAGCCAACAAGAACCATGAGCTGCTATCAAGAACATGCAAGCACAAAGAAAGACAAACGCTCGCAATCACAGAGGTTTTAACAGTTACATACCTCACCATTTCCATTCCTCTTTCAATCACTTCCTCATTCAAAATATCCACACATTTCTTCATCCTTTCATATATCTTTTCCAACAAAACTTCCAAAAATGCCCTCACCATTTCAAACGTCACCTTCCCCGTTAAATTCACCATCACCTTCCTGTTTTTACAAATCCACCCTCCATTTTTGGGCCGTTTCCCAATCTGCCCTTTGGGCTTTAAGCCCAATTCCAAGTCCTCAAACTCCTCCATCTTTTTCCTTGTTGCTGGGCCTGGCCCAGCATTCACGGCCCAATTCTCACGGCCCAACAACACCTGGTGGGACGTTCTGATTAGCGTCTTCACAGCGCCATTGGAAAGTGACACCAACAACTCTTTCATTTCTTTTTCGTGCTTCGGATTTGTTAATCCCGAGAATATTTGGTCAAACGCGTTGATTTCCTTTGTCTTTTCCAAATAAACCGTAATCGCCGTGCTTACGAAAGTTCGAACCAACTCGCCGATTAATTCCCGGTTCTTTTCATCGCAGGCCATACCCATCCAGTCCTCCATACAACTCGCCGATTTACTCCCCGAGAAAAACCCCATCACTAAATTCCTCGCGAAACTCCCCACCACCACTGAAACAAACCCCAACCCAGATTCGCTACTGAGCAACCCCATCATTTTCTCTCCAAAACCAGAATCGCCGCCGTCGCGGCGGCGACTGCGGCGGTTGTACTGATCGTAACCACGAAAAACGCCGAGAGTAAACGCCTGAGAAAGACGAGTGAAAGAATCGGAGATTTCATCAGATCGGGCGAGTTTAGAGATTTGCTTCAAACTTCGAGGAATCTCATCGGAATCGGAATGGAGAAATTCCTTCAAATCGTTGGAGATCGTGGCGACACAATCGGCGGAATCGGAAAATGCTGCGGCGGCGGAAGAAAAAGCGGCGAAGAATTTAGAAATCTTGGCCCGTTTTCGAGCAATGGAAGGGAAGTGATAGACTCTGTAAACAGAGTAGCCGGTAAATCCAAGAGCCGCCATTAAAACCATCCAATTACTTTTCCTCCGGGAAAGTTTCAACTTCTTATCCATTTCCCCTAACAGAAATTTCGCCGCAGGTTGTGTCAGGAGGAGGAAGGGATGAAAAACAGAGGTAGAACAGAATTGGGGCGTTTGGTTAAAGGTTTAGAAGAAGAAATGGAAACATATCCGTAAGTGCAGAGGTGGACATGACACGTGACAAGTTGACCTGGTAATGGATAATTTTAGGGCAGAAAAAATGAAGAAATGAGAAAGGACGCAAAGAACTATTGTCGAACGACTTAGTCGGTCAAAATAATTAAGAAATTAAGACATGAAAGGTATGATCATAATTGTCACATAAGTAAATTTCTTACTAATTTTGTTGATATCTAAATATCATAAAATATATATATGTTCGTATGATAATAGTCGAGCCATACTCAAATTAATTATATATATAAAAAATAATAATAATAATAAGAAAGAAAGTAAAGATTCGTGAGCGTTAAAAGCTGGAGCACCGCCCTTAGGGCTAGAAAGCGTGATTCGAAGTGTTGTGGATATTAATTATGGCAGTATGGTGCCACGTGGAAGTATGGGCTTAGTTTCAAATGGGCCAAGGCTTGTGGGCCTTTGATCGCGACTTATCTTCTTCTACTCTATTTACTCGATTCTTCTTTTTTCTGACATTTCCTTCTATTTAATTAATGCCGCTATTATTTTATTTTTATTATCGGAGCTTCTGTTTTATCTTCTTCATTATTATATATTGAAAGGACTGAAGAGTTTGAGTGATGAAGATTCAATGTTGTTGAATAGTCTTTGGTCCAAAAAACAATGCGTGATTGATCGGGGATAATTTAATAAATTCTGTAATTCAATATAGACCACTCATTTGAGTTTTATTATATTTACATTCATAAAATAAAATTATGCATAACAACAAAAATTTTGAACTACGAAGCTTCAATTAAAAAAATTTAACACTTAATAATTTCTAATAAAATTGTTGAGAAACAGTTGGATTTGGTAAGTAAATTTGCAGTTTGATCTTAATGAGTAATCTTACAATATGCTAAATATGAATGCCGATAACAACATCAACTTATTGTTAGAGTGAATTTGCATTTTCATGTCTAATGCCAAACGCAAATCTCAAAATAACCAATGACGAGTTATATGCTATGGAAATTTATTCTCCGAGTAACAAGAGACATGTTACACATTATTGAATTTTGTATCTTTGAATTAAAGCAAATGACAGAAAACTGGAAAATCGAATGATGTGAGTATTTATGGTCATTTTGATGGTATTTCTATTTCCAAATCTAATTGGTACATGTGATGATTGACTTTTTGTTAGGCAGTTTTCAATGAGTTATGACAAATGAGCTATTACAGTTACTCTTCAAAAAATTTCATCTAAACGAACTATTTTAATTATTTAAGATAATTACTCATTTTTAAACACTCAAAATAATCACTCATTTCGAATCAATCAATCAATTCTTTATTTTTAAATCACTCAACATACAACTTTTCCTCTAAAATTTCCATTTCAAAGAGTTTTTCAATGCAACTCCTCAACCAAAATCTTAATCCAAATGAGTTATTGCTTTTAACTTCTCCATAAAAAAACTTCCATCCAAACAAGTTATTACACAATTCTCAATTTTTAATCATTTAAAATCATTTCTCATTCTAATCACACAAACAGCCCTTAATATGCTTAAGGGAAAATCAGGTCTAAAACCTCTAAAAGGATGGGGTTAATCCCACGACAACAAATGCCCATAAAAGACTGTTGGGCCAAATATCGATAAAGCCCAAATCAATATTAGTGAGCTCAACGCCCAACGTCCAAGCCCACCTACTGCCCCGGAAAACTATAAAAATGAGGAAAACTTACTGGTCAAATTAAAAAAATAATTAATTTTTAAACAAAGCAACCATAACCATAAGTATTAATAATTTTCAAAAAAAAAAATCATAAATATTAATAATAGTACGATATTAATAATACATGTAGTATAATAATATACAATACTGTATTAATATCATTTAATACTACATTAATAACATATAATAGTGTATCAATAATACATAAAAATGTATTAATAATATAAAATATTGTATTATTAACGATACCGTATTAAACCGTATTTATGACTATAAATATAAATATTTTTAAATTTAACTACATTTGTAATTATATTGTTAGAATAAGTAATCCATTATCATTTTCCTAAAAATAAAGGAGGTCAACCATAATGTAAAAATTTAAAATATTACGTGTCAAAAGGGGTTTTTTTATGAACAACAAAAAGAATTCTATGATTGTTAAAAAAATTTCAAAATATTTATATATAGTAAAAATTGTGTTGGAGATACTAGTTAACGTGAGAAAATATAATAAGTTTTAAACATCGTAGAGTTGGCCCTTTTATCTTCTAAAAATAGTTGAAAAAAGAAACAAAATTCTTTTTCTTACAAATATATTGTTTATTTTAAATCAACAAGGCCGACGATAGAATAAATTAGAAGTTATTGTTTATTGATTTTGAACATATGTTAGCTAGTGGAAGCTTTTTATATACAGTTTATACAGTTACAGACGTTCACAGGGCGGGGATGGAGATGGGGAACTTTTCCGTTCTCATCCCCACCATAAAATTCAATTTTCATTTCTAGAAAAGTTTTTTTTTTTTTGGGGGGGGGGGGGGGGGTTGGGGTTAGCATTCCCCCACGGAAAACTAGAGGGGATCGGATTCTTTGCGGTGATTTTAAAAAAAAAAAATTTATATATTTTTTGGATAAAAATTCAAATAATTTGATTTTTAAAAAAATATATCTATAAGTTTCAACTATAATGTTAATTATCAAATAAAATATTCATATACATAGAAAATATCATCAACAAATAAATATTTATTTAAAAATTAAATAGGTAGAATTAAAAAAAAATATTTTTAAAAAACCAAAAATAAACAGTGTGGGAATCGAGGAGTCGGGGATGGGGAATACAATCCCAGTTCCCGTTTAGCCAACATGCATTTTTTCTTTCCCATCCCCAACCCCTTTCTCCGCCTAATCGGGAATTTCCCGCAGGAACCCAACCCGACAAAGAAAATAGACATCCTTATATACGGTTGTATTTTGAGATATTAAGAAAAATTGAAAATTGGAATGATAGAAGTTACATCTCATTTAATTCACCATCAATTTATGTTTTTTTTTTTTTTTTTGAAGATTCAATTAAAGTATTACAAGTTGTCTTAGAAATGTCAAAAGAGTAACGAACATCAATTCAATCAATAAATAAGATCAAATAAAGCTGAAAGGATATGCATAAACTTTTTCAATGAAAAAAGAAAAGGATATTCAAAAACATTGTTTCTTATACATCCCAAAAATAATTATTCGAAGTTGTTCTGAGAATTTTTTAGTTGTCAATATTAATTATAATTAAAAATATTATATCCATAACAAAATTCTCAACTTTTTTTATATCTTAATATTTTATTTTATCGTTTTGTAATTGAATACTATTTAATGTATTAATTAAAATTATATGTTACACTAAATAAAAAAGAATATGGACCGAACTGTCTGTCATATTGACTAAAAATTATCTGTGACATTAATTAAAAGTTATATATTAATTATTATTAAAAATATTTTATCCATAACAAAATTTAGAACTTTTTTTATATCTTAATATTCTATTTTATCGTTTCTTAATTGAATCTATTTTGTGTTTTTTTTTAAAAAATTTCTTCTAAAAAAATTGATATTTATAAAAAAAAAAATAATAATAATAATAAGTAGACATAAAAAATCCCTTACTCAAAATATTCCAGAGGCGGCGAAGCGTAGAAGAAACGATTAAACCAGCCAGCTCCAGCATCATATTTCCATTTTGTATTCATCCAAAATCCAATACCGAAATTACGTGCCTTACTTACAGCCGTCCGATAACTTAAATTTGAAGCCACATCAATTTCATTTTTTTAAATTTATTTATTTTAAAGATTCAAATAAAGTCCAGTTTCTTAGCTGAAATCGACTCCCAAACAAAAACGGAGCGAAAATAACTCACAGCCATATTTTCATTTTTCTTTATTTTCTTAATTGATGGACACGTGTTAACGTACTGATATGGAGATCCGCCGCCATTGTTCGCCACGCGTTTCTTGCCAAAGCCAACGTGGCAAACCGCCTACGAAGTTATTCACGTTTTGAATTTTTATTTACCTTATCAAACTCAAAAAAA
This sequence comes from Sechiopsis laciniata, assembly GCA_037833695.1. Lineage (NCBI taxonomy): Eukaryota > Viridiplantae > Streptophyta > Magnoliopsida > Cucurbitales > Cucurbitaceae > Sechiopsis > Sechiopsis laciniata. The sequence goes on along the minus strand of JBBMKA010000026.1, from coordinate 5,646,954 downwards.
CCAAAACCCTCCCATCTTATCTTATATAAACGCACATAAAAAAGAAAAGAAAAGAAAAAGAAAAGTGAGACTTCATTTTATTCAAAACCATAAACAAAATTCCCAAAAAAAAATCCAATTACCAAAGCCGAGTGTCTATTTCTGTTTTTGTTGCCGCCAAGTTTAATTATTATTATTATTATTATTATTTTGCAGTTTTCTATTCATAGTAACAAACAATCTCTCTCCTTTCTCACCGGGATTCTCTTATTTTTCTTCTTCTTCTTCTTCTTTTTCTTTCTGTTTATTAGGTTTCTCCGTCACCATTATATAAATTTTTTCTTTCAGGTAAACATATTCAAATTTACTTTTTTTTATTGGTTTTTTTTTTTGTGGGTTTTGTGAATCAATTGTATTGAAATCGATTTGTGAATTGGAAGAGAGGAAAAAACACGAGAAATTAGAGATATGATGGAAACTATGTATCAGCCTTATCATGTGGATCCCCAGTTTGAATTACTCATTGAAAGAATTTATCCTCCCCGGTAATATTTTTTTTTTTTTTTTTTTTTTTTTGTAAATAGTACATAAAGTTTTGAGCTTTTTTTAATTTGAGCCACAAATGTGTGTGTGTGTGTGTGTGTTTTTTTTTTGAAATCACAAATGTGTTTGGTTTAATTCCTCTTTATAAGATTGGGATTCTAATTACCATTTTGCAGGGTTTGCATAGACAATGATACATGTCAGGATTGCACACTTGTGAAGGTTCGGTCTCTATCTTCAATGTTTGTGTTTTGTTCTTTGTATTCCTCTATTAAGCATTTGATGAAATATAGATTGAATTTTAAGAGTCTAGCTCGTGATTTATGGTAAAAATATAAACCAAAATTTGGAAGCAAAAAAGAAAAAAAAAGTAGGCTTCCGAAAACTTCTTTTGGTTTTTTGAATATAGTTTAGCTTCAAGTATTGAGTGAATATCAGGTTGACTAAAAACTAAAAAATTATCTATTAAGGACTAAATAATTCATTTATAGTTTTTTAAAGGCTACCTTATGAACACCTCAATTATTTTTACAAAACAAACTATATCTTCATTATTGGATTGTCTTTCTAAGTAGTTGGCCATGATTAAACTCATAACTTACAAGCATCTCGATTATTTTCACAAAACAAACTACATCTTCATTATTGGATTGGATTATAGTTAGAATTGAACCCATAGTTTTTAAGTTTTCAAAACCCTTTAGGCCAAGTTATTTGGTTCCATTTGAAAAGGCAAACAAAAAAGAGGGTTTGAACGAGCTGTCCTTCTCACCGATGAAACAGCCAATTGGATGAGATGAAAAAATAAAGATGGTTAGATGCTTTGTACACGAAAAGTAATGTCCTTTACTTTGATTTCCTTTGTTGCATTATAGTTTCTTATCCACTACTTAGCTGGATGCATATTCCAAATCAACATGATTCCCGTACAATTAACCAAAAATTGTCAGCATTTTCTTATGTTTTTTTTATAGTATAAGTTGGGAGAGGGGACCACAAAACCTGCCAGCTACTTCTCTAAAATAAATAAGAGCTAAATACCGATTTTCAAGATTGAACTCGTGACTTTTGGTGTTGAATTGAATTATCAAGAAATAATGAAATTATTGAGCCACTAACTCTTACCGTGCCTTTTCTTATGTTCTATCAGTGGCATTAAGTTGATTCATGTAGAGTATGAAAAATTTAATCTTGAAGTTAAAATTTAGGGGGTGTTGTTTGGTTCATGGGACAGGTTGACAGTGCAAACAAACATGGGATTTTACTTGAGATGGTGCAGGTTTTGACTGATCTTGACCTTGTTATTTCCAAATCTTACATTTCTTCAGATGGTGGATGGTTTATGGATGGTGAGCACATCCCCACTGATCATTGTATTTATCAAATTGTTTAGGTCCGTTTGATAAACATTTTATTTTTTAAAATTTAAGAGTACAATAATTACTTTATCATATGTTTTTCTTACTTGAATATCTACTTCTTACTTATACTTTTAAAATTAAATCAAAATTTGAAAATAAAAAAGTAGCTTAGTTCTTACTTGAATATCTACTTCTTACTTATACTTTTAAAATTAAATCAAAATTTGAAAATAAAAAAGTAGCTTCTAAAGTTTGTTTTGGTTTTTAAAATTTAATTGGCATTCAGTTACGTAAATGGAATTCATCATAAAAAAATTTAGTTTTAATTTGTGGAAAACTAAGCTGAAATTTCAAAAACAAAAAAATCAAGTAGTTATGAAAGAGGACCTTTTGAAGTTTTAATTGGTTGATTAAATCATGTTTGTGCACTAATTAAGATGAATGGATTATGACTCGTCGGATTAATTGCAATAATGTTTTAGTATCAACATCAGTCACTATTGAACCAATAAACTTTATCCTAATGTTTTTGAAGGAAGGAAACTCGAAATTTCCAAATTACAGCGTTTTTATTGGAAAAGAAATTATTATATAAATGTAATGAGTTGTGTGATTTGACTATAATGGAAGCAGATTTGTAATGGTTTTGTGCAGTTTTTCACGTGACAGATCAGCTTGGCAATAAAATTACTGATGAAAGTCTCATCCATTACATTCAACAGGTATCTTGCTAATTAATTTTTCATTGGATTCCATTTGAACCTTTGATCTCTCGGTTGATATAATACATACTTTATTTCAATTGAACATGAATCGAACCGATTATTCGTAGATGAACTTAACCAAGTCTACATTTTTCAAAGAACTCATAATATTCTCAAAATCCAATTCAATCGTAGGCATTGTGCACAAGTAGGAAAGAAGGGCCAACAAGAACAGCAAGAACGAGCATGGGAAGAGAAGTATTGCCTCGACACATGTCATTGGAGCACACGGCAGTGGAAATCATCGGAACCGATTGGCCAGGTGTCTTGTCGGAGATATCTGCCGTGCTGATTGATTTGGGCTGCAACATCACAGCCGCCGTGGCATGGACCCACCACAAAACTGCAGCCTCAATTATTTACATAGAAGAAGGTTGGAATGGTGGTCCCCTAAAGGACCCAAAACGGCTGGCCCATGTGCAGGAGCAACTTGAGAACGTGGTCGACGCACATAATGGGCGGGGCGAAACAAGCAGCGTGAAATTGACGGCCCCATCGGCTGGACGGACCCACACCGAGCGGCGGCTCCACCAGCTCATGTATGCCTATGGTGATTACGAACAATGTCATTGTCGAGATGAAAGCAAAGTTTGTAAAAGGAGTTGCACTCGTACTCACGTCAGGATAGAGAGTTGCAAGGAGAAAGGGTATTCGATTATTAATATCAAGAGCAAGGACCGACCGAAGCTGCTGTTCGATACGGTTTGCGCTTTTACCGACTTGCAGTATGTTGTGTTTCATGCTGCAATTGGTTCGAATGGCACTGTTGCTGATCAGGTACTCGTTTCTTTTTGTTTCATAAAGTTGCATTAGATAAGTGTGTCCCAAAGTTCATGTACATTTCCAACCCAATTGTGATCTTTACAGCCCTTCCTTTGTTGGTTAAAGGCTTGAAGCCGGTTATTAAGTAAAAAAGCTTTTAAATTTATTATCAAAATGGGTCTAATTTGAAAGTAAATGTCAAAATGGGTTGTGGCATCTTTTCCAATAGAAGACTATATTCTAGCGTCTTTTCCAATAGAAGACTATATTCAATCTTGATATGTAACAACTGTTTTTTACATTTACATTCAAATTAAATCCATTTTAATAATAAGTTTCTTCATTTACATTCAAATTAGATCTATTTTGATAATAAGTTTCGAAAAGAGACTTGTTTTATCAAATTTTTCCCCACAAAAAAAAGCATTTTGAATCCAAGTGGGCTTTTGTTTTGGTTAAAAATCTGTCAAAGTTGTATGCATGGTGGGGGCTGACAAAGCTTTGTCTTTTTGTGTACAAAATTGCAGGAGTATTTTATTAGGCACCAAGATGGATGCATCTTAGATACAGAGACTGAAAGGAACAGGCTTACACAGGCCCTTGTTGCAGCCATAGAAAGAAGAGTTTCACATGTATGCTCTCCCAAATAATATCTAAAAAAAACTTACATATCAACATGTTAAAACTAGGCTTCTAACATGCCCCATCTCGTAGGGATTGAGGCTCGAACTCCGCACTCGAAACCGAAAGGGATTGCTATCGAACCTAACACGGATAATCCGCGAGAATGGATTGTCGATCTCAGCAATCGACGTCGGAACCAATGGTGAGAGAGCAGTTGGGTCGTTTTTTGTCACTGACGCGTCGGGGCATGATGTCGATCCACAGAGAATGGAGTTGGTGATCAAAGAGATAGGAGGATCAATAAGTGTGGTTCAAGAGCCTTCAAATTGGGGTTCTCGAGCCTCCCCTTCAAATGCAAAACAGGGAATCAAAGTTACCAGAGTAGAAGAAAAGCCAAGATTCTCATTAGGCAACTTGCTGTGGTCTCAACTCGAACGTCTTTCGGGTAACTTCGGCTCGATATAAGATGATCATGAAAGAGGGCATCCTAATGTTGGATGTATGTTTTAGTACATAAAATTGTAGAGCATGTGTAACAAATTAATACAGAAACCATCAATTCCAGCCGATTGATTGGGTTAATAATGTGAAAAAAAAAAAGCAATGATTTCAAGGTTTTAAAATTCCAATCCCTTCAATCTAACCTCTCAATATTCATCACTGGTTCTCTAATACCTTTTGTTCGAATTTTTGCTTGCAATTAAACGAAGAACAAAACACCCCATTACAAAATGTCAAAAAAAAATTACAAAATGGTACCCCCGGGTCATGAACTAGCAAAATGTCAATTTGTTCTAAAAGCCAAGGAATTGCTAATTGCAAGCATATAATGATACCATAGAAACTACGCCAAAGCCGTCCATTGTTTGCATGTAAATGAGTTTTGAGTTTACAAGTATTTCTATATACAGAGAAGTCGTGACACGATTTCCAAATGCTTGCTTCATATGTATAAAATCACAGAAGATATACACATTGGAGATCAATAAAATCCCTGTAAAATTCCTATCTTATTTTATAACAAGGGAATTTGAAGCTTCACTCCTTTGAATATGAGACACCATAATATATACAATTGAGAAGTGTAGTGCAAAGCTGCTAGATCTATACTCTAAATCAGATTGCAAATGATAGATCTAAACTAAAATAAAAAATTAGATTTCAGAATCGCCAACACTAAACTTCAAATTTGCCGATGTACACCAAATCGCTGGAAAAACGCCAGTACCGACTGAGATCCACCGATTCTTCAAAAACACTGTCGATTCCTTCTCAAATCGTTTGTTGCAGACGATTTAAAATTTCAATTTCATAGGTATGCACGCAAAGGACTCATCAGAAGCGATGTAAAGATCAATTGATTTTCAGAACATTTCTATATCAAATGTCGGCAGAGATAAAAATGAATTTCTAATTTTGCACAGTAGAAGCCTGATCTAAATCGAGCTCTGATACCAAATGTAGTGTAAAATTGCTAGATCTATAATCTAAATCAGATTGCAAATGATAGATCTAAACCCAAATAAAACCAAATACCAAATAGAGATGAAATTACACCCGATTTAAGTGGTTCGGGAACGTCCCTATTCCACTATTGTGAATCGATTGAGCTTGATCGATTCACCCATAAATGTCATTGCCTGTATAATGGCTCTCAAAGGTGGCTAGGGGTTTTAACTCTCACATGAAACCCCCAAATGAGCTTATATACTAGTTCTTACACATCTCTTATGATTAGTTAAAACTAACCCTCTAATTAACCCAAGTTAAACATTAACTTATCTTATGGATTAATACATGATATGTAATTCACCTATTACAAGAAGTCTATAGAGAATCTGTAATTTTGAGGAGAGTTCATATATCCTCGAAGGTTTCGGTCAACTACGCCATTTTTCAAAGCAGATTGAAAAGTTCATAGATATTAAAGCCAGTAATGAACCAACAATACTACATTTCAATATTTATCTTCTCCACAGAGTCGAAATCTATGGAGATCTATTGCGAGGAAATGACAAAAAAAATCCACATGGCCTAAATGAGAACGTGGAAAAGGAATGTATTTCATCCTTATTTTCTATCTTATTTTATTATTATTATTATTTGGTTACCCTGGTAGAAGAAGTTACTCAATGTACAACAGCTTAATTTAGTTTTAAATTTTAACCCACTTAAAAGAGAGCTATATCGGTCAAAGACTATTCTGAAATACTACAATTATCTTTAGAGAAAACAACATTAACTTGCTCTTATTTAGTCTTCCCCTCTTCAAAAAAAAAAAAAAAAAAAAGTCCTCCTCAAAAGGGTAAATTATCAACATTAAAAATCAGACTAGAGTTAAGTTACACCAATATTGTATGAAGTTACAATTATTTTACAGAGAATGTAGAAAATGATCATTTCTAGGATTAAAAAGGTGATGGCTTACAGACTTAATACACCTTTAAGTGCAATTTTAAAGAGAGAGATGTAGCATTTGAGGACTCCTCAAACAAATTTCATCTAAATAATCTTTAGCTATAACCAACCACATATAAAAATAAAAAATAATAATAATAATAATAATAACAGATAAAAACCATAACATTTTAAAGAACAGATTTAAATTGCATCCAAAATGGCAAGACTTTCGGGACTCAAAGCAGGGAAAGAGCACCAATTTTTATTAAAGGGCGACAAATTCAGCTCAAGAAAGCAGCCGCCGTCCACGGCGTCGTCCACCAGCTTCACCGGCGAAGTCATAAGAAACGGGTTGGCTTCTACCTCGCCGGCGCCGGAGCCTGGGCGGCGCACAATGTCAAGAGGCGGCGGGGCCATTTTTTGGAGCCGTGGAGATCGGATCAGCTCAGCCGAGCCGGTTAGCTTCTGAACCAGGTCCCTGAAGTTAACCGGGTCTACTTTGTAAACCCTCGGCCGAGCCGGCGGCAACGGCGCAATCGCCGGCTTCTTCCACGGCTTGGCCATCGGCTTTCGTACGCAGTGAAGGTTATTATTGGAATAGCTGGAAAATTCTGTCCTCACGTGCTCAGAATTAGAATTAGAAGAAATAGAAGAAGAAAAAGCAGAAAATGTATCCATATATCGGTTTGGGAACTTTTACCGATGTGTTTTTGTTTTGGATAACAGATCAGTTTATTAAAATCCAAGTGAGATGATGAGAGACGTAGCTCCAAAATGTTGCATTTATATAAACCAAAAAGATGATTTAAAATAAAATATGGAATAACCCAAAAACAGGGGTGGTTGAGAAACAAAATCAAAGTCAGAGTTTTATTTATTGGTCAAATTGTCATCCAACGTAGGCGGTATGGGCTCCATGAAAAAAAAAAAAAAAAAAAAACAGAATAGGTTTATGGGACTAGTGACAAGGAATTAGAGAAAAAATGGGAAAAAAATAGATATCAAAGAGAGAATGATTACCTGATAATTACAAGTACGAGAACTCAACTGGAATCTTTATTTTTGTATGATGTTGTTCACTTAAAATTAAAAAATTTTATATCTATGAAGATGATTGTCATCATTTATACATCCGTGATGTTCCTCTTAATTAACCAATGTGAGACAATTTCGAGTGGGCTTATCTTCTGTGTTTGACTCTCGAGAATTCAATCATTTCCTGGAACAAAGACTTTATCTCCCCTCAAATAGTCAATCAGTCTATGTGAGATTCAAATCAACTTCTCTTCCATCAAACTAACTCCTTTGTCCTAAAAGTACGCTGCTAGTCAATTTGTGTCTTCTGAGAGTACACCGCCAACCTGGTAAAGCTACTACAAATTTTTGTCTCCAAGCTCCAAATATCTTTATCCTACACTGGGGAGGTGATCTACCGACATAGCTACGTTTGGGGTATGGTTTTGATACCAATTGATAAGGACAAAAACTCAACCCAGATATCTATATTAGTATGATATTGTCCAATTTAGCCATACACACTCTCATGACTTTATTTTTTGTTTAATCCAAAAGATTTCATACCAATGGAGATGATTGTCATCACTTGTATACGTGATATTCTCCTTATCTAATTAATGTGAGACACATTACCTCAGTTAAAGGTAAAATAATGATTATGAGCATAACTGTTACTTGAACATAAAACAAAGAGCATAATTATAAAATAATAGAATATTGAATATGAATAAAATAAAAGATAATTATCAAAAGAATAAGATAAGTTGTTAGGAAGAGAATAAAACTCGATTACACAAAAAAAAAAATAATAATTATAAAAGACATGATTCTTGAATAAAATTGTGGTTAGGAAGAGAATAAAACTTGATTATAAATAAATAAAATTATAAGAAAATGATTATTAGTAGACTAAATATGTTAACTAAAACAATCTCTCTATAACTATTTTCATTTTTATTCTTCACACACTCTAAAAGTGTACACAAAAATGGTCAAACCCATTAGTTTGACTTCAAACTATTGTTGAATAATTGGGAATGGGCTCTCCCCTGACGTATTAATGAAGTGAGATTAACAACGATTGAGCAAAATTCAATGAACGAAAATTTTAAAATTACGAAAATTACATTACGGCGTTGCGATTCTGCGAAGGTGCAGCTGGAGAAGACTTTAATTAACCGGAGACCGGCAAGCCGCCTCTTGTTTGTCCTTTGCGTCAGAATAATATAAAACAGATAAGTTTATTAAACAATTAGAAATTGCTTAATAAAAATTGTAGCTTTGACTGTCTTTGTTTTTATGGTTGAGATCGTGAAGAAGACGATCTCTTAGGAGATTATGTGATGCAATTTAGCTTAATTTAACTTTATCTTAATTATGGTGTACATTGGATTTGGACCCTTGGGTTTCTTTCTTATGAAAACTTGTGAATTTTTCTATTGGCTAATATATTTTTACTTTTGAGAAGAAAAAAAAAAAAAAAAAAAAATCCCTTTGGAGGTGTTTGAGCTATTACTAATCAATTGTTACGATCATTCTTCAAAAAATTTCATTCAAATGAGTTATTGTAATCACTAAAAATAATTTTAATCACTTATTTTCAAACACTCGTTCATCGTAAAATAATATAATAATATGTTAGGTTTTTTTTTTTTTTTGAAAAAACCATATATCCTTCACCAACAAACCAAACCAATACAATCATTCTCCAACTTGTAGCCAACTATAGGGGGTAGATTTTCCCTACAAAAACAAGGTCTATCCTCAACAGAGAGGGTAGGAATCTCCTATCTAAATCGCTTTGTTTAGCTAAAACATCAGCTACCTTGTTACATAATCTATTACAATGCAACATATTTACAATGCCTAAAGAAGCAATTAAATGCTTAATATCAACGATTATGTTGTTGAATTCATAAATGTTTGAGGAGCCATCAACAATTTGCTTTAACAACCTCTGAAGAATCGGACTCCACCAAAATAGGAGATAATAATGGATTTTGCAAATCTAACATATGAGTAAGGCCTTCTTTCACAGCAATGCCCTCTAAAGATTTAACTGGCAAGTTTTGAAAATTTAATCTCCAATCGGCCATTTTAACATGACCCTTACAATCTCGAATGACCCATCCTATGCCTCCCTCACCCGAGCAAGGCTTCACTGCCGCATCGACATTCATTTTCCAAACACCCTGGGGAGGGGCTTCCCACTTTATGATCTCCTTCTCTTTTAAGACCAAATTCTTTGTTGAACCTGCACCAAGAAAAATAATCGAATTAATTGCTTTTTCCATAATAGATTGAAGATTATGGAACTCAAACGAATTATTTTCATTAACTCCTTGATTTCTAAAGTTCCATAAACTCCAAATAATGACAATGCTTTTAAATAGATCCTCCTTAGGAATTTTATCACATATTCCTTTCTAAAAATCAATTCCTTTATCCATCTTTCTGAAGAAAAAAAAGTTTAAAACTAATGGACCATGGGAAAATGTGATTCCAAGCACGAATAGCAATCTTGCAATCTTTAATAATATGCATATTAGTCTCATTGCAGTTCCTGCACATAGAACATAAACCATTAATGTCAACTCCTCTTAAATAAATATTACTATTGGTCGGGATCGCATTAGAAAGAACACTTCAGGCTCCCATTTAAATTTAGGAGAAATGTTAATTTTCTAAAAAATTTTCCAACAAGTGCTTGTAACTTTAGAGTCAGAAGATGACTCTCCCGCTTTTGAAGACAGGTTTATACCAACATGATAGCACTTTTAACAGAGAAAATACCATTCTTACTAGCATTCCACATCACCTTATCATTAGTACTCACCTCGCTCAGAGGAGTATTCACAATGATATTAGCATCATTTTTGCAGAAAATACTGAAAATGAGCTCCTTGTTCCAACTTCCATCTCTATTCCTCAACTCCTCCACAGTTCTATCTTTCCACTCCCATCTAACACCCTCTGCAAAAGGATTGCCATATCTATTAATCCAAGGGTCTCTACCTATATTAATTTTTCTCCCGTTTCCCACCTTCCATCCGTAACCTTTATGGAATAGCTCTCTATCCCCCAACAAATGCTTCTCCAAGCAAGCGATGGATTCTTGCCAAGAAGGGCCGATAAAAAGTCACTATTCTTGTAATATTTCTCCCTTAACAACCTACTTAGTAAGCTCTCAGGATTTTTAAGAATTCTCCAATTATGCTTAGCTAATAAAGCTTGATTAAAAATGTTAAGTTTCTGAATCCCAAACCACCGTTTTCCTTACTTTTACTTAACTTTTGCCAACTTACCCAATGCACTTTAC
>JBBMKA010000026.1:5612388-5634178 GCA_037833695.1 Sechiopsis laciniata | reverse complement strand
AATTTTGGCAAATTGACCAAGGGAATTTGCCCCTTTTGGCCCTCCCCCCCCCCCCCCCCCCCCCACCAAAAGTTAGCACACAATTTCTGAAGATCCCCATTAAAAGACTTAGTCAGGCGAAAGCAACTCATAATATACGTAGGGATCGCTTGGCCAATGGCTTTAATCAACACCTTCTTACCACCTGTAGACAACATTTTACCTTTCCAATTTTGAAGACACTTTTCTAATCTCCCTTTAATTGAATGAAACAAGGCCTTCTTGTTTTTACTGTTTTGAGAGGGCATTCCCAGATGAACCCCAAAGTTCTCATTAATCTGAACCTCCAGTAGTCTAGTCAAAGAACCTTTCTCTCTAAAATCGACATTACCACTAAAAAGAATTCCAGACTTGTCAAAATTAATTGTTTGACCCGAGGCTTTTTCATAACAATTGAGAATATCTTTAATCTTTACATAATCCTCACTTGTAGCCTTGAAAAACAACAAACTATCATTAGCAAAAAAAAAAGGTGAGAAATGGAGGGGGACCAATTGTTAATTTTAAAGCTTTTGAACTTATTCAACTCTTTTTACTTTTTGAGGAGGAGAGAAAGCCCCTCAGCACAGATAAGAAAAAGGTAAGGCGATAAAGGGTCTTTCTGTCTTAGACGTCTCTGAGGGATGAATTCCTCATGAGGGGTACCATTAATCATAACCGCATATTTAACCGAGGAAATACAACGATAAATTATGTTAATCCAAGCCTGACTAAACCCTAGTTTGCACATCATACTAAGAACAAAACTCCAATTAACCCTATCATAAGCTTTACTCATATCAAGCTTCAGCGCCGCCCAACCGACTTTTCCAGACTTCCTTTTGTTAATAGAATGTATACATTCAAAGCCCATAATCACATTATCAGTTATAAGTCTTCCAGGGACAAAATTCGCTTGATTAGGAGAAATAATTTTATCAATAACAACCTTAAGTCTGTTAGTCAGGGTTTTAGCAATAATTTTATAAACAGTATTGCATAGACTAATTGGGCAATACTTCTCCATCCTCGTCGGGGTAGAAACCTTAGGTATGAAGGTAATAAAAGTATTATTCAACATATCCAGAGATCTCCCCTCATTAAGAACACCTAAACACACTTTGGTTACATCACCTCCCACCATGTCCCAATAATTTTGAAAAAATAACCCATTAGTTCCATCAGGACCCGGAGCCTTAGAAGAGTTCAAATTTTTTAAGGAAATCTCAATATCCGCACTAGAAAAAGGTTTATCAAGAAAAATCACATCCTCTATCGATAACCTTTGCTCCACTCCCTCCAGAATCCTCTCATTCGCCTTAATATCCATAGCTTGGTAAGAAAATAAATTAGAAAAATAATTTTTAGCAATAAAAGCAATCTTATCCTCATTGTTATGCCACATCCCATTACTATCCATTAATCTTTCAATCATATTTCTTTTCTTTCTTTGAGAGCCTCTCATAAGAACCACTTTGTATTTCGGTCACCCCACTTTAACCAATCATCACGAGATCTTTGCTTCCAATAGATCTCCTCTTCTTCCAACAGTTTATCAATATCTTTCTCAATGTTAATGATTTCTACATATCTAATCCCCCCACACTTAGCCATCAATAAAGCAAGATCATTTTCATTCTTAAGAATAGCCTGTCTAATTGACCCCTTTAATCTATTTTTGTTTCAATTGGCCATCTCATACAAACTATCTTTAATGCGAGAATTGAGATTACAAGCATGATTTTCACCAATCCTACCCACCCCCCAATTTTTCCTTAAAAACTCTTTACAGTCATTAAAGTTAACCCAACGATCTTCAAATCTTATAATTTTTTAGAATAGTTAACAGCTCTAACCCCTTCTCCCACCCATTTAAACTCAGCTGAAATAAATCTATGATCAGAATAATGAAAATTAAGATTATTGATAGAAATCTTACCAGCCTTTGATATAAAAATGGGGTTAGCAAAACACCTGTCAAGCCAAACTCTAGTAGCAGTAGCAGATTTTTTATTTTTAACCCAAGTATATTTGTTGCTAGAGAAGCCCAAGTCAATGAGCAAGCACTAATTGATTACATTCCTGAAGTCATTTATACCACTCCTGCTTCTTTCAGAACTATTGATAAGTTCTAAAATATTGTATTTATTGGATCTAATTTTCCCATATTTAGATTTAATATTGTGATTTATTATAGATATTATGCCTTATTTAATATATATGATGAATTGCTAAAATAGTAATTAAATAGGATTGAATTTAGATTTTAATTTGAATTTAGGAATAGAAAATAAAATAGAAAAAAAGATATTGAAAAAAAAAAAATCAAAGTGACGTCTGCCACTTTAAAATTGAAAAGGAAAGAGGAATCTTCAATTGGGCTTGAGCCCAATACATTTGGAGTATAATTCTAACCTATTTTTATTTCTTATATATGTGTGGGTGTGTGCAGGTTCGCAACTTGGGGGCAGCCACACATGAGTTTTGAGAGGAAGCCAGAGTTGCCAATTTGATTTTATATCTTTTAGTTCTTTTGTTTTATGATTATTTTTTTATACATTTGTTTTTCGTTTAAGTTCTTACTTCTAGTTGGAAGGTTAATTTTAATTCGATTGTAGTTTTGTGAGACTTTGGACTTGATAGATGATTTTGTGATAAAGTAATTGTTTTGAATGATTGTAAATTGTAGTAAGGAGTTGGCTCATTTGTGTGTGATTGTGACTTTTCCAAATTACATAGTTTGATTGATAGGCTTTAAGGAAACAAATAAACAAAATTAATTAATTTGTAGTGTCTCGGTTAATTGATTTTGGTTTAGTCGTTCTCATTAATTTTAATGCTATTATTTAATTGATATGATAAGCTATCGTGTTCAATTAATTAAATAGTAAGGTTTGAGTTTAATGTTGGGTCAGATTCAATAATATAGGAGAACAATTACTTACTGTCGCTTTTTTAAGTAGGTAGACTAATTCCTTGAATTCAAGAAATTTTATTCTTTGTGTTAGCTTAGGATCAAGATTACAGTCGGATTAAACTAAACCCTTGAATTGGAGGTTTTCATAAATTATTTATTGTTATTGTTTTACTTAGGATTTCTTTCAAAATACCAAAACCCTAATTTTATTTATTTTTAACTTTGAGAAATTAATTCATAACTCATTTGGGATTCGACTTGGTTTCACTATTTCTACAAAGTTAGAGTTAGTAAATCAGTATTTATTTTGGCGGGCTTCGACAACCCGACCAAATTTGATTGTTCATCCATGAAAAGAATTTCATTAAAGTCCCCCCATCAACCAAGGAAAATTCGAACAGCTAGCCAGTCTTCTCAGAAGATTCCAGCAATCTCGACCTTTATTCAGAATAAGGTTCCCATAGAAACCTGTAAATCTCCAGCTCCTAGATAGATCATTGATTAAGATATCAATGTGACCCTGAGAGAAAGAAACAAATATCTAAAATAGAACACCAAAATAACATTAGGCCCCCGCTCAGTCCAATAGGAGGAACACAAAGACAATTTTCAAAATTCAAACGAACTTTAAGCATATCCACCGCTTCCTCGCCACACTTCGTTTCACACACAAAGACAATTTGAGGTCGAACTCTGAGCACTTCATGATGAATTGCTCTGATGGCTCGAGAGTTTTTCAACCCCCGAGCATTCCAGCATAAGGTTTTCATTGTGTCTGGCAAGAATGTTCAACAGTCTCTGCCGATATCCCATTGATCCAATCAATGCATTCAAACCTCTGTTTTTTCCATCATCCGCTCTTTCTTTCCTAACACGCTTTCCTGTAGAAATCTCACTTGGATGTTCCATTGGTCTTCCCCCATTCGCGTTCTCCTTTTCCATTTAATAACTGAGTTTTTTCCACAACCTTTCTCCCCCATCAACCCATCTTTTCCATTTTCAGCATCATGGATTTTTTCTAAGCATTTCTCCATTTTCAAAAGCTCTTGATCAGACTTAAGAGATTGTTGCACCTCACAAATAGGCTGAATAATATTTAAATCCACCCCATTTAGCCCAATTGGCTCTAAACAATCCATATTCTCAACCACCGCTTCCTTTTCCAATTTACCATTTTTAATTTCAATTCCCTTTGAGCTTTCCAACTTTTTTTCCTTGCAATTTAATTTTTCTTCCACGGGTCTATCAACTTTTTCTAGGCTTCCCATATTTAAATTTAGTATTGAGTCCATTTCTCTGATTACAGCCCACAAAAATGAGTCCCATTTAACCCTTATGCGATAGCTTTTCCTTTTCCTTTTTCAAAATTATCAAGTCTGTGACCACTCGCCAGCGGTTCTTTCTCTGCTAAATCATTAAATCGATTTGTAATCTCAAATCCTTGGTCATATTAGTCAAATTTAGAAAATAACTATTAAGTTACTTTTTAAATAAAAAATAGCTACCATAGTCATTAATATTAATAGTAATACTACATTAATAATATATAATATTGTATTAATAAGTATTTATAATATATTATTAAAACGTATTAATGACTTAATAAAAAAATATATATTAATGATTATATATGTAAATATCTTAAAACTTGTGAACATTTATAATTATTTTGTGAGAATAGTCGAATTCTAATACAATTTTCCAAAAAAAAGTATTTATTTTAAAATGGTTTGTAGCTAGGAATGTTCATGGGGACTCGCCCTTAATGGGATGGAGAATCCTCATTTAGGTGGGTAACGGGGATAGGGTGAAAAAATATTCCATTGGCTAAACGGGGTTGGGGACGGTGATAGTATTCCCCATCTCCGATTTCTCGATTCTCCCCCATTTAACCTCATCCCCGATTTCTCGATTCTCCCCCGTTTACCTTTTTAAAATATATATATGTTGGTAAAATTATTTATTTATGAATATTTTTCTTTGATAATTAACGTTATAGTTGAAACTTATAGATATTTTATAACAAAATATAATTATTTGACATTATTGTTCAAAAAATATATAAAAAATAAAGAAATTAAATTGAAAAATATTTCCCACGAAAACTCGATCTGGTGTCCCGTGGGGAATCTCCGCCCCAATCCCCGAAAAAATGAGTTTCCTCGGGGTAGACATCTTTATTTGTGGCATGTAGACATCTCTATTTGTGGCTTGTTCATTTTTTTTGCAATCCAATTACACTTTACAGTTACGGATTTGAAGTAAAATTGGAGATCCCATTTTCAATTTGAACGCAAAATAAAAAATAGAATAACAAAACAAAACAGGGGTGGGAAAAATCTTCTCCATAGGAGGAGAAAACACAATTTAGTTCCAATATTATTTATCTTTGAAACCTGTCAAATTTAATAGTTTTAGAGTTCATTGGATTCGTTTTCCTCTGCTTTAATTCATTTTCCTCTGTATTAATTTCAATAACCTTCACATAATCTTGCTGGTTTTGCGTATTTATTTGAATTTAATATTTAAAAATTGTTTTTTTTCTCAAAAATATATATGTATCAATTTGCAAAGAGATTCTGAACATGCCCTTTGACACAAATACCCTCCAAACGCCATCAGAGAATAGGTTCTTCGAGTTTTCAAATCCCTAAACCCTAACCCTAGCGCGCTGCTTCTTCTTCTTCATTCTGCAACCAAGCAAATCACCGCCATCAGCTCTAACCATGGCGGAGCTGAAGCTCTCAGAGAGCCGCGATCTAACGCGAATCGAGCGCATCGGGGCGCACTCCCACATCCGCGGTCTCGGCCTCGACTCCTCCCTCGAACCACGCGCCGTGTCGGAGGGAATGGTCGGCCAAACCGCCGCTCGTAAGGCCGCCGGCGTCATTCTTCAGATGATCAAAGAAGGAAAAATCGCAGGTCGAGCCGTTCTCCTCGCCGGTCAGCCAGGTACTGGCAAGACCGCTATTGCAATGGGCATGGCTAAGTCCCTCGGCCTCGAAACCCCTTTCGCTATGATTGCCGGTAGTGAGCTCTTTTCTCTTGAAATGTCCAAAACTGAAGCCTTAATGCAGGCATTTCGTAAAGCTATTGGTGTTCGAATTAAGGAAGAAACTGAGATTATTGAAGGAGAGGTTGTTGAGGTTCAAATTGACAGGCCAGCGGTTTCCGGGGCGGCCTCGAAGACTGGGAAGATTACTCTGAAAACGACGGATATGGAGACTGTTTATGATTTGGGGGCGAAGATGATTGAGGCATTTGGAAAGGAGAAGGTACAGAGTGGGGATGTAATTGCGATCGATAAGGCTTCGGGGAAAATTACTAAGCTTGGGAGGTCTTTCTCTAGGTCTAGGGATTATGATGCAATGGGCCCTCAGATTAAGTTTGTGCAGTGCCCTGATGGTGAGTTGCAGAAGCGGAAGGAGGTTGTGCATTGTGTAACACTCCATGAGATTGATGTTATCAATAGCAGGTTATTCTATATTCCCTTAAAATTTTGAAATCTTTTTGTCTAACCAATGTTCACTTATGATAATTGGTGCCTGCAAATTATATGCACTTATACTGGTAGGATTGAAACATTTTGCAAGGTTTAGTTAGTTGGTCTGTTTTAAGTAGTTGAAAATTTGGATTGTTGTATGGGATGCCCTTTGATGATTCGTGAAAATCACAGATTCTGATTGTTATTGAGAGCCGTCAATATGCAACGGCGTGGTAAACAGCAGTGTTTTATTCTTTAACTGTAAGGCAAAAATCACACTTATATATTGCAGCCGGATGTTTTTTCGAAAAGGTTCTGACTTGATTGTGTTTCGTTTTTCAGTAGCTGCATCTTAAATCATTTTTTGTAATTGATGCAAATTCTATTTTGCTTTCACTTGTCAAGTTGACATAGTACTTCATTCTTATCTTTGATGTCTTGGTTTCTGTTTCGATAAAACCTTTTGCCATCCCATGTTTATTGTACATCAGTGTATGGGGTTTCTCCGATCATTCTGATTTGTGTTTCCCCAAAATTTACTTTCCCTAGTTGTCTTCTTGACTAACTTCCGTAAGTAATTTAGCTTGGTGAACATAGGTGACATTGACCTAATAACATATTGGACCATTGGTGTTGTTAATTTGCTCTTTACTACCACTAGTCAAATTGTACTTTATCCTGTTATTTTGCTCTTCATCAATTTTTTTATTTCAAGGACATTTGAGAAATTCAATTAGTGATCTCTGTTTCACATAATATAGAGTTCGTCTACATTAATTTATCATATCTCATTCCATCGTTCTCTTGCCTCGGTTACATGCATATATTGTATGTTTCACTTCATTGATCTTTCCTTTTTCCCTTTCTTGGTATTTTGTGCTTTTGAAGATGGGAGGAATTGAATTACTGACCTCTGTTCTGTAAGGCATAGCTTTGCAATTTGCTTATGTCTGCTTTCCTTCCTTCAAGCATAATGTATTTTCTTTACTCATGAGTTCAAGTTGGTTCTGTCTATTTTTTCTTGTTTAGTTAACTTGGCTATGTTATAAGTTCATTTTTCATCCGGGTTTCTTGTGCGTTATGTTCTCATTTTATTATCCTCATCTTCAGAACACAAGGCTTTTTAGCTCTATTCACTGGTGATACTGGAGAAATTCGAGCTGAAGTAAGAGACCAAATAGATACGAAGGTAGCTGAGTGGAGGGAAGAAGGCAAGGCCGAGATAGTCCCAGGTGTCCTCTTTATCGACGAGGTCCACATGCTCGATATCGAGTGCTTCTCTTTCCTTAACCGCGCTTTGGAGAATGAGATGGCCCCAATACTAGTTGTTGCTACTAACAGAGGGATCACAACAATCCGTGGAACAAATTACAAATCCCCTCATGGGATTCCCATAGATCTTCTTGATCGCCTACTTATAATTTCTACTCAACCATATACAGAAGATGATATAAGAAAGATTCTAGATATCAGATCTCAAGAGGAAGATGTGGATATGTCCGAAGAGGCAAAGAGACTTTTGACCACGATTGGTGTCGAAACATCGCTAAGATATGCGATCCATTTAATAACAGCAGCTGCATTGGCATGTCAGAAACGAAAAGGGAAGATTGTGGAGATGGAAGATATAAATCGTGTCTACCATCTGTTCTTAGATGTGAAGAGATCAACTCAGTATTTGATGGAGTATCAAAATCAATACATGTTCAGCGAATTGGGAGATGGTGAAGATGATGATTCTAATGCTATGAATCCTTGACGTTTTTGTTGACGAATTTTGTGCTGTTGGTTCTGGTAGAGGTAGCGTTTCCTGCAGTTTATATTACCTGGTTTATTTTTTGATGGCTATCTTTCTTCTTCATTAGCGTAAGATGTATAACTAATCTTCATGCTTATTGCTCTTGCTTTCTGTTGTATCGTGATTTTGTGAGAGACTGTTTAGAATTTTCTAGATATTTCTTGTTATTTAACTCGTGTTTGGTATTATTTATCAGCATATAAGTTTGTGCCAAATGTGTTTCTAGCGATATATCGTTTGATCTTATAGTACACAGACCAACTTTAAAGGTTAGAGTTAGTCAATTGATCAATCCAATTTAGATATTCAGCTGTGGGGAATGATTTTTCTGTCCCTGCCACCAATATTAATCCTTGTTTGTGCGTATGGGTTGGAATTCTCTGTGGGCGAATGTGGATCGAATTTTTGCACAAAACTTTTTACCATTTAATTTAATTTTTTTTCCTTTCTAATTTTAATTTTATAGCTCTATTTTAATAATATTTTCAAATAGTTAACTTTTATGAAAAATATATATTAATTTTCATTAATTATGATGGAAATATACATTTGAATAAATATTTTTATCAATCTAAAGATTAAATTAGTAAAAAAAAAAGGAAAAAAAACACTTATTAAAAATATAAAATAAAATAAAATGCAAACAAGGCGGGATCGGGAAAATAGGATGGAGAATATATTCTCTGCCCTCATTTACTTGTAGGAAATTTTTCATGCCTAAATGTAGATTCACTGTCTCGTTTGGGGTTGGTTCATGCGAAGAAAATGAACATCTCTATTCATGAATGTCTAAAAATATGAAAAATTGTATGGTATTGGATTCAAATTCAAAATGTCTAGATTATTAATAAATACGTCCTTCCAATATGTTTAAAACTTATCTTGCTAATTACTCTCTTATACATCTATATAATATTATTTTTACTTTGAATTGGGTCGATGAACTCAACCCAATCCAATGAAAATTATACTTCAGCTCTTACTTCTTTGAATTGAATCCTATAATTATTTATCGTTTCGGTGAGTTGAAAGCGATGCCTCAGTCCTTGAATTATACATTGAAACTTTGAAGTCCCATATGCAATTAAATCCTTGTCTACCCTCTCTTCTTAGATGCAAAAATAAATGTTCCTCATTTCTCATTTATTCGACAGTTGGTTCTGTTGCGGGGGCCACAGCATTTATGTCAACCCATACATTTACATTTTACGGTAACAATAATAACTATTTAACTCATTCAAGCATAATAATAACCGACAAGCTAGAAACTGAAATTGAATAATTGCTTGGACAATTGATTTTTATTGACTACATTAGTTGTCTACATAATTTATACGAAATTAATTTTCATGTCTATGATTCCTATATATTGAAATCATTCTCTTTTTTTCAAAAAAAAAACTTATTCTCTTTATATATATATTTATTGATCTTCTAAACTTTTATTTGACTACTACATTAACATGTATCCTGTCCATTCTTATTTCTTTTTTGCTTGAGACATTTAATACAAAGACATCAGTATTGTAATTTTCTTTTGAAATATTATAGGTCAAATGTTCAAATTTCAGCCTCATGTGCTATATTTTAAAAAATATATATAAGTGTCTCATAATTATTCAAGCCATTGATGTTAACAGTAGTACTAGGATAGGTTTACTCTTAATTGTGCCATGGGGCTCACATAGAGAAAAGCTCAAATTAAACCCATTCTCATCAATATGTCTAATTTAATCAAAACAACTCAATAATTTATCAAAATGATATTTATGTTTTTAAAACGAACTTCCTATCATATCAAATCCTTATAAAACACAATCTGTCAGAAATTCTTGGTGCAGAATTAGGAAGTCAATGTTTAAGGATAAGTCAGTTCTGAGACAAAGGTCATTGCTACTGTGAATAACTTCCTCTTATTTTATTTTATTTTATTTTTAAAATTTCTAAGGTGGTTATATATACAACATGTGGACATGTCTGTACTAATCGAAGTTAAGGTGATGGAATCATCTTGTCGTTTTTCAAATTCAAATATGATATATATATATATTTATAGTAACAATATTAATTCCCTAAATTCAGGTAAAGGAAAGTCAGTCAATTTGGCCTAATGAAAAGGAAGACAATCTCGCATGCACCACCCGACATTATGATGCTTCCATTATACAAAAGTTGGGTAAAGTAAGAAAAATATTATCCTCCAATCATTTTTTTCCCCAAAAAATAAAATAAAAAAGGAGAAAATTATCCTTCAATCATGCCAGCAGTTTATGCGGACCATTAAAAATCATATACCATAGTGACCCACTTTTCACAAGATGGAAGAAAATTTAATTAAAAAATTATCAAAAGATATTAGTTCACAAAATCATGTTTGCCCTTTGATTGACTATTATAAGTTATTTATTGACAGTAACAAATTGCTATTCATGGATTTGTCTCTTTCCTAAAACAGAACAAGTTTCACATTTCTATTTTTTCAAAATTTAAAATCAAACATAACTTAATTATGTTGCTTTCATCGATCATGTCACTTGAGCGCTTTGTTCATTGTTATTATGTTTCTTTTTCTATAATGTGAAATATTATCTCAATATGCATATCACAAAAGCTATCAAAACTAACCTAACTTAATTAATATCTTCATACATTAACAATCATGAGTACTGTGATTTGATGTCTCCATCCCCTATTTGTACTTTAAAAAAAAAAAAGCATATCACAAGCTAATACTCTCTGGATCCTATTAATTTGAAATTTGTTTTTACCTTTTGATATGATCCTAGATTCAAGTTATTCAACCCAGTCAATTATAGTTTTCTAACGGTAAAAAAAATATAGTAATTGATTTCCCATGTGGGTCTGAAATTTTGGGACAAGAGATTTGCTACAGAAACCTATAAACATTTATAATCACAAACAAATAAAAATCTACCATTTTGTGCCAATTAAAACAAAATTCAAATCTTGAAAAAGTAGAAGATTCAATTCCCACCCTTCAATTGTAAGAGCTAAAACAAAATATAAATTTCTAGTTTTTTTTTTTTTTTTTTGAATTCTTCACCCATGGAAGATGGAAGGATTTCAACTCAAGATTTTTTGGGGTACATTATTAAAATGTAAATCTCTCGTTAAAACAAGGTTTTGTTCCCATTTTTCACTCCCACATCTATCAAACCCAAGAAAACTTCAAATTTCAAAATTCCATACTAATTTTTTATACATAAGATCGTGCGAATCTAACACACACCATCCCAAAAAAAACAAGATTCCAACACACACCATCCCAAGAAAAACACTTTATTCAGGCTACAAACAAACATCCCGGATTCAAAAAAAGAAAAATCAGAAGATACTTTTCAAAATGGCACTAAATTATGATTACTATTCCACCAAGATTACACATAGCTTCACCTTTCTCTTTTACTTTCCCCTGATAAAGATGACTCCAAATTTGACACAAGCCCACTAGCCATCTAAAAAACCCCATTCCCACATGTCAAAAGATCAGAACAAACTTTATTACTTGAAAAAACTGTAATAAAAGTCGAATTCAAACCCCAATATCCATACGTTAATTTGGATAATCATAAGGAACTTCAGAAACCGAGGGATCCACGACATCGGGGTGCACGAACCCATAATTTCTAAGCACTTGATTATCAGCAAAATTCAAAGCCTTGCGCATTCCATCCCAACAAGATCCACCAGAATACATCTGATTATGGTCCCCACTACAAGGCTGACACCCCGTAAAATGCGTAATAAAAGGCCTCCTCAAACTCCCTTTCCCATTCCCTAAATCCCCCAAATATCCCTCCCTAAACGCACCGTATTGCTGACTCACCTTCTCCGCGTGTCGCCGCCGCAGCTCCCCCGCCCCCTTCTCCATCTCCACGTACTTTCCGGTGATGTTCCCAAACGTAGCCACAATCTCCTCCCAATACCCTTCAAAGTAGTATTCCCCTTCTAAATAAATCTTGTCCGCCCATTTCTCCTTCTCTTTGTACAGCAAATAAACCAGCCCCGTTTGATCGTCTGACTCTGGGAATAATTTGTCCGGTATTGTTGACTTCAAAATCTGGCCCCACTTTTCGTAATTAGGGGTTTGTGGGCCCATGCTGGCCCACACGTTGATGAAATCCATGGACCACTGACAGTTTCTGATTAAGAACACGCCGGCGTTGAGTCCCGTCCAGCTTTTCCGTTCGTAAATCAAGTGGGCCCACCCGTGCACGATTAGGTTGTGATTCTTGTAACGGTCTAAAGGGAGTGTGAATTCCATGTCGGTGATTAACGCGTCCGAGTCGACCCACCAGATCCACTCGGCTTCCGGGTGGGCGACCATGGCGGCTCGAACCGCCGGGAGTTTGGCCCAGTAACCGAACATTTCCGGTTCGAGGAGAGCGTTGTTGTAGAAGATGTCGTAGTTGTGGATTCTGCAGTAGTCCACTTTGTTCTTGAAGAATCTGAGGAGTAAATGGTCGCCGATAGGGTTCCGGCAGGGTTCCGGCTGCGACGCCGTTAAGAGGAGGACTCGTTCGCCGGAGGCGAACGACGGATGTTGGTTCAGCCAGCGGCGGCGTTTTTCGTCCCAGTTTTTTATTGGGTTTTTGATTGAGTAGGTGAGTTTTGGGTCATCGTAGAAGGTGGGTTCCGGTGGGTCGTACGTGGGAGAGGGGATTTGGGGTGCTTGGGAAGAGGAAATGTGTGGGGGAGTGTTTGGGGAGTTGGGGATGATGAAGGAGCAGAGGGTGTAGAGGAGGAGGAGGGCGAGGAATGCGCCGGCGAGGAAAAGGGAACCGTCGGCGAGGAATGAAGAAGCCTTGTGGCGGAAAGTGTGTTTGGCCATGGGAGGAGAGGAGGGGTGATTGGAGGAATTGGGTGGAAACATTTGGGGATTTAGAAGTGGGTTTTAGGGAATTAAAGAGGAGAGAGTGAGGGAAAAGAGACAGAAATGTTGGGTTTTTGTGGAAGAGAAAAGCGTCGGTTTGGAAACTAACGGTGGAATTTTTGCTGAAATTATGTGCTTTAGAAGTGGTTTTCTTTTTCCCTTTCTCGAAAAAAATCATGTATATTAATAAAAACTAAAAATACTTTCAAACATTCTGCCCCCTTTTTTTTTTTTTTTTTTTTTTTTTAATTTTATGGTTGCCTTTGGACTAATTTACTTAATATCAACTATTTTTTCGAGACAATTATTTTTTTATTTTTTATTTTTGAAAAGATTTCGAAACAATTAATTGATCATTATATTTTGAACTTTGTAATTTTATCATTCCTCAAGACTTTTTTTAATCATAACATAACATTTTGCTTCAATTTTAACCCCTCAATTATCGTTTGCTAATTTTAAACCAAAATCAAAAGTTTGAATCTTTATATATGTGAACTAAAATAGTATGTATATTGAAGATCCCACAAAAAGTGGGAACATCTCACCATTTTTTTTAATGATTATTATAAAATTAAGATTATATATAATAATCATAATAATTATAAGAAAGTTAAATACCCATTCTTAATAGAGGTTCAAAGATTCATTTGATAACTTCAATCAAATGAATCTCATAATTTTAATAAAGTTAAATTGATTGAAAATAATTGAATAAAATTGATTGAAACTTATTAATTAAATTGATTGAAAATAATTAAATAAAATTGATTAAAAATATTTTACTGTGGATAAAATATTTCTTTCAAAAAGTTAACAAAAATAGAATAGGATATTAAAATTTGGTGCATACAATGAATTCTCTAAAAAATAACTTGACATAAATTAAATATGATGTTTTTTTTTTCTTTTACCCTAAAATAATATGAGAGCCAAATACTAATTTTTGAATTCGAGCCGTGATCATAGAATTGAAATGGTTTAACTCACCAATCAAGATAATCAATGCATCACCGACCCATTCGATAAATAAATATGATGTTTTTCAAACTACAACAATATTAAGATTGAATGATTCAGATTAACAACCTCAAATTTGAAAATATATGTAAATTATTTTTAGCCTTAGTCTACTTTAATAGATAGGATGACTAAACTAAGTTGTTTTTTTAAAAAGATTTCAATAATAATTGAGGTGAAGATTTGAACTCATATCCTATATTTTTCTGACTAAATATTTTAATTTATGGTTTTTTTTTTAAGTTAAAAAAAAGGTTAAAATATCATTTTAGTCCCTCAACTTTAGAGTTTGTTTCATTTTAGTTATGGACTTTTAATTGTCTAATTTTGGTTCATCAACTTTATTGTTTGTCCAATTTTAACTCACTCAAATATCATTTGTTAATTTTAAACCAAAACTAAAAGTTTGAATCTTTATAGACATGAACTAAATAGTATGTATATTGAGGGAACATCTCACCATTTTTTTTTTTATGATTATTATAAAATATATATATATATATATATATATATAATAATCATAATAATTATAAGAAAATTAAATACACATTCTTAATAGAGGTTCAAAGATTAAAATAAAGGATTCTTAATTATATATTAAAAAGCAGAGATTTTATTTAAGGGAAGATTTTTTATGAAGGATAATTAGTGATAAAAAATGTCAAAATTTTAGGGAAAAAAAATTGAATAGCAAAAAATTAGAATAAACATTCACTCACTTGTGACATTCTACCCAACAGATTGATAACTTCAATCAAATGAATCTCAAAATTTTAATAAAGTTAAATTGATTGAAAATAATTGAATAAAATTGATTAAAACTTATTAATTAAAATGATTGAAAATAATTAAATGAAATTGATTGAAAATATTTTGTTGCGGATAAAATATTTCTTTCAAAAAGTTAACAAAAATAGAATAGGATATTAAAATTTGGTGCATATAATGAATTCTCTAAAAAATAACTTGAAATAAAATAAATATGATGTTTTTTTTTTCTTTACTTTAAAATAATATAAGAGCCAAATACTAATTTTTGAGTTCGTGCCATGATGTAGAATTGAAATGGATTAACTCACCAATCAAGATAACCAATGCATCACCGACCCATTCGATACATAAATATGATGTTTTTTCAAAGTACAACAATATTAAGATTGAATGATTCAAATCAACAACCTCAAATTTGAAAATATATGTAAATTATTTTTATCCTAAGTCTTCTTTAGCTATAGATAGGATGACTGTACTAAGTTGTTTTTTTTTTTTTTAGTTCAATAATAATTGAGGTGAAGATTCGAATTCTTATCATATATTTTCCTAACTAAATATTTTAACTTTATGGTTTTTTTTTTTTTTGGGTTCTTCAACTTTGAAGTTTGTTTCATTTTAGTTGTAAACTTTTAAATATCCAATTTTGATCTCTCGACTTTGTTGTTTTGTCCAATTTCGTTCCTTTGACTTTCAAATGTTCAAATTTGATCTCTAAATTATCAAGAAAGTTAAAAAATGGTCATTTTAGTCAAATGATTTTTTTTCACTCTTAAATCATTTTCGCTCTATCCTCTATCTTTCATAATTTCTCTTTCTAAAATTTTTATCTCTTAAATCCACCTCTCTAATTTTTTTTCCTTCTTTTTCTTTCTCCTATTCTCTCTTTAATCCATTTCATTAACTTTTAGTGAAAGAAATGAAGAAAGTTGAAGAAAATGAAAATAATATAAGAGTGAGAAAAAATCTATTTAACTAAAATCATCATTTTATAACTTTCTTGATAGTTTATGAACCAAATTTAAACATTTAAAAGTTAAAGAATTAAAATTGAATAAATAACAAAGTTAATAACTAAAATTAGACATTTAAAAATCTAATAATGAAAATAAAATAAATTTCAAAGTTAAAAGACAAAAAAATATTTTAACCAAAAAAAAAAAAATAATAATAATAGTACACGAGCGGAATTCCCGTTTGCATTTTGAAAGAGGGAAAAATATTGGACAAACTCCGTTGAAAACTAACTAACGGAGCAATGTGTGATGGCACTGTACTTTTTTGCCATTGCTGTCATGTCCCTATCACGTTTTTTTGGGAGGTTTCCACTTCTCTTTTTGGAGTTTTCCCCCTTTACTTAAAGCTTATATTAATATTTTGATCTTAAAAGACGGTCCAATTGTTGGGAAAAACGAGCCATCGATATTGTCTATTTTAAATTTAAGTTATCCTAATTTTTCACATATTTAAAAGATTTTATACAAGTAAAAGTTGTTGTTATGATCATATTTATACATAAGGGACAATTTGTTGCATTACTTTCGCGAGGGTATTTTAGGTGATGTCTAGACATCATTTAAATTGTGAAGTCTACTTATGTCATTTAATGAAGGTCATATTTTAATTTTCATTAATTTTATTTTTTTATTTTTTTAAATTGGAGAATAACAAGATGTGGCTCTCATTGAGCTACATATGTAGACTTCACAATTTAGGTAATATCAAGACATCACCTAAATTGTTCTCTTATTTTCGCAATAAAATTGTTTGTAATAAAATAAAGGGTTATTTTTAGGAGTAGACCAAATTGGAATTTTTTTTACAAAACTATGCAAAAAAAAAATAATAATAATAATAACAATGATAGTCATACCATATAATTAATACACAATACATATAATATTGTATTAATAATATATAATAATGTATTGATAATACAAAATATTGTATTAATACCTTAAATAATATTATAGGATGAGTATTAGTAATACCTAATATTTGACTAGATTTACAAATATTTTCAAATTTGAGTAGATTTATAATTATTTTGTTAAACTAGAGCATCCATTGTAATTTCTCAAAAATAAATTGTTTGAAATATCTTGATCATTTAAAAACTGTTATTTCCTCTTAGAATTATCTTTTTAATCTAAATATCCAATCATGTAGGATAGAAATTTGAAACTATCTAATTATATGGTGTATAACCAAATAAGTTTATGTTTCAATTGATCGGGCAAATATAATTTAAAGGAGTGTAATTGTTTTTGTTTTTTTTAAATTTAATTTAATGTAATTTATTTATTTATTTTTTTAAGTATTTGGATGGAATAAACGTGAAGATTATAGGTTTAAATTAGTAATAAACATGATATTTGAAGATTTTGATTAGTCGAGCGGCCTTTTGAAACTTAGAAATTTATGGGTGAAAAATGTTATTATTATTATTTTTTTGAAACAAAGAGAAATGTTATCAGACAAATAAATAATTGTACCTAACTTTAAAAAAAAAAAAGTAATTTGCTTTTAAAAAAAGAAGGCAAAAAACTTGAAATATTAGACATTTTTTTTTAGTTTAATAATAATTAGACTTTTCTTTATTGTAATATTAAATGTTTTTAGGGTACCCTACAAGAAAACTAAAAGGCACCATACCATACCATATGTAAATGTATAATGTCTGAAAAGGCAGAGGACCATCGTTGTGCTTGGATCCTCAAAAGACCCAACGCCGACACATTTCTAGAAATAAAAGCAAAAGCAAAAAATAGAATAAAATGTAAAAAAAAAAAAAAAAAGCAAAATAGTTATTTGTGTAAAAAAAACTTTCATAACCAAGTGATGAAGGGAAAAGAAGGGAAGTGAAGATAAATCAAAGAAAGAGGGTATATGAAATGAGTATTTGATGAGCGGATGAGGAAAGAAATAACTATAAATGTTAGGGGTGTTCATTCGAATCAATTTAGATTAATTTGATGAATTAGGTTAGATTAAAAACATTTTAAAATTAGGTTTGGTTCTAATTAATGAAATTTCTATCCAACTAACCTAAATTGAATAATATTATTATTATTTTTTTTTAATCGATAACATATATATTTATTTTATTTTTATTTTTAGTCTTTTTTTTCAATATTCTTTTAAATATTTTTAAGTATTTAGAATGTATATATTAGGATAAAAATAGTCAAATTATGTCATTTATTTTTGTTGGGTTCAATTATCTATTTGTTTTATGAATGTCAAATTATGTCTATCTATTTTTGTTGTTTTAATTCTCTTGTTTACTTTATAAAAGTCAAATGTATTTATTATTAGGTTTTATAGCTGTGATCTTCTATATAAATCATGTATGATTTATTTTTTTAATATTCTATAATAATACGTAAAGAAAAGGGTTACTTAGTTAGAACCCAAAAAGTAAATATACAGGAAAAATTATACAAATCACATAAATTATGGTGTTAACTTTAATTTTGATAAAATACATCCACTAAAATTTGATAAATTTTGCAATTAACCTCTTTTGTCTAATTTAGATTAAAAAAAAAAAAGATAAAATTGTCATTTAGAATTTTTTTTTTTTTTTTTTGTCTTCACCTCCCTACCTTTGTTTTTTTTCTCAATCTTCATTTCTTAATCGTCCTTTCTTATTCTCATTATTCTAAAATTAATTTGGATAAAGGTTAACCAAGCAAAAATCTAATTAAGACCTAATCAATTGATTCAATTTGATGTTTTACAAATAGTAATGGGAAAAGGAGAATTAATCAATGGTGAAATTTGCAGATGAAAACTTGGAGATGAGGGATGATTTGTGTAATTTTTCCAAACGATTATTAACAAGGTGGTCTAATACGTTTTCAATTAATATACAATAGTCAAATTACAAAATTGAAGAATCGTTTTTATATCTAAACATAATATCTGAGTCTAAATGAATTATTATTTTATGGGAATCTTCGATGTCACAATCTCATGAACATCTAAGATCCTCGCATTTGTTTTTATGGGATATTAAGATATTTCTGGCACCAAAAGGTCAAAAAAAGAAAAGCGAGCTCATTAATACCAAATTTGATTTAAGAAACTTGGTAGCACGGGTATGAAAAATGCGTGTTTATTATCCGATCGGCCCCACTTAATAATCCGGTTTCCTAATGAACCGGTTATCTAAAACCCCTAGATCTGGATGACTCTCTCCACACTCCACGTGTCCTTTCCTTTTCTCCATCTCCATGTACAGGGTTATTATCACACTACCCCCTACTCTTTCGGTACCCCAATTTAAAACTGATAATTTTAGATTAATTCGAGAATTGAATTGATCCTATTGGGGGTGTACATGGGTTGGGTTGGGTTGAGGGAGGTTTTCAACCCAACCCAATTAAAGAGTCAACCCAACCCAACCCTATATTTTCGGGTTGGGTTGGGTTGGATTCCTCGGTTTTCATCAATATATTTTGTAGTTTAAAAAATATATACATGAAAAGAGAAATATCGCTTATTGGAATTCAATCGATAAATTTTTATGCATAAATTTGTATTAAAAACATAGAAAAGCAAAAGCTACCATCTCAAGCTTCAATATGTACCTAAATCTAAATTTTAAAAAATTAAATTGGGCATAAATGTACTAAAACATAAATAGAGTGACAAAAAAAAAAAAAAATAGACATTTTCAATCTATACTTGATTGAGTTTCGTTTTGTTAATAGATGAAATGGATTTATAGTAACTCAATGACATCAATGTAGTTATACTTTAAAAAAAATGACATTAATGTAGTTTTATGATCAAAATCTCTCTTCCTTTACAGTAATTGAACTAAACGAAAATACATTAATTAGATTAAATAGCATCATATTGACATTATTATTTTATTATATATAAAAGGGAGGATGTTGAAAATATATTTTAGACTAATAATTACATTCCTTTGTTTATAAATGTTCACAAAAATTATAAAAGATAATATAAATAGTTAGATAATCAGAAAAAAGAAAAGGAAAAAAACAGTTTTTAAAATCATTTATTGTACAAACGTACTTCAGGCTCGAACCTCTGTTGGAAATGAAAACATCCATACCTCACACCACCACGCCACCACTCAATAATTGAAATCTTTATACACAATTAATATATATTCGGTTCGGTTCGGGTTGAACTGAACCAAGATAGCATCAACCCGAACCCGAACCGAAATTTTCGGTTCTCAATTTTTTGGACCCAACCCGAACCGAAAATAAATTCAACCCAACCCAACCCTTATAATTTGGGTTGGGTTGGCCGGGTTCGTCGGGTTATCGGTTCATTTGTACACCCCTAGATCCTATCAATTTAACAAAAAGAGGAATCTAATCAATGTCTAATAAAAGATAAAATTATTGGTTCCGTTTTGTCTCGATTTTTAAGCCAAATCGATAATCAGTTCGATTCAATTGATTTGTAACCAAATCAATGTCTAATAAATGATAAAATCATTTGCTCGATTTTCTTTGATTCTTACCCCTGCTGTTTAATTCTTTTTTACTATTTTACTTCCAACCTTTATATGAATGTATTTTTTCTATTTTTCTTTTAAATTATAATTAAATTAAACAAAAAATAATTAGTCATCTACCAATAAAAAGTTAAACTAACATATAAAAAGGTAAAATTAAAGTAAATGAATCATTATTGGTTTGGTTCGGTTTTTATTGATTTTTATAAATACAAACCGATCCGATCCAATAACTTTCGATTTTCTTCAAATAAAAATCAATATTATGAAGAAAAAAAAATCCAAACCAATCCAATGGATCTATTTGGTTTTATCGGTTTTCGTTTATTATTATCACCCCTACCCCAATTCAATAAAAAGTATTATTATAGATGATGAGGATCAAATATCGGAATGAGCCTCTAAAGTTGAATTAATCAATCAAGTCAAACAAGCCACTAACTCTTTTGATAGCCCAATCCAATAATACTACCCTTCTAAATAAACCTTGGCGCCCCCATTTCCTTCTCTCTATTAAAATCAAATAATTGAGAGTATCTTCTGGAAGTGAATCTGGCGAGTTCCTGAACGTCGACGTCAAAATTGGGCCCTTTTTCGTAATCAGTCGATTGGGGGCCCAATTTGGCCCATGAGTTCATAAAGTCTATGGCCCATTGACAATTTCCAGCATTGAGGCCCGTTCAGCTTTAATTATCTCGGTCCTTGTAAACCATATTGGGCCAAATGTTGGCCACCAGGTTGTGATCTCTGCACCTCTCGATCGAAGCCTTGAATTCAATGTCTGTGAACGCGGCGTCCAAGTCCATCCATCAGACTCCTTGATGGGCCAGCTTTGAGGCCCGGATCACTGGAAGCTTGACCCAATAAGAGCCCATTTTGGGTTTGAAATGTGTTGTAGAAAACTTTATGGCTGTGGATTTGGAAGTACTGGACCTTATTTCCAACCGCTCATTTTTAATCATTCATTTCTAATTATTCAAACTAACTCATTTTTAGCCAATCATTTATAATCATTTTTTTTAACTATTCAAAATAACTACTTATTCAAAATAACTACTTATTTCAAATCGCATTTAAAAGAGTTATTGTCTATAATTTATCTACCAAAAAATAAAACTCACATCTATGAACCTAAATGGGAAAAAGTGGCCAAACCCATGTACGAGTAGAGATGTCCATTTTCCCCGCGGGGACCCTCCCCGAACGGGGCGGGGAATCCCCGATTAGGCGGGGAATGGGGGAAAAAAATTCCCCGTGGGCTAATCGAGGCCGAGGCCGGGGAATGTATTCCCCGAACCCCGCCCTGTTTAATTTTTTTTTTTTTAATATTTTTTTTCTATACTTTACCCCTTTAATTTTCAAATAAAAATATATTTGTTGATGAA
>JBBMKA010000026.1:5601683-5612288 GCA_037833695.1 Sechiopsis laciniata | reverse complement strand
AGAAGTGTTTAGAATGTTAGTTTTATGTGGACATTTAAAGAATGTCCTAGAAAGTGTAAAATATCTAGATATTTTTAAGAGCACTCTAGACAAATGTAGAGACAAATGTATGATCTACATTATCTAGCCCATACTATAAATACTCCTCCACCCTACCATATTTTGTATCCAAGAAAAAGTAAGTATTGCAAAGTACTACAAAGCGCTTTAAAGAGTTTAGAGTGATTTTGTAATGTGAGTCCTAAACACTTGTCTTGTAATCTCTTCTAAAGTGGTCTTAATAAAAAAAAATGTTGGTATTTCCCACAAAAGAGTTGTGTTCAACATTTTATACCTCTAAATCACTCCATTTTTCTTCCTCATCCTCCTCTCGCCATCAACTCGAAAATCCAATCACGGGCCACGGTATGATTAATGAAGAAAACAAAAAATATTCCCGAACACTAATATCTAAACAAATATTTCATATCTCCAAATCACTCAATTTTTCCTTTTCTTACTCTCCCCTACACTTATCAACTTGAAAATCCAATCGCAATATGACTAATGAAGAAAACCAGAAATAATCCCGTGAGTAGAGCAAGAAGATTTATTGGCAAACAAGATATCGAGAGAAGTGAAACGTATTTCTATACAAACAAGATTTAAAATACATCACTAACTAAAAACCCATGGCTGTTACATGAAGTGCAACATGATTTTGTTTTTAGTTGCATGAGCATAATTAAATTTAAATGCTCCATAATATGTGACCCAGATTATTATCGACTTGGATAAATTGTCAAAATGTATATACTATAAATTCTAATGATTCATTATAAGATATAATTCTTTAATCTTTCTATTGCAAGTTTAAGAAACCATGCTGATCACTTTTTAGAAAGTGCATAAACTAAAAAGAAATACTTGCCTCCTCATAAGGAGGAGCCCTCCTTACAGTATATGTGGCACCAATTTTTCTTTAATCAATATTAAGGAGAAAGTAAAAGTAAAAAAAAAAAAAATTTGGCACCAAATCATGCCACATATATCCTTAAGAAGGGTTTGTAAATTAAATAGGAATCAAAATGAAAGTTAATACCAGCACCAGATTAAATTCGAGTTCACAATATAAATATTTCATCTGAAATGGGATTGTTTGAAATTTTATTCATTGATTCCAAAATGGTCAGCTACACATTTCATACGTATTGAATATATTCAACTGTATAACATCAGACCAATTCTTGGTTGAAGTTCTAATCTAACAACCTTGCAGATCACGCCATTTGAGGTATACGAGTCCTGCATGATAATGAGTATACGCCCCAGCGACTACTAAAACATGGAATAGTTGATGGCTGTGGCCAGCAATGTCGAATTTTCCAGGCATCCATCGCTCGGGAATCCTTGCTGCGTAAACCAGTGCTCCTAGCCCGTAAAAGATCCCCATCAGTATCTCATACCCTGTTGTGAGGAGTGCTTCGGGTAAGCCCCAGAACAGAATAAGTTTGTGCAGAATAGGGGCAATCCCACACAGGCCCATGCCGAGGAAGAGGGATGCTCGAAAAGTGCGATATTCGGGGGATTGAAACATAGGCAGCAAAGACACTAAGATAGTTGCAATTCCCAGGAGAGTAATGAACCCAATATAGAGACTGCAAAAGAAGGGGTAACACATGAAGGAGTAGTAAACGGGAGGGTAGAAGGAGGTAGATATAAGGGCTGCGATTCCGGCATAGTCGAGCCTGAGCATTATGTACGAGACGCGCTGAGAGTGGCAGGAAAGAAGGTGACAAGTGCTGCTAGCAAGCAGGCAAAACATGGCCCCGCCCAAGAATGCGTAGAAAGGCCACCGAGTAATTGGTCTCAAAGCTAAGGGTGCAATCATGTTGGCTACCTCCTCCTTCACACTTCCCTGGATTGAATCAAAAAATTAGTTGAGATTTATTCCCATAGAAAATAGATGATCAGGAATGTAAGATTAGAAAACCACAATCAACCATTTCAGCATCTCTCAAGACTAAAGAAATATTAGGCCTCTACAGTTCTACAAATGGTCTGTGTCACAG
Organism: Sechiopsis laciniata; assembly: GCA_037833695.1. NCBI lineage: Eukaryota > Viridiplantae > Streptophyta > Magnoliopsida > Cucurbitales > Cucurbitaceae > Sechiopsis > Sechiopsis laciniata. The sequence goes on along the minus strand of JBBMKA010000026.1, from coordinate 5,610,237 downwards.
TACTCTCAGAACTGTAACCAAAGCGGGCATAGCCTGTAAAAAAATCAAAATGCGAATAAAACAATCGTGCTACCTTCACTTTCATGATTGGAGAGTAAAGACACTCGAATTTTCTATACTTTCTCTTGCTGTGTCTTTCACAATAGAAACAACAATCTATTTATACGCCTACAACTCTTGGTATTTCAACTACATGACTCTTGACTTTTCATCTTCAAGGTTTTTGGCCTTACAACTTCATAACTCTTGACCTTACAACTACATAACCTTTGGCCTTACATTTTCCACTAACTTTTTAATTACTAATAAAACAAACTAATAAAATAGCATTAAAGTTTATTCAACATAGACTAGCAGTAATTGGCATGTATCCTCGACTATGATATCCAGAATCGTATCCCATAATCCCCATGTTGTACTAAAAAAAGACTCTAAGAAATGGACATCTCCATAATCCCCATGATATCCACGCTCTAATAGAGAATTCAATCTTGATTGGGCCAGCAGAAGTTAGGAAGTTTATAGGACAAGTTTCAGGTAAAATTTAGAAAATTTTGGACCACAGCAGGAAAATAACTTCAGGTTCTTCTGAATGGTTCCCAAGAAAAAAAGCAAAGAAACTAAAAACATAGAAATCCATAGAATCCAATAACATAGCATGTAAATGGAAATAATAGAATTGAGCATAGAGCTTACCAGAACACAGTCATCAGTTTGATTTCCATGGGAAAATCGCTCAGGCAAGCAATTGTAAAGAAGATCAACAACATGCCAAGGAGACAGTGATGAAAGCATGTCCATTGAAGGCAATGCAGTCTTCAACTCCTCCCCGAACTTTTGCAGATCAGGAAAATGAGGCAACGAAGGAAGGCAGGCCAAGAGTTCCGCTTGCAATTTGTGCAGATCAACTTTCTTCAACAAGTCGGGCAAATGATGAAGAGGATGAATATCAGCAACATCAGGAATCTTTCTTGCAGTGTATATGGTCAGGGACAGAAAGAGGAAAAATCCAATTAAATGCCTGAAACATACAGTATTCAAGTTAACAGAGAGAATGGCATGGAAAGAGAAAAAAACCAATCTACAGCTTAAAGGGTGAAGAATATAGTTTGGCATTGGATAATAAGTATGATATCTCCCATAGTGAAGGGGGACAAAAAAGAAGAGGGAGAAATTGCCCACCAAAGAACATAGAATTGAAGATTGTTGCTTTAAAGATTAATCCAACCAAAGTGTTCAAGACTATATGTAAAAAACAACTTCTATAACAGTGTCATGAACCTGAATAATACAATCGAAGCCTATAGACTCATTCAAAGCTTGATTCATACTCAGTGCACAGTTTTATTGCAAGTCATATTGCCAAGTCTGAAAATATTATTACTTGGCTTTTCCTGCCTCTCCAGCTATTATACAAAGAATTACATCAAACTAGCATATGATAGGCACCATGTGATATAATAAAGATACAAGATAATCCAAGTGTTCGAGGTACTTGGACCCTACCTATCTTAAGATCACTCTCAAGCCCTAGATACTCACTATCTCAATACTTCTCAATATATCCTTACCTCCTTCTTCTCTCTTACTTATAGTCTAATATTCTTATCCTACTCCTAATAGGGTTGACCATTCCTTATCCTACTCCTAATAGGATTTATCATTCCTTATCCTACTCCTAAAGGGGTCTTATCATTACCCGGCCCCCAAAATACACCTTGTCCTCAAGGGGTTTGTTACAAAAGAAAAAAAAAAATCAATGATCAGAACTGGCAGTGGCAGTGGCATGCAGCGGTGGCCATTGAAGTTCTTGGTCCTTCCTTTCCATTATCATGAACTTACGTCGTTTCTTTCGTTTCCTCACTCGTCGAATGAATTTTCTTTTTCTCACCCATAATTGTATTGTTTGGTGGTTTCGCATTCGTCCATTCTTTATTTTCTTTATTGACGAACTTATTCTTCTTCGTTCTTGGATTATCTTCTTCAGTGAGATAAATTCTTGCCTCAATTTCTTTCTTTGGAATTTTTCCAAAACTAATGCTTCTTGCTCCTTGTATTCGGCCCAATCTTTTTTTAATTCTTTCATCTCCTTTTTGAAATCATCAACCCGTCTTTCTAAATTATCTTCATTTGTTTCAACATTGCCTCCATCTTGACTCTTAATTTCTTCCTCAAGATTTGATGCTCTTCCCATCGAAATAGCACAATAATCCTCTAGATTTGCGTTACTCTCACCATTGCTTGTCGATTCAACTTTCTCGATTTCTTCATAGAATTTCTTGAATCTTTCTCACCCGAATAAGTGGATTCTTGATTTGATTTCTTCACTTCCTCCTCTTCTCTAATGTTTCTTGCCCTTTGTTTTCGGCCAAATATTCCAACCATTCATCCTGCCTTGACAAATTATCATGTAGAGGTTGAAAAGCCGAATCCCATGCTGCTTCCCTTTCTTTCTTCGTCTCATCCCAAGATTCATACATGCCTCTACTACTTTCTTTGTAATTGATTCGATAAAACTTTTGTCACCTAATTTGTCAATCACCCTATCAAGATACTTACCACGATCCATGGATTGAAACGTGCTCGGATACCAAATTGATAAGAACCAAATATATATTATAATAAAAGATAAAAAAGATACAAGATAACCCAAGTGTTCGAGGTACTTAGACCCTCCCTATCTTGAGATCACTCTCAAGCCCTAGATACTCACTATCTCAATACTTCTCAATAAATCCTTACCTCCTTCTTCTCTCTTATTTATAGTCTAATATTCTCATCCTACTCCTAATAGGGTTGAACATTCCTTATCCTAATCCTAATGGGTTTGATTATTCCTTATCCTACTCCTAAAGGGGTCTTATCACCATGGGCTTCTCGAAACAAAGTTTCCACATTATGCACAACATTCCACATAACTTAACAATCTTACAAAAACATGTCTCGGTACATCTAGTATAAAGTTTGACAATCCAATTAGTATAAAGTTTATTAAAATTCTACAACATCAAAGCAAAGAAATGTGCCAGCAAATCTTCTTCTCAATCTCATTAACATACAAACTAAGAGTTTATAGATTGGTCTAGAGGTCAAAAGAGTCGGGAGGAAAAGGCTCTTGAGGAACTAAAAGATTATGGATTTCATCCATCGTCATCACCTGCTTAGCAAATAAATTTCTATGGATTTCTTAGACAGCCAAAATATTGTAAGTTCAGGAGATGATAATAGTGAAGGTGCACATAAACTAGCTCGAATACGCACACATAACCAAAAAAAAACAGAAAAACTTTATTGCTATTAAAAACCGTCGATGAAACATTAGCTGGCAGAATGGAATGAAATGCCTTACGTCCAAACATTAAGAGTCTCATTGTGTATGGAAAAGATGCTGAGCAGTGTCTGCTTCATTGGCCAGTCAGCACGGTAATGACCCAAAATGAATTCGTTATCCCTCATGTAAGCTGGTAAAGCATGGTACTCTATCAACTGATATTTGACCTTCTTCCAAAGTCTTTTGCCCTTCCCATCCTTCGAAGAGTACTTATGACGGGACTCCATTGTTTCATTAGAGACTTTAAATTTCTCAGTCATTTCATCATGCGCATCCATCCCCTGCACAACCAAATGAACAACACGCTATGATCAATAACGACATATGTTCTTCATCTCAAGCCAATAAACACAAATTAAGAAATAATTGAAATGCCAGTCCAATTCTTGAAATCGATTACATAATATAAGAGTATATACCTTTATACAAATAATGGATGAATACTATTGTAATTATTTTAGAGCTGTTAGATTAGTTTCGTATTGTTGAGTTGGACATTTACCTTGCACATCTGCCTCTATTTAAAGAGGGAATAATGAATAAAACATCTATCAGATTTTATCGCTTAATATGGTATCAAGGCGGCGTTTTTTTTCCGTGCGATTAACTCTCTTTTCCCTCTCGACCTATACGTTGTTACTCCTTCGCTCTGTTAATTCACCTCCACGCTCCTTTAATGGAGAACACGGATGCTCCAACAGCGAACAAGGATGCTTCATCTAGCAACGATTCAGCCAATTTTGAGGCACTTTTCAATCCTTTTCATATGAACCCTTCTCTCGGTGCAAATTCTACCTTGGTTACCCAGCCTCTTATTGGAGCAGACAATTAAAATTCTTGGAAGAATCAGTCTTGATTGCACTTTCTGGAAAAAATAAGGAGGGTTTCTTGACTGGCACTATCAAGAAAGCTTAGCCAATGCCTGGAAGTGCAACAATGACACTACTTCATGAATTCTCAATTTCGGATCCAAAGAGATCGCGACCAGTCTCGTTTATAGTGGTTCGGTGAAAGAAATTTGGGACGAATTGGCTGAGACATTCAAAGCCAGTAATGGTCCTAGAATTTATCAACTGCGCAAAAAGTTGGTTACAACAACACAAGGTATTTCTTCTATTAAGTCTTATTTAATGAAAATGCAGACAATATGGCAAGATTTATGTGATTTACATCCAGAAGCTGAGTGTACTTGCGGTGCCGTAAAGACAATCAATTTGCACACGCAATCCGAGTATACAATGTTATTCCTCATGGGTCTGAATGAGTCATATGCGACCATACATACTCAAATTCTTCTAATGGAGCCTATACCTTCGATGAATGGAACCTTTGTAGCCTCCAATTAAGGCTTGTGCCCTGATACTAGAAGGTCAATCACTAGCTATTGCATCTTCCTTGGAGATTCTCTCTTATGTTGGAAGACTAAGAAGCAAGCAACAATCTCTTAATCATCGGCTGAAGCCGAATATTGAGCTTGCAAGTGTGTCCAGTGAGCTTACATGGCTGACTTATGTTTTAACTATTTGCAAGTTGTGTTTCCTTTTCCAGCCTTTGTGTATTGTGATAATCAAGTTTTCATTGCTATACAACCAATACAACCTTCCACGAGCGTACAAAACACATCGAAATCAATTGCCATTTCGTTCGTGAAAAGATTGAGCACGGTTTATTGAAGCTCTTCCGAATCCAAACAACTTTGCAGCTAGCCGACATGTTTACCAAGGCACTACCTGCAGCATTTTCTCGCAAGCTCTCTTTCAAGATGGGCATTCTTAATGTTTTTTTAAGTTCATCTTGAGGGGGAGGATATAAGAGTATATACCTTTATGCAAATAATGGATGAATACTATTGTAATTAGTTTAGAGCTCCTAGATTGTAATTGTTGAGTTGACATTTACCTTGTATATCTGCCTCCATTTAAAGAGGGAATAATGAATAAAAACATCTCTCAGATTTTATCCCATAATACATAAAAATGTATCAAACATAAAGGAAACAAAACCATTTTCAATGCCTGTTTTTCAAAAACCAACACAAGAGATAAAATTAGAATCGACCAACACTCGAAGAATTGAGAATAGAAGAAATACCTACAATTGGAAGAAACCCAGAAAAATAGAGACGCAAAGAAGCAAACCCTCGTGTCGTCCAGCAGCAACAATGGAAGAAAAGTGAAAATTAGGGGACAGAACCTTGCAATTTGAAGAAGAAGAAGTGGGCGATCAAGTTAGAAACGAAAAGAAGAAATCAAACCAGAAAATTTTAGCGATTGTGAAATGTTGGAGACGCCGACGAGGAGAAAAGGCTTTGATGTTAACGAAAGGAATTTATAAATGGCGCAATGTAGAGAAGAGAAAAATAGAGAGAGATTCGTTAGCGAGATGCGAAGATGCCAAATTGGTTGGCACAACCTTCAATTTCTCCTCTGTACACAACCGCACAATTTGATGTAGCTTTCATCTCGCTCATTTTCAGTTTGGATTTATTTCACCCTTTTTACGTAATTAATTAATCAGTTGGAGAAGGATACAATTCATCAACGCCGCCATATTTGTTTTGTTTGAATGAAAAATGTTTAGATCATGTTGCATTCTATTTTATATTTCTATTTTTTAGTTTAAAATAAGGTAGAATGTCATTCATATTCGGTCATATGATCATTATTAATTTAGGTACTTAAATATTTTTTAGTTTGAATTTATCTATAATATTGAGTAAAATATTATTTTGGTCTTCAATTTTGGAATTTATTTTATTTTAGTCAAAAATTTTGTTTGAATTCCTAAACTTTAAGTTGTGTTTAGTTACCCTTCTTTTAACTAAAAAAAAAAAAACTTAATGTATTCTTAATTTTTTTTTTTTTTCCCTTTAAAAAAAAAGTTATTATCTTCTTATATAAAATTTTATGTTCATAATTTATCTTTGATTGCATTAGGATTATTAATAGTATTGAACCAATTTTAATTAATATTGATTTCAAATTTATTATAGATGCCAGTTTTAAGTTTGTTTGAAAATACAAACATTAAAATTGAACTTTTGAATGTTCATACATTAAAATGGAATAAATCTCGATGATTAAAAATCAAAATCAAACTTTTAAAAATTCAAAAACCAAAATGTAATCATTGTCCAAATTTGAGGACTAAATTGATATTTTACCATATTCCCTTTCAATTTTTGTCTTCTTTGTTTTTTGTGTTAAAGTTTTTTGAAATGACACAAACCAATATTAAAGCATGGTTTTCATTTTAATTTTTTAAAAATTAAGGGAGGTAACCACAAATCAAAGGATATATATTTGCTTTCAAACAAGATAACAGTCAAAAGACCAATTTTCAAGATCCAATCGGTGACGGTCAAATTTAAATGGAACGCACCACCAACTCATTCCGTTAAAAGTATGGTTTTCATTATCATTAAATTTTCTCGACTTTCTCATACATATAATAAGATAAATTAGTCGTATGAAATTAAAGGGGAAAGCCATCTACTTTATCAAGCTTTCTGATTATTACTAAACACCTTTTTTTGTATTCTTCAGCAAGCAACCAAACCCAGGTCTCAGTTCCTCCCTAAACCCTTTTAACATTTAAATTTAGAATATATCATTGGAGTTTTTTTAGGAATAGGCTAAATTGAAAAAGTAACAATATTAAGCAAAAAAAAAAAAAAAAATTAACAATCATAATCAAACATACTCTATAATTAATATTCATTATACGTTATTATTATTTATTAATAAATAATAATATATTAATACACAATACTGTACTAATAATATATAATATTATATTACTAATATATAATATTGTATTAATAATACAAAATTGTGTATTAATATCTTAATTTATACTGTATAATTAGTATTAATCATGCAGTATGTTTGACTATGGATACAAATATTTTCAATATTTGCTTAAATCTACAATTATTTTGTGAAATTGAACTATCCAATACAATTTCATATACAATTTAATTTTTAGAATATTTCAATCAATTAATATTATTATTGATATTTTATCCTTTGATTAATTATGTCGTATTGTGTTAAGTTGGCAATGAAAAACTTGTAACGTATTCGTTGTGAATTAGCAACCAAGCATACTTTTTTTTTCTTTTTTTTTTTAGTCAGTTGGTCAAAATTGAACTTTTCTAAGTTGAAAACGTGCATACATTGGAGGGTGGAATTGGATAAGGAAGAAAATAACAATCTATAACAAATACTTGTCACTATCCAAAATATATGATTAAAATGAACGGTCATATTTGTCAATTTAGGGATTATAAAAAAATGTCAATATAAATTTTTTAATGATAATATTTAGGAATGGTGGATTTTTTTTTTTTTTTTTTTTTTGAACACTTGAATAAAGTATTGATAATTTATTTTATATTTTAGATAAAAATACATTTGTTTTTTTAGTATAAATTGGGAGAGGTGATCACAAACCCTACTTTGAATACCATCAACAATGAAACCATCAAGCCACGATTTCTTTCGGTGGTAAAAATACATTGTTAGTGCTTAGGTCTCTAGTTTCAATTTGATCTATGTTTATGTTTTAAAATTAAACAGATTTATATCTCACATTTCAATAATACTCATTTTTACTCCTTCAAATAAACAAAATCCTATTTTAATATAAAATAATTTGTAGGTAAGGTGGTCATCATGAATTGAACTCATGACCTTTATCAATCTAAAGTTTTCTTTGGCCACTTGACTACGTAATAAATATAGAAACGACCTTGAAACTAAATCTCAAACCCAAAAAGTGAAAATGTAATTTTTCCAATATTTTTACTTATGATTTATAACTTCAGTTTTTCTCTTTACCGTTTTTTAACAAATCATAAATTACAGTTATAAAAACTTAAAACAAAAAAACATATGATCAACTAATTAGAGATGTCTATGGGGTGCGGCCGGAGAATGGTTTTTTCGTCCCCGTCCCCGCCATAAAATTAAATCCCGTCCTTGAAAAAATCTCCGCTTTTTTTCTCGTGGATCGGGGCGTGGATTCCCCGTGGGGAACCGGCGAGGATCGGGTTTCCCGCGCGGATTTTTTTTTCTTTTTTTTTCGTTTTCATTTTTTATATATTTTTTGGATAAAAAATTGAAAAAATTAGAAAAAAATCTATAAGTTTCAACTCTAATGTTAATTATCAAAGAAAATATTCATATGCATAGAAAATATCATCAACAAAGATATATTTAT
>JBBMKA010000026.1:5582185-5601583 GCA_037833695.1 Sechiopsis laciniata | reverse complement strand
AATTAGGGGGTGGGGACGGGGTAGGGGAACCCATTCCCTGGCCCCGCCCCGCCCCGTGGACATCTCTATGTACGAGGGTAAAAGCAGGATGGTTAAAATTTTGTATATGGGTAAGTTTGAGAATTGAGAACCCTCATAATACTGATCATTCAACCAGAGTGCTGGAATAGTGCAGTATTAGCCAATTTATAGTTCGCCAAGATACTGCATAATACATACATGTATATCAAGAAAAATGTGGCGTCTTAGAGACTTTGGCTGCACCCAAATATTTCTTGGAGAGTAGTGCATAAGTTTTGGCATAAACAGAAACGATAGAAATCCCCCATCTTGAATTTCACATCCTAAAATTAAAAAGAAATACCTGCCAACTTATAGGTAAGCATTTTATAAATACTTACAAGTGTGAGGTTTATAAATACTTATTTTTATAAATTTTCTCCTTGTTTGGTGGGAGGGGTAAATGTATCCTCTCTCAAACAACAACTCTCTTCATAGAGTTTTATTCTCTTCCTTAATCGGGGAATTTTCCTATACAAAATAAAGTTTACAACCACTTTCACTTTCACTTTCAACTATTTAGAACTCCTCATACCAAATATTCAATTCCTTCCACTTTTCACTCCAACTGTTCGAACCAAATTAATTTTACGATCCGTCTTAGATAATTTGAGAAGAAAAAAAACTTTTAGATCTTATAATTTGAAAAAAAAAGGGTTAATTTTTAAATTCGAAGGAAAATTAGAATTTAATCTTAATATCAATATTTACAAAATTGATAGGAATAGAGACTAAAACGAAAAACCTTTTTATTAACTTAAAAAAAAACATTTTTTTTATTAGATTTCATTAGACTAAATTATAGCTTTTTTTTTACACGATTGAAATTAAATTGGGAAATTATGGTAAATAGTTAAATTTCACAAAATAACTGCAAATTTAGGTAAATTTAAAAATATTTGCATTCATAGTAAAAAAAAATGATATTATTAATATTCATTATACAATATTATTTTAGTATTTTTTATTATTAATATATTATTATGTATTATTAATATAATATTATATGTTATTAATATAATATTGTGTGTTAATATAGTATTATATATTAATAATACTGTATAATCATTAATACCTATAATTTTTTTTTTTTTGCATAATATTGTAAATACTTTTTTAATTCAGTTTATTCTTAAAATAATCTCAATTAAATTTGGGGTTTTTTTTTTTTTTTTTTTTTTAAATTATACGAACAGAATAATAAATAGCTATATTTTTCCGGTTAAGTTTATTTGAGGGGGTAAAAAGTAAATAAGGGAGGGGGGAGAGTAGGAATAGCTTATAAATTTTGGCGTAGGCAGAAACGGTGGGAATCTCTGGTCAACTTTAAGTCACATCACAAAATTAAGTGTCCACGTCAGCATCCCCATCCACGAAAAATAAACACAGCCGCCCCAACGCTCTCTGATCGCTCCTGAATCCTGAGGTCACAAACTCTGAATCAAAGACTTCAGTTGGAGATAGACTTAAGTTTAAATCTCTTTTTTCTCAACAAAAACAAATATTATAATCAATAAAATAGAAAATGTATCTTAAAATATTATATTTTGATTTTCTTTACTTTCCAATAAATTCTCTTTTGAAGTATCGTGGATGATTAATGATAGTTTAAGATAATTAACTAGAGATGGATATTAATCGTTGGTTAGAGTAATTAACTATTCGTTTAAAGATGGTTAATAATAATAATTAGAATAATTAATTATTAATTTAAAAATTTTGTGTTCATAGTAGTTTAGTCATTTCTAAACTAATAGTGCTTGTTATAGGTTTGATGGAGGGTTTGATAGGTGGGACATAACATTTGTTTCTCGCCAAATCTAAAAAGAAAAATTTAAAAAAAAACATAATTTTACGTTCCATTTGATAATCATTTGATTTTTTATTTTTGAAATTTAAGCCTATTTTTACTTAAACTTCTTACAATGTGTTTCAACTTTGCTACAATGTATTCATCTTTTCTTAACAAAGTATGCTTACCAAATTTCAAAAAACAAAAACAATCTTTTGGAAACTATTTTTTTTTTTTTTTCCAAATTTAAGTTTGGTTTCTAAAAATATAGGTAAGATATATGCATCCAAGTAAGAAAAAATATAGGATAGGCTAGTTGTTGTGAGCTTAAATTTCAAAAACAAAAAACAAAATAGTTATCAAACAAAACCTTAATGTTCAATTAGTTTTTTTTTTTTTTTTTAAGAATTCTAGTTATGTAGTTAAAGAGGAAAACACAATTAAAAATTGATCTCTATAATAAATTTGAAATATATTGTAACTGAAATTGGTGCAACGATATTTTTTTTTTTTTGTAAACAAATCAAAATAAATATAAAAATATATATATTTTTTTTTTTACTTCAACAAAAATTAAGGATGAAAATTAGAACTTATGACCTTTTGATTTATAGATTACATTGATATTATTGAGCTACTACTTTTTTTGACAAAATCTTTCTAAACTTTACAAAGAATGCCAACAATTCTTTTATAAAATTTAACAAATAATTATTTTAACTACCAATTTTAAGTTTTATTTTGAAAAATTATTGTAAATAGCAAATTCCAATATCCATAATTTAATTATTACAACTTGTAAAGAGCAAAATATTTAAACTTTCATTATTTCTAATTAATTTCACTTAATTATTATCAATGAGTCTTGATTGAAACTATTAATTTCTCTTTATTGAAACTATCAATTTTGTAGGTTTGATTGAAACAATAAATTTAATTTTAATTGAATCACTTTTGTTATATTTTTTTTTTTTTTTTAATTTTAAGATTCATATAACTTTTTTTTTTCCAGGTAAAAGCCCTTATCTTTTCACAATAAAATTAGGACCTGAATAGATTAGTTGCTTTTGGTTATTTTGATGGATGGTATTCTGTTTCAACCCTACGATCACATGTTCTATCTAGTAAATAGGTATTTGACTCTCATCTTGTTTAAGAGCATTAGTACTCCTTATGTAAGGTTTGTAGTCCTTCTCTTTCAATTTAAAAAATAATAATAGAATAAAATTAGAAAAACAAATACATAAAAAATATTATTTTAACTAAACATCATGAAACGGCTCAGACTGTTAGGCCATGTTTGGTTCGCTGGTTGGAAAGCACATCACCCAAAATTTGTATTGCCTGGAATGCAATATCGAAATAAAATTTCTTGAAATTATGCATTATGGTGTTTGGTTTGCTAGATTCATGCTTCAGAATAAAAATATTGTATTCAGTTCGCTGTATTGTTTCTCGAGAATGGAATCCTAATAAATTATTATAATAAAAACTTTAAGAATAATATTATTATTTTTTATGTTTATAACTATGATTATAGTAATAATAATAATTATTATTTGTTTGTTAATAAGAAGTTACATTTAAATTAACATAGTTACAAATAAATTCGTTAAGATAGTTTAAAAAAAACAATTAAGATAGTTGAAAACAAATATTACATAAAAAAATATAATTAAATAACTAATTAAAAATAGGAGTGATTTTCGCCCATAATTATTTATTTTTTCTTTTGTTTATATTTTCATTTAAGTTTGCCTACTATCTTTTATTTTTAGAAATCTTTGATGCTATTTAAAATTTTTTTTTTTTTATTACAATAAAAATAAATAAGTTATAAAAATATATATTAACAGATAAAAGTTATAAATTAAACAAGAACAAAGAATTGAGATTATAAAGAACACATGTTTACTAAGAAGTATAATGATTGTGGTTAAAACGAATAAAAATCTATTTATAGTGAAAGGATATGAAAAGAAAGTTAAATGAAAAATAACAATGACAAAAATAAAAGACATTATAGGAATTTATTATATTTTGAAAGTGACACTAAAATCATCAAAGATATGAAAAGAAAGTGAAAAGAGAAATAACACTGGTTTAGATTTGTATTCCAAACCCGCCCGAATCCAATCACTTAACCACACATGACCTTAAGGTGATGGTTAAATGAAAGTCCAACAGAAGGGGGACCCCGTTGGGTTAGCAGAAGTGACACGTTTCGAGCAGATAGAAAGACGTTTTAGTTCGTACTCCAATATAAGTACCCATTACCCATCTCACCAACTTCATTCCATATTACTACGCCTTATCTCTCTTTCAATCTTTCAATTTTGTTTTTTTGTTTTTTTGTTTTTTTTAATATTTATTTTTGTTTAAGTTTTTATTGGTTGAAGCTTTAAATTGATCTGAAAAACGTGACGTGCTGTGTTCAGAAAGGAGGAGATTCTTGCGTGCAACGTGGAGAAGAGCAATCAAGAAAATCGTCAGACTCATTTACTCTTTTTTTTTTAATTATTATTATTATTATTATATTAACCCACTTGAAATTTTAGAGATTTGGGGTTTTTCCGGCGAGAAAAAAACAATTAGGAAAGGAGATGGGGAACTGTCAGGCGGCGGAGGCGGCGACGGTGGTGATTCAGCACCCTGGGAATCAAAGAACGGACAGGATTTATTGGTCCGTAAGTGCACAAGAAATCATGACCGCTAATCCAGGCCATTACGTTGCGCTCGTTTTGAACTCAACCGCCACTTTCAAGTCCCAAAATGGAACCCCCGTCAGGCACCTCAAGCTTCTCCGCCCCGATGATACGCTTCTCATCGGCCACGTCTATCGTCTCGTCACCTTCAAAGGTAATTTTTAATTTTTTTTTTTATCATCAATATTTGAGACTCGAAGTCGCCAACTAAGTAGTGATTACTCTAGTTTTGAAGTAGTGCTATTTGGCAGACTCTTTAAATTTCTTAATTTCAAACAAGAATTAAGTAACTCTTTAAATTTCTCCGATCATATATACCAAGAAAATAAAATAGTGGTTTCATTTTCGTTTCTTCACTAATTTTTTGGTGTTATTCAGGAAAATAAATAAAATAATTTGTCTTGTATAAGTGAGGAGGAATAATTTTTTAGTTATTATTATTATTATTTAAGTTCAACCAGTAGAGATGGGAGGATTTGAACTATCCTTTTGGTTTTTTTTTTTTTTTGAAACACAAGTATCCTTTTGGTTTATATGCTCAAGACACATTAATACAATGGAGTGATTGTTCTGGTTGACATTTTTTAGTTTTTAGTTTTTAATTTTAATATATTTTTTTAAATATAACAGGAAGTTATTCAAACCATCCACAGTACACTCAAAATGCCAGCACACCTTGGCAATATTTTTAAACTTTTCTTGGTATAATAAGACTAACTAATCATCTCAAAAAAATATTTAATGAGATTATCATAACGTGGCCATCTTTTAATAATAATGATAAAATATATTAATAATTATCTATTATCTACAACTTCAAATAGCGTGACATGTTTCAACCAAGAAGTTTTGATCATTAATTCAGTAGTTCAAATCTACTATTACAAATAATTTTCAATTGAAAAAAAAAACATATAAAATGGGTTATTACTATAAAAAGGTAGTCATATTTTGACCATGGTTTTGTATGCAAAAGATTAGTACCTTATTTTACTTCCATGGTTTTTTATGTGTAAGACTGAAGTATTTTTTTTGTAGTAATTTGGAGTTTTTTCCATTTATTTTTTCAGATGTACTGAAAGAGTTTACTGAAAAGAAATGTTCGAAGCTGGGGAAGTTACTAAAAGAGGGAGGAGCCCTTTCTGCTTCAAATCCGAACCAAAATTCTAAATCTCAAAATTACATTAAGGTATTATTATTATTATTATTTTGAGATTCTTACATTAAGGTAATTAATTGAATACGCCTAAGCCTTAATCATGCTCCAAATCTCAACAAGTTGATAGAATATATGCATTTTATTTTTCATCATTGCACTCTGATTAAAAGTTTAAAAAATAAAAGAAAAAACAAAAAGTAGATTTTTTTCTGAAATTGGTTTGAAATTTAAGGCCACGGATATCAAGGCATTGGCTTTTATGGGTCACTTCATGAATCTTGTCAGGAATTTACGTAGATCTGTAGACTGCAGAGGTATTCAATTTACCAATTATCTACCATCAAGTCAAATATGTATTACAAAAGAAAAATATATGTATTTGCAAGACTAGATGGTGAGAATAGTGATTAGGAACAGATTTTTAAATTTTTTTTTTTTAACATGGATGAAGATAAAAATGTCTTTGAATTAATTATGAATGATTATGACATATACACTCTATATGAATCAATAGGTTACAAGTGATTGTTTAAAAAAAAAAAAAGGTTACAAGTGATATTGTGTTTGAACTTTTTTGTTTAAATTAAAAGATTATAAATTGTTGAAATAAAAATAATATAAGTTTTTTTTTTTAGTTTATGAAACTTTTTATAGAGGCTTTTGAGAGTTACTCCATTCAAGTCAATTTATAACTAACTCTCATACACTTTTTTTTTTTTTTTTAGTGTAAGTTGGGAGAAGTAAGACTACAAATCTTATAAAGTACTATTGTTTTCAAATAAATGAAGATGAAATATCGATTATTGAGATTAAATTGTATTACCACCAAATAATAAAATAAACACGGTACAAATATTCTATCTAAACACAAGTTTTAATTTATTTTTTATGAAATAAAAATCAACCAATTGAAATTCAGTAATAATAATAAAAAGAAGGATTCAAAGGTTTTTTTTAACTCATTAACTTACGTAAGATTTTGTGTCATGCGGTGGCTTATGGATTTAGAAAAGGAAAATACAGTTTCTTAACTTAAAAGTTTTTTTTTTTTTTTTTTTTTTTGATCACTTCTTAAAAGTTGAACTAATAATTTGAAGGGCCAAATCATAATGGCGTTTTGCCGGTATTTTTGAACGTACTCATTTTGAATTTGAGTTCCATGCATTTTCCACTAACTACAACATCAATTTGTATTTAAGAATTTTTAAATTACAGTGGAGCTTTTTAAAAAAAGCACTCTCCTCATTTGCTTCTTCAATATTTTTTCTTAAACAACATATTTTCCCATCATAATAAAGGTACAAAATCCTACCATATTCTAGTAGCATCATATATTATTTAATAATCAATTGATTACAAGTTTGAATCTCAAACATTATTGAATTCAAAAAATGAAAAGTTCACTCATTATCAATTGAAATAAAGATCACCTTAATTTAATATTCTTTTTATCATTAATCATATGAAACTAAAATAATTATTTTAAAAAATGGTCAGGCGGAGAACGGACCGGAAAGCAGCGGTGCCGGCAGCGGCGGAGGAGGACAGAGAGGCATGGGAAGGCATCACGGTGGTGGGAGTCAATGGAGACCAGCCTTAAAGAGCATTGCAGAAGTTGGAATTAATATTTGAACAAAAAAAATAAATTTAAAAAAGAAAAGGCAATATGGACACATATAGAATCTGCAAATTGCCCTTTCGCTTTCATCGTCTTCAATGAATAATTACCACAAGAAGTTAGCTTCAAATATCCAATCTTTTATCTTTATAGATACGTCTCTTTGTATTTGCAGTTGCAGTAGCATTTAGTTCTTTTCGTTTAAACTTTGAACCTTTTATTTGGTTTGGAAATTAGTGTACGGAACTTAATTAGTTGTTATGGCTTTTATGACTTTCTCTAATGTAAATTATCAGCAATTAGTATAAAAACTCTGTTAATTAACTTCCTTTTGCTTTTAAAATAATGGGAGCATATGCCATGTTTGATAATGCTTTTTTATAGTTCATTAGTTTGTCCATACTATTCTTTTTTCTGATTCTATTAATAATTGACCAAAACAAAGTTGAATTAACAGAAACAAGGTAAATAAATGTACACTTGGAATTATATTCTGATCAAATGAAATAACCAATTCAAATTTAAGAAGAAATCCAAAATACCAATTGAAACTTTTTAAGGGTTTGTTTGGTTACTGAGTTTTGAAAATGAAAGAGAGTGTTAAGAGGAGTTTGGTGAATATAATCATTTTTTGAATTGATAATTATGAGTGGTTGGATTAGAAATCCTCTTTTGATAAAAGAGTTAAGAATGTTTATATTAAATTCATCATTTTAATCAATGAATTAAGAGTTATAAATAGTTGTAGAAGAAAAAACTCATTTAAATTCAAAATACTGTATCTCCAGAGTTTTATCAAATTTATAAACCTGGTTGGAAAGTGTTATGAAAATTTGATGGGAGGATTTCTTTTAGGGTTCTTTAAAGCTGCATCACAAATCCTCAAAAAATCATCATCCAAACATATATCCTAAATCATAAAAGATTTATTTTATCATTATATTTTAAAACAATTCATATTCAGATATATTGTTTTTATTAAAAAACATTTGGTACTCACTTATTAGATACCGGGTCCCATATGATAGAACAGTTCAACCAATCATTCATTCATGTGTATGCCAAAGAAAGAGGATAAGAATTATATATTCTCGATTCACTCAAATCATGTTAAGTTTAAAATAATTGCAATTATATTTATCTGTAACTACTTAATATCTCCAATATTTTTCTTAAAATTTCCAACTTTTTATCTCATGTTTCCCATCATTTATTCAAATAAATATATATAAACTATGCTATATTTATGATTTGAGTTATCATCTCAAAACTAATTGATAATGAGATTTAAGAGGAGTAGTTTATCTTTTTTTTATAAAAGTTATGAAGCCTTATGAGATCATCTACAAACTCTCTCAAAAAGTTCCTTTTAAAATGATGTTTTTTTTGTTCATTAATTTCGAATCCACTTTTGATTCCTATTAGACTCCATGTAATTAAAAATCCATATTGTTATATTGGTTAGGAATGAGTTGCTTAATGTTAATTGGTTAGTTAGTTGACAACCTGTATTTGCCTTGTAAACCCTGTATAAATATTTCATCCAGAGAAGATCAATACATTTTTGCGATTTGTTCTCCATTTCTACTTTCAATATGGTATGAGTAGTTTGATAAACACTAAAAGCTCCCGTCGTCTTCTTCTTCTCCTTCGTAAAAGTCGCTTTTCTGCAATCTCAATTTCCTTGGTGATCAACCCCTAATTCCGCTTCGTCTATAGAGCTCCAATCACCAACGGAGAACACGGAGAGTCCCTATTTCTTGCACTACAATGACACATCTAATTTAGTCTTGGTTTATGAATTGCTCCATAAGGAAAATTACATCACTTAGAGTCGATCGATGAAGATTGGCTTCGTGATTCGAAACAAACTAGGGTTCATGAATGGCACTATTAAACAACCAACTTTGGAGGAATTACTTCCACTTTGGACCAGGAAGAGATGTCCACGGGGCAGGCCCGGGAATGCATTCTTCGTCCCAATGAAATTCTTTTTTTTTTCCACGGGGAATGGACGAGGATCGAGTTCCCTACAGAGAAATTTTTGCCATTTTTTCCTGCTACTTTTTCTAATCTTAATTTTATAAGAAAATTTTCAATAATATTTTTCAAATAGATGACTTTTCATGGAAAAATATGTATGGATTTTCATTTAGATGGTTAATTATTAAAGAAAAATATCTATTTAAATAATTTTCTACAAAAACAAATGTTTCTTAAATTAGTAAAAAGAGAAAAAAAATATATATAATTTTTAAATTAAAATAAATAAATAAAAATATAAACGGGACGGGGATCGAGGAATTGGGGGTAGGGAATTGCATTCCCAGTCCCGGCCTCGTTTAACTCGCGGGAGAATTTTTTTTCCCGCTCACTCCCCATTCCCCACCTAAACTGAGATTCACGCTCCGTTCGGGGCGGGTGGTGAAAATAGATATCTCTAAGACTAGAAACAATTACGTAGTGATTGCATGGATTTTGAATTTGGTCTCAATGAAAATCTCCTCCAGTATCATCTTCTCTGATTCAGGATTTGCAAGAACGTTTTCAGAAACGCAATAGACGATGAATTTTCGCCTTAAAATGAAAATTGGCCAACATTAGGCAACATCAAGATTCTGTGACTATGATCAATATTAGATAGTATTATTTTTTTAATGATATGTTGTGATAATATTTTATCGCAATTTAGGGGAAAGAGTGACTGTGGGGTGATGTAAACGAGATTAGGTTTTACCCCAAATATCTTGGCCACATTGCTAAACACATCAGAGCATAATCTATTATTATAAGTATTGAGTGAGCCGTGCAAGAAATCACATGTTTGTTTGTTTGTTTGTTTTTTTTTTTTTGTCAAGACTGCTTTTTGTTTGGTTGTATTACATTAGTGCCATTTTTTTTATTCGAAATCATTTCTTTGAAACATTATTTAGTGTTTTTAAATGAATAATAGGTTGAGCGTAAGAATTCAACTAATTCATATGATATAATTTTTTCCTTGACATCAAATCTTTGATTCAGGTATATTAAAATAGTTTTTTCGATATTTAAATATTGTAATAAAGTAGATGAGAAGCACGCCAACAAGAACATAGTTTTACTGACGTACAACTTAATAATAACCATGAGGTTATATGTTCGAATCCCTCTCTCTTAATAGCATAAATTGATTTGAATATTCACAAAAAAAAAATAAAAAATGATGATATTTTGACCGGTTGAGAGTGATTCTGAGTCCGCAACATAAACATCATCGTATTAACTGATAATGATGACAAGCCCAATCTTTAATATATTGATAATGGGCTTCATTCTTGCATTCTAGCGTGTGTCTTAAATGGCCCATTGGGCTTTCCTGGTATTTCTCGAAAGATTGTCTTTTTTTTTGTGTTCTTCTTTTTTGGGATTAAATGAAGCTTTTATGTTTGACGGAATGATAAACATCTGGTACTCATGCAATATCATAACGTTTTGATGAAATGCAAAAAGAGACTACCAGGACGTTTTCTTCATAGTACAATAATAATATTTGAGAATTAAAAATTCAAACCAACCATCTTTAAATTAAAAATATATGCCAATTATTATTGAAGTACATTCCATTTATAATTTGACCAAACCATGTTGAATTCTTGGTTTAAAAAAAAACACGTTTTTTTAAAAAAATAAAATGTTGGATTCTTACACGTGCCCTTTTTCCAATCTGCACAACTGAAATGAATATCAGTGGCCTGCCACTCACATGCAATGAAACCCCGATCTTATCAGGGATTTTTGCATGTATAATAAAAAAAATCAAAAAAATTTGCATTTATAACAAAAATTTAAAAATAATTCATACATAGCAGACTATAAAAATGGGCATGCCAAAAATACCAAAAAGTCCACGTAGGCATGATTCTGATATTCTCCAGTCCACTAGCTAACTTCTATCATTAAAGAAACTGATTTCTATCACTAAAGAAACTTACTTCTATCACCTACAAAAATAAATGATTTCTATCACTTAAAAAAAAATGATTGACTTCTAACACTTACAAAAATGATTGACTTCTATTACTTAGCAAACTAGCTAACTTCTATCAATTACATAATAATTGACTTCTATTATTAAAGAAACTGACTTCTATCACTACAGAAACTAACTTCTATCACTAAAGAATCTGACTTTTATCACCTAAAAAAATGAATGACTTCCATCAGTTACAAAAATGATTGACTTCTATTACTTAAAAAAATAACTGACTTCTATCACTTAGCAAACTAGCTAACTTCTATCAGTTACATAATGATTGACTTATATCACTAAAGAAACTAACTTCTATCACTAAAGAAACTGACTTCTATCACTAAAGAAACTAACTTTTATCACTAAAGAAACTGACTATTATCACCTAAAAAAATGAATGACTTCTATCACTTTAAAAAAATGATTGACTTCCATCACTTAAAAAAATGATTGACTTCTATCACTTAAAAAAATAATTGACTTCTATCACCTAGCAAATCGATCGATTTCTATCAGCTGAACTTGAAGACAATAAAAGTTGACATTAACAATTTTAATTGATTATGAACCTATAGTCCTGATCTAGGTTATGAAGTTGTACTTGTTAATTGATTGAAGTCAACAACTGAATTGAGAACTTATAGTGCTTCTACTTCTTTGAATTATTAAGTAATTTTTCATTTGCTTATGTCTCTTACTTATTCTAAGTTATAAACTTGTAGTTGTTAACCGATTGAAGTCAATCAATTGTTTAATTTCAAATGTTTAATTTTGGTCTACAAAAAAAAGTTTTGATTTTAATTTGTATAGTTTTTAGTAGGGTTGTGAAGGAGGAGTGTTTGAAAGCATTCAAAGAGAAAATGGAAATTGCAATGAGGTTGGATGCAAATGGAAAGTTGGGTGGAAGATTTGCATAAGGAGATCAAAATATGTTGTAACCAAAAGAGGGCAAAATTGTTGGTGATTGAATATATAAGTGAGTGAGTGATAGACTTCATTAGTGATTGATAGCACTCAATCAAAAGTGGGTGATAAAAATTAATCAGGAGTGAGTGAGTGATAAACTTCAATTATTGATTGATAGCGCTCAATCAAAAGTGAACGATAGAAATTAATAAGTCAAAACTCAAAACCCAAAACACTCAAAGCTCGAAACTCTCAAAATTCTCTTAACCATTCTCTCTCAATCAGATGTAAAAATTTACAATCCTTCCTCTCAATTTAAGAAAACTCTTGATTTTCCTAAACATTTTCTCTCTCCACAATCTCTCCCCATCTCCGCACTTTCATAGAAACAATCATAAAATCATTTGTTTTTGAAATTTTAAAAATATAAGGAATTCTAAAACCTTAAAAAAAAAAAAAAAACAGCTTTTAAAAGCAGTTTTGTTTTTCTAAAAAAATGTTAGAAAAGTGATAAAACACAATGCAAATAAAATTCGGCCCCGCAGATTTGAGGTTTATTGGATCAATAATATTCTAAAATAAATTTATTTTATTTTATTAAATATTGAAAATAATAATTTATTATTTTAAAAAAAAAAAACCGTTATCAAACGTATTTTTAGTTTTTAGTTTAAAAAAAAAAACAGTTATCAAACATGTATGATTTTTATTTTCTAAAACAAAAAAATATAAAAAACTAAAATTATAAAGCAAAAAATAAAAAATAAAAAACAAAATAGTTATCAAAGTGACCTAAATTATTCATCAATAATGAAAGGGATTCATATTTAATGGATTAGAAGACTAGATTTCTTGTGGAGGATTCCGCAAATGCAAAGGGTTAAAGGCTTTAATGGATTAGAAGACAAGGTTTATGCTTGATTACTTGATCACCGTAGAGAGTAGAATAGGAATTAAATATTGAACAACGGAAAAGTTGCTATACATGAAATATTTATTAAAAAAAAATGCTAAATTTGAAATTATTTTGATAAATCTTGACACGGAGAGCAAATTCCCTAGTTATTAAGGGAGTGTTTGTTTACCATAGTTAGTGAGGATTTAGTTTAAGGAATTATATTGAGAAGTTATTTTGAATAATTAAAATTGAGAATTGTAATAAACAAATTGTTTGAATATAATTTTTGTGTAGTGGAGTTAGAGTCAAAATCTTGTTTGGATGTAGATTTAAAATGAGTAGTTATTTTGAGTAGTTACAAAAATAATGATTAAAAATAAGTTATTTTGATTGATTTGAAATGAATGATTAAAAATGATTGGTTAAAAATGATTAAGTACTATAAATGAATTGTTGGAAATGAATGGTTAAAAATGAGAGTTATTTTTAAAAGTAAAAAGGAAGAGAAATTAATAAAAACTTGTTTGGATGTAGATTTTCGAACACGAGTTAATAAATCGTTCAACTAAATCCTCCTTAAATAGAGTAACAAACTGCCCCTAATTTCCATTTACAAAAAGTTCAATTAAAATAATTTACTTTAATTCTTATGTTACAAATACTTTAACAGAATAAAGCAATCAAATAGAAATCAACGTTGCTGACTTAGTGATTAAAGAAGGTTTTAAAGTGCAATCCGACTAAAAAAAAAAAAAGAATCAAGATTGCTAATAGAAACAATAGCTTAGTACAATGTCATTAGTATCTATTCAATGTAAATTGTAGGTTCGAGTATCTCAATCACTCCAAAATATCATAGTTTGAGAAGCAGCAAGAAGAATAATGGGCAGCCATGGATGGAGAAGATAAATGTTGAAAGAAGTTTAATGAAGAAGATAATGATGAAGGCTATATGTCATCACACACCTAAACTCTAAACCATACATACATATATAATGAACCACATTCTAACTTAAGGCTCATTGGGCTCACATCAATACTCATAATCATAATCAATCTAACATTATTTCTAATCTAATCTAAACACTCTAACACAACAAAAAAAAAAAAAAAAAAGAAGAAAAGAATGAGCATAAAAAAACATATTTATTTTGTCTGTCATTTTAAATAATTGACATGGAATCATTTTTGTTTGTTTATTAACTAATTTTCTTTGAACAATTTCAGTTCATATGGATGCAGATGTCATCACCTTCTTTCTCCATTGCCATCACTAAATTGCTATAAAAGTAATTCACCAACCTCTTTCCCATTCTTCATCTTCCTCTGTCCAAACGGCATCGGCGGCGCCGGCGGTAATGGCCAGATCATGGGTATTTCTTAAGAGTAACCACCGGGAATTTTGGTTTGATTTTAAGATATCGGGTCTTGGTGGTGGGTGCAGAGAGAATTTCTGGCGGACGATTCCGGCATCGTACGGCGGGAAAAGACAGGGGGATTTGGGATTTGCGGCGGCGAGAGGCTGTAAATGGGAGGAGGTTAAAACAACCGATCAGGCGCTGGAAATTGGGATTAAAAATGTTTCATATAAAGTTTGTGAAGAAGACGAGATGTTTATTGAAGATTTCAGAGATGCTTATCCTTATATATTTTCTCATACAGGGCGAACATTTGTTGTCGTTATTTCTGGGAAAATTGTGGCCACTTCTCGCCTCCATGGCTTGCTCAAGGTCTCGCTTTTTCTCTCTTCATTTTAAAATAAATGTTGGATGATCATGTTCTGTTTTTTAGTTGTGAGATGAATTTTGTGAAAACTGAGAACTGAGGGTTTAACCAAAGGCAAGGCGGGAGCTGTTTGTTTACCGTATTTAAGGAAGATTTAACGGTTATATTGAGGAGTTATTTTGAATATTTAAAAATTAAGAGTTGTAGCTAAAAATTCGTTTGAGTGTGATTTTTGTGTGGAGAAGTTAAAGTTAAAACTTTGTTTGAATGTAGATTTAAAACGAATAGTTATTTTGAGTAGTTAAAAAATGAATGATTAAAAATGAATTATTAAAAATGAGTGAGTAGTTATAAATGAATGATTAAAAATAAATTATTAAAAATGAAGAGTTATTTTAAAAAGTAAAAATGAAGAATAGTTAATAAAAATTCGTTTAATTGTAGGTTTTTTAGAAAAGTTGATAAAACCTCCTTAAATATGACAAACAAACGCCTCAGAGAGATTAACTCCACTTTCCAGTGGGCACTTCTTGTTTGGATCACCGCGAAAAAAGTTCTTCTTTTTAGT
The DNA here is from genome assembly GCA_037833695.1 of Sechiopsis laciniata. NCBI lineage: Eukaryota > Viridiplantae > Streptophyta > Magnoliopsida > Cucurbitales > Cucurbitaceae > Sechiopsis > Sechiopsis laciniata. Next base: position 5,586,143 of record JBBMKA010000026.1, on the reverse strand, counting down.
TTAACTTCGAATTGATGTCTTCGTCAATATTTTCTCAAATATCCCTATATTAGTTTTCAAATGCAACTTGATATTATGTAATATGGTTCTAGAGTTCTGATTGGTATTACAATGTGGCCCCATCATGAAGAAGTAAGTTATAAATCATAATTTTGAGAGGTAATCATATGTTATTTAATATACCTTAATGTCACACCATATATTTGAAAGACTGTCTGAATCCATCTTAAATTTTCATCTTTTCTCTTGTTTTTTTAAGGGGGAAAACTTTCCTACACAAAAATATATAAGAGAACATTTCATCTCTTAAATTTACTTTATAAATAAAATTATTAAAAAAAAATATATATTTATGTGATATCTAATATACCATAATTCTTATAAATAAAAATATTAAAAAAGAAAATTATTCATGTGATATCTAATATACAATATAGTTGAATTATGTTAAACCACCAATCAATCCAAAAACTTAAGATTGAGATAAATTTAATTATATCAACTAACACATATATACATAATATAGAGTTTCTCTATACATTAACGTGTAAGAAAGTACTAAAATGGTCAATGGCTTAATAGTTTCATTATTTGATGGTAATCTAATTCAACATCATAATCACGAGTTCGATAAAAAAAAAAGGAATTACAAAGTAAGTAACCATTGTTAATTTAATTCATAACTTTTCGAATTCCAAAATCGAATTTAGTAAGTGATGTGAGGTGGAAGCGCTTGGGAGGGAAAATCAGAAGTGCTTTTACAAGTAGAGTGAAAGCTCATGGATAAGATTGAGGCGAATGAGACAAAAGTTTTGTGTCTGAATCTTGCATGTCTCTTTATCAAAACAGCAACTGACAAAGGACAAATGTGGAACTAAGCTTTCACCACATTTTCTTTCGGTCTCTTCAATTAGTCGTCTTCTTGTCTCTCCTCTTTCATCAATGCTCACAAACAATCTGCTTCCCACTTAGCGATAGCTACAAATCCAAGGGGTATTTGTTTTACATTATTTAGCAACTTATTACAAATTAGCTTTTACCGTTATTCTTCAAATAATCATATTCGGATGAGTAATCATTCATTTTAACCACTACAAAATAATTATTCATTTATAACCACTTATTTTTAATTTATTTTTAATCTTTCAAAAGAATCTTTCATTTTTAATCATATCTAAATGAGTTATTGTTTGCAATCCCTCTACAAAAGACTGGCCAATAAACTATTAACTTCAACCTCTCTACAAATAAATACATCCAAACTAGCTATTAATTGCAACTCTCAACAAACAATTACATCTAACTAAGCTATTATTAAAATTTAAATTTCTAATAACTCAAAACAACTTTTTATTTATAATCATTCTACCAACTCCACATCCAAACACCTTCAAAAAAATTGGGCTCGGCCCATATGAAAAAACTTGAAATTTTATGGCCCAAAAGACCCAAAATCAAATGACCCTTCTTTCCTTGATCGGCGGCTCGGCCATTACAGTCTCCAAACTTCAAATTTGCCTCTTTCTCGTCTTGCCTCGCCCGCCATGGCGGCCGTTCTCTCAAACTCTGGGCTACATTTTCAAACTCCCCAAGAATTTCCTGCTAGGGCTTTCCATTATAGCCGTTGTTTCAGGAACGAAACGGCGAGGTTTAAATTCAACAGGGTAAAATTGTGGGACAAGGGGTTGAAGAAAGTTGGGGGAAAATCGAGAAGATTGAATGGATTCAACTACGGAGATGGCCCTGTGGAGGAAAACGAAGAGGATTACAATTCCGTGGAGGATAAGCAGTTTGTGCGGTGGTTTAGGGAAGCTTGGCCTTACTTATGGGCACATAGAGGAGGCACTTTCGTTGTGATAATTTCTGGTGAAATTGTATCTAGCTCTTATTTAGATCTTATTCTAAAGGCAGGTCTTATAATCATCTCTGTAATGTGTGATTTTTCCTGTTTGTGTTCATAAAATACGTTAGTTTCGGTTTTGGATTGAATTGTCATGCTGTTGAAACTCTGTGTACGTGTAGGATATTGCTTTTCTTCATCATCTTGGGATTAGATTCATTCTTGTTCCAGGGACCCATTTGTTAATTGACAATCTTTTGGCGGAGAGAGGTTTGTAAATTGACATCTTTATGTATATTATATGCATTCTTATTGAAACTAAGGACTGCGACACTTTTTCATTATTCTCTTTGTATATTATATCACGAATTGTTCTTTTTTTTTTTTTAGTTTTAGTTTTTCTCAATGTCAACGTTGATATGTTTTTTTTTTTTTTTTGAACTGTCTTTACCTGTCACAGGAAGCAAGTCCAATTTTGTTGGACAATATAGAGTTACTGACAAAGAATCTCTAGCAGCTGCAATGGAAGCGGCTGGAGGTATCCGTGTGATGATAGAGGCGAAGCTTTCCCCGGGACCTTCTATATGCAATATTCGTAGACATGGCGACAGTAGACGGTGGCATGAAGTTGGTGTGAGCGTTGTTAGTGGCAACTTTCTTGCTGCCAAGGTAGAAACCTTTTTGGGTTGTGAATGTGGTTTTTGAGATGAAACGTCATTTGATACTTTTGTGTTGATTTGGGATATTATTTAGTTGTACATTTGTAGAATGAGTCGTTACTCTCCTTTTGCAGAGAAGGGGAGTTGTTGATGGTGTTGATTATGGGGCAACGGGTGAAGTTAAGAAAGTAGACGTAGCTCGCATGCGTGAGAGGCTTGATGGTGGTTGTATAGTTATATTGAGCAACTTGGGTTATTCTAGTTCTGGCGAAGTTCTGAACTGCAAGTATGCAATGATGGTTGTAGTTATCTGTTGTCGTTATGATTCGTTTTATGCATGTTTTTTCACTCAGCCTCTCACACACACATTTCGATTTTCTCTGCTTGTGTAATGGTTTCCGTATCTGTATGTGAAGTAATTTACCAAAAGCGGATTGCCCTAATATGTACTTGAATTCCTATAAATATACTGGTTAAAATAAAAGGGTTAGTTCATTTTGAGGAAGAGGTGTTAATAAGGATTTTGTTTTGTGATTTCAGTTCATATGAGGTTGCAACAGCATGCGCCTTGGCTATTGGAGCTGACAAGCTTATATGCATTATTGATGGTCCTATTCTAGATGAAGGTGGGCACCATATTAGTTTTCTAACTCTTCAAGAAGCAGACATGTTAATACGTGAAAGGGCTAAGCAATGTGAAATAGCTGCAAATTATGTGAAAGTAGTTGGCAAGGAAGATTTCACTCATTCGAATCATTACATTAATAATGATGCGAATGGCAGTATGCATTCACAGAATGGAAAGGCTCCTATGATAAATTACCCTCCAACATTTCAGAATGGAGTTGGTTTTGGTTATGGGAATGGGCTTTGGTCCTCCGAACAGGGCTTTGCCATTGGGGGTGAGCGGAATAGCCATTTGAATGGTTACCTCTCAGAATTGGCTGCTGCAGCTTTTGTTTGCCGGGTAAATCCTTCATGTACTAACTGTTAGGCTGTTGCCAAGTCTGATCATGTTCCTACATAGTATTATTAGCGTCTTGTCATTTGATTTTCTAATCGTCTTAAATTTGTACTGCACTTGAACTTTCTTCATCTTTCTCCCACAAACACACATGCACAGGAATAAGAAAGAATGTATTGGTAAATCAAAAAGTATGTCTAAAATACTTAAGATTTGAAATTTTAAAATTTTAGAATTGAAAAATTATGTTAATAAAAAGTTAAAATTCAAAATGTTGACCTGCCCCCTAAGAGAATTTCTTGGTTACTTGAGTCTTTTATATTTGAAATTGGTTGATATTTCCTTAGTCTATTCTCGATCTTCGTTCCTTTATTTTGTGTCTTAATAGGTGTTCTGGACCTCTGGTCTCGGAAAATTATGATAGGATCTAGCAATATGATATAAGAAACAGAACCAAAGAAAGCTTGAAAGGCTTTCCCTCAATAACTCTCAAAG
>JBBMKA010000026.1:5552435-5582085 GCA_037833695.1 Sechiopsis laciniata | reverse complement strand
ATAGTTGAAATTTATAGATATTTTCTAAGAAAATCTAATTATTTAAAAGTATTGTCCAAAAAAATATTTAAAAAATGAAAAAAAAAAAGAAGAAAAAATCCCCGCAGGGAATCCGACCCTGCCGAGAAATCCCCGCCCCGATCCTCGAGAAAAAAATGGAGATTTTTGTGGGGACGAGAATTAAATTAGGTGATGGGGACGGGGACGGGGAAGCCATTCCCCGACCCTGCCCTACCCCGTGGACATCTCGTACTTTTGGGGACCAATAATGATTATTGGTTAGCCCATTTTTTGTAATATAACAACAATATATACATGGGTTAATGTTCAAACTTTCAACCTTTAGGTCGATTATACATGTTAACTATGGTTAACCTTAGCCTAATTTTCACTATTTTGCACATGATTTTTTTTTTATATCCGTGACTGTTCAGACCAGCTTGTGCACACCTCAATTAATGTCATATGACATATTCTTTGATCCTACAACTTAAGGAAAAACTATTTTGCACATGATTATACAAGTTAATGTTTAGAATTCTAATTAATCGTAATTATTTTTTAAAAAAATCATTATTCAACTCTTCATTTTTAAAAGTTGAGGACTTCTAATCTATCCTCGTTCGAACTTAATCTTTTTCTTTAATACAAATTTTTGGGAAGGTACCAACAAACCCTACATAAAAGGCATTATTGGTCTAAAATAATATGAAATACCGATTTCTAGGGTTAAAATAATTTTACCACCAAACAAGATAACCAACGGTCTAAACACATATAATAATAACCATATAATATTAAACTATGATCACAAATTCGATCACTGAAATCGTTATTTGACTCTCATTTATTTAAAAGTACTTATACCCTCTTTGTAGGGTTGGCAACTCCAACCCCCAACTTTTACTTTAAAAAAAAAAAATAACCTTCCAATAGTCATCCACCAAGATCTATTAGTACCCCTATTCAAATTTTCTAAGTGGGACCTTGCTTGTTTAGATCATCACGAAAAAGAATCACTTATTTAGTTAACTTTTGAGCTGGTGTCATCATCAATGTTCAATTATTTTAACAAGTGACCATTTTTGAACCAGACCCACTCTCAAGTTTTTTTTTTTATCATTTTGTTATTGTTTTTGTTAGAAATCCGAATTTTGAAGTGTTATGAAATCAATAGTGCTTTACCAAGTTGAGTGAAACCCCATTGATAGGATTGAGACAAGACTCCTTGTTTCGGTGTCTTGAGTGTCTCTTCGCAGTTTGAGGGGCTTTATAATAGTGGTTTTTTTTTTTTTAGTAAATTCGAGCGTATTATTGTTCTCAAATAATATGAAAGTCAAATATCGATTTTCGAGTTCTAATCTGTGATCGTAGAGTTGAATTAGATTGACACCAATCAAGATAATTCTTCGCCACCAACCCATTCACTGTTTTTTTTTTAAAAAATATTTATGATTGTCCGAGCTAGATTGTGTGCACCTCGACTAATGTCAATGAACATACATCGAAAGGATTAGTGGCTAGTGATTTCATTGTTTGGTGATAATTCAGTTCAACGCCATAGTCACGAATCTAATCCTTGAAATCGATATTTAGCTCTTATATTATTTGAGATCGATAGTGCCATCTACATAGAATTTGTTGGTTCTCTCCCCTAATTTATACTCAAAAAGGGAAAAAAAAAAAAAAACTCATAAAAAAATGTATATAAGTGGTTATCATTTATTAATGTTATTTATCATCTCTTAAATTCTCGAAGGTCCATTTTAACCGCTAGGTCAAAGTGAAGAATGATTGCTAATAATATGTTTGAAAACATCAAATGACAAAGGCCAAGCTTTCACCACATTTTCTTTCCGCCGCGTCTTCTTTTCTTACTTCAAGTTTGTTCTCTTCAAATGGCATTCTTCTTTTTCGATGCTCCAAACAATTGAGATGACTCTCACCTTATCTAATATAGCATCAAATCTGTATTCGATCCAACAGAATTGAAACAAAGGAGTCTTTTTTGGCCCAAAATCCTTCGACCCTTTCTCTGGTCGTCTCTTGTTTGGCTTCCTCTGCCATGGCTGCCGCTCTCTCAAGCTCTCAGCCACATTTTCAAATTCAATTTTCTTGTAAGACTTTTCCTTATAGCGGTTGTTTCACAAATGGGGGGTTTAAATTCAAAAGGGTAGAAATATTGGACATGGGACTGAAGAGAGTTGTGGGGAATTCGAAAAGATTCAATCGATTCGGCTACGGAGACGGCGCGGCGGAGGAGGAGGAAGAGGACTACAATTCCGTGGAGGATAAGCAATTTGTTGGGTGGTTTAGGGAAGCTTGGCCTTACTTGTGGGCTTATAGAGGAGGAACTTTCGTTGTGATCATTTCTGGGGACATTGTATCTAGTTCTTACTTAGATCCTATTCTTAAGGCAGGTTTTATTATCATCTTCTCTGTAATGTGTCCTTTCTAGTGTTTGCTTTGATGAAATCTATTCTGTTTTATGATGTATTTTGTTAGTTTTTGTTTTGGCTTGAATTATCATATGTTGAAGATTTATGTATGTGCAGGATATTGCTTTTCTTCATCATCTTGGGATTAGATTCATTCTTGTTCCTGGGACCCATGTGTTAATTGATAAACTTTTGGCTGAGAGAGGTTTGTAACTTGCATTTCTTTTGTATATCATATGCATTGTTGTTGAAATCAAGGACTTGGGTCACTTTATTTTATTCTTTTCATATATTGTTACACGAGTTTGTTCTTTTTTTAGGGGAGAATATGAGAAAGAATGGTTATTTGTACTTGGGGAAAGGAGAATGATTATGTGTTTGGCGTGATGAGAATAGTTATGGGAAGAATAAAGCAGTGGGTATGGAGAGAAAGAAAAGTGGTTAAGGGGAGGATGAGGAGAAGTTATAGGAATAATAAAAAAGTAGTTATGGGGAGAATAAAATGTATTTATGGAGAATATGATTATGTGGGGAATGATTCTTAGTGGTCCAAACAAGGGAAAAAAATTATTCCCCCACAATCGTTCTCATCTCTTTGCGCCGGACACCCGTTTATCTTTTTTTTTTTCTAAGTTAACCATTTTCTAACTGTCTTTACCTGTCACAGGAAGCAAGCCAAATTTTGTTGGTCAATATAGAGTTACGGATAAAGAATCTCTAGCAGCTGCAATGGAAGCGGCTGGAGGTATCCGTGTGATGATAGAGGCGAAGCTTTCCCCCGGACCTTCTATTTGCAATATTCGAAGACATGGTGACAGTAGGCGTTGGCATGAAGTTGGTGTAAGCGTTGTCAGTGGCAACTTTCTTGCTGCAAAGGTAGAAACCTTTTTGGTTTGTGAATGTGGTATTTGAGATGAAACACCATCTGATATTTTTTTGGTGGTGATTTGGGATATTGTTTAGTTGCAAATATATAGAATGAGTCTGTTACTCTCCTTTTGCAGAGAAGGGGAGTAGTTGATGGTGTTGATTATGGGGCAACGGGTGAAGTTAAGAAAGTAGACGTAACTCGCATTCGTGAGAGGCTTGATGGTGGTTGTATGGTTATATTGAGCAACCTTGGTTATTCTAGTTCTGGCGAAGTTCTGAATTGCAAGTATGCAATGATGCTTGTAGTTATATGTTGTCAAAGCTTGTTATTAGTTGCTTCCTTTATAGTTAGACTCGTTTTATGGGCATTTGATTTCATTATTTCTCTGCTTGTTTAATTGTTTCTGTTGGTTGATATAATTAAATTTAACACCGTTCATCAGCCTAAGCTTTTGGATTGATGGGTGGTTTAATATAATTCAACATGATATCAAAGTATAGGAGGTCCTGAGTTCAAGTGCCTGCCAAATTGTTTCCTTCTAAATTAAAATTGAATTCCACTTGTTGGGCATTAGTACAGATGATTTTGTTTTGTGGATTCCAGTACATATGAGGTTGTAACAGCATGTGCCTTGGCTATTGGAGCTGACAAACTTATATGCATCATTGATGGTCCTATACTTGATGAAGCTGGACGCCATATTAGTTTTCTAACTCTTCAAGAAGCAGATATGTTAATACGTGAAAGGGCCAAACAATGTGAGATTGCTGCAAACTATGTCAAAGTTGTTGGTAAGGATCCTTTGGAAGATCAGACTCCAACATTCCAGAATGGAGTTGGTTTTGGTTATGGGAATGGGCGTTGGTCCTCCGAACAGGGTTTTGCCATCGGAGGCGAGCGGAATAGTCATTTGAACGGTTACCTCTCAGAATTGGCTGCTGCAGCTTTTGTTTGCCGGGTAAATCCTTCCTATATTACCAATTACTGAATCTGAACATATTGCTACATAGTGTCTCTGGTTCTTTGATTTTCCAATTGTTCTAAATTTGTTCTTGAGCTCTTGATCCCTGATCAGCCTATTGCTCTGTTATATCTTTTTTAACTATTTCAAATTAAAACTTTATGCTCTAAGTTATTATGAGCGGTGGGGCAAAAAGCAAAAGTATAGGGGCAAAATCCATCCTTGGTTATCTATATAAATTATGCTCTAAGTTATTATGAGCGTTGGGGCATGCTCTAAGTTATTCAGAAATTATATATAAATTACTCAAGCTCTAGGTTTTCCCTCCTAAATTTTTAGAATTGTCGGATTATATTTATAAAAAGTTAGAATTTAAAAATCCCCCCTGCGAATTCCTTGGTTATCTTTTTTTTTATTAACCAAAAATTGGAGTTTCGTCTCACTACAAATTTGGAGCACTTGCGCCCGTCCCAAGACCCGAACCTTAATATATTTGGGGTGGGGGGATTTGAACCAATAACCTTTAGGTTATCTAGTCATACATCATGTCAGTTGAACTCAACACTTTTGGCAATTTCTTGGCTATCATCATTACGTGAGCCCTTTAATATTTGAAATTTCTTGATATTTTGTTTGTCTATTCTTGATCTTTTTCCTTTATACGTTGATCATTGTGGAATGAATAATCATTTTCCTGTTGATACATGGCCTGAATTGGGCTAAATTGAGTTTGTTGTCATACTTTAGGGTGGTGTTCAAAGAGTACACTTGCTAGATGGCACTATTGGAGGAGTCTTATTGCTGGAATTGTTTAAGAGAGATGGAATGGGCACTATGGTAGCCAGGCAAGTTTCTTCTGTTATATCTGTTATTTAAGTCTTAAGATACGATATCGGATTTCAACTTAAATAATGGTTATTAATGTTTAAGAGAGATGTGATGGGCATTGATATGCACAATGAAATTTTTACTCTAGTGATCTTTACGAGGGGACACGAATGGCCAGAGTGACTGATCTTCATGGAATTAGACAAATTATACAACCTTTAGAAATGGCTGGTACCTTGGTTCAAAGAACTGATGAAGAGGTTTGTAATCTGGGTTCAATCTTTTCCAGTTTGATTTTCTATTTCCTATTGGGCCTTAAATGGAAATTTAAGATTGATTGATTAAAATAGTTAAGTATCCTGTTTTGTTATTGCAGTTACTTAAATCATTAGACTCGTTTGTCGTCGTTGAGAGAGAAGGCCAAATCATTGCATGTGCTGCTCTCTTCCCTTTCTTTGAAGAGAGATGTGGAGAGATTGCTGCCATCGCAGTTTCTGCGGAGTGCCGAGGACAAGGACAAGGCGACAAATTGCTTGGTATGATAATGAGTTGGTTTATTACATACTATATGAATGGAATGAATTATGTTCAACTCATTAGGTCATGGTTTACAATGCCTGTATGTTGTGCCATCACGTGCCTGTTTGCTTAAATTATGAGTAATACTTTATCTGGGCACGGTATAGTATAGATATTGGCTGCATCGTAATTGGACGCCACAATCCGTTTTCTGAAATAAGATTTTTGAAGAAGTAAAAAAATAATTCATTCAGTACAATGTTCGTTCTGCTCTTTTTCAGTAGTTGTTCTGAAGGTCAATAAAAGTTTGATTCTCTGATTACCGTGGAGCAGGATGCTTCACATGTTTTTTTTTTAATGGTTCAATCCACTACCTAGGAGTTAACTTCTTACGAGTTTCCTTGACAGCTAAATGTTGTAAGGTCTGCGGTCTGTCTCATGGAAATAGTTGGAGTGCGCTTAAATTAGTTTGGACACTCACATATATATAAAAATGAATGCTCACTTTTTTAGTTTTCTATAATGTGGCAAGTGAAGGATATAACCGTAGACCAGCTAATAGATATTCATACTTGATTTAACCATTATGGAGTAACCTAGTGGTCAAAGTGAGTCTTCGAATGCTTAAGGCGATGAGTTCAATCTATGATGGCTACCTACCTAGAAATTAATTTTCTAGGAGTTTCCTTGGCATCCAAATGTTGTAGGGTTAGGTAGTATGTCCTGTGACGTTAGTCGAGATGCGCGCAAGCTGGCCCAGACAGTCACGGATATTAAAAAAAAAAAAAAAGTATAATTCATACTTGATCTCAAAGTGGGATAAAATAGTTGATGTACAAGTCTAAAGAGTGGTAACAAAAAACCTTGAGATTCTAACTAGCCGATTCGGGTAATCTGGGCGGATTTGTATCCATTAACTGATACCTAATTTTGGTTCTTGAACTGCAGAATACATGGAAAAGAAGGCTGCCTCCCTAGGGCTGGATAGGCTCTTTCTGCTGACAACACGAACTGCAGACTGGTTCGTTTACCAATCTTTCCTGCGACATTTTCTTTACTTTTAGATTGATTGGAAATAGCTTGCTGGTTGCTTTACCAATACTAATCCACTACACATATAAGATCCAACATAATTCTGGTTTAGCAATGCCATTTTCATATTCTGATAATTCATATTCTAGTACTATCACTTGAATAGGACGGTTCTGATTATCTTGAGCAAAAATCAAATCAAAGTTTTAATCTTTGTTAAACAAAGAGAAAAAAATGTGAGAGTGAAACAAATGTGAATATATTTCGATTAAAATGAAGAAATTGATGGTACAAACTTCTTATGGAAGTCTACCCTTTTATAGATACAACAATTCTATACCTTACCACATAAAATAGAAACTTAAACCAATTAAAAGATAAAACTTACATGACTTTAAGTTTATCTTGTAAAAAGAAACTTAAACAATTAATAAAGAAAAACTTAAGTAAGAAAAAACTCATCATGATATCTATCTTGAATGGCAATGTGGGAAGAACTTCGTTTATTTGTCCATGGAAGGAAATGATTCCCCATTGTGTAACAGGTTCGTGAGGCGTGGTTTCTCAGAATGTTCATTTGAATCAATACCTGAAAAGAGGAGAAGAACGATAAATCTATCCCGGAAATCCAAGTACTACATGAAGAAACTGGTGCGAGATAGGAACAGGATCGGGGCATTCGGTTGAGGCTCGATCGAACATTGAAATCTCTTACAGTAGAAGAAGCATATTCTATATTTTGGTCAAATTTTCCTCTTCGCTATCTTGTTTCATAATTCACATGTCAGTCAGTGCTGTTGCCCAACCATGTGGGTTCACCAAGATATGTATATGTTGTTCTAAATAGTTGATTACAGGTCGCTATATTTTTGCAATCTGCGTCAAATTTTGATTCTTTACATCGTCGTTTATGCCTTCTTTAGCCAATGAAGTAAATAAAATAATAGTGGAAAAGGGTTAATCTAAAGTCTGCCTATATAAATTTATTTGATCTTAACTTTAAAGATCCTGGTTTCAGAAAAAGTAAAATAATAACAAACAAACTTTAAAAGCCTAATCAGTGTATAAACTTTGACTATATATATTTATCGTGCTACTGGATAGATAATTACACAGGGATTGGTTTTTAATATTACAATAGAAATGAAAAACAATATCATTGTACCTCCTATTTCCACATTTCTTGTTTTATAAGAAAAGATAATTTTAAAATGTGTGACGAGTCCATGAAATAAAACAATATATCATCTAATAATACTTCAAAAAAAAAAAAAAGAAGGAAAAATTATGAAATTTGTCAAACTGATGCAAGGTTGAAAATCATCATGAAATGATCTAGTGATCAAGAGGATTTTAAAGAACAAAGTGGTGTATTCAATATATGGTGTACAAGCTCCTGATAATATTTTGCACATGATTCGTTAACTTTATGGCTCTATGTTTTGATATATGACTTTAAATAAAATTCATGGAATCATGGAGTTACTCGAGATTGGTGCTTCAAATGCATACGAGGTTTCATTCAATGTTCTTTATCCAAAACAAAGAGAGATAACAAAAGTTACAGGGTCAAGTGAGTATACACTATAGTTCCCACTTATTATAATCCAACTTCCTAAAAAATAAGAAACGAAATGGATTACACAAACCCTCCAGTTTGTTCCGCCTGAAATAAGATGAGAAAAAAGAGTATTGAAGGTTTAAGCCTCCTTGGCTTCAGGATGGCCCTTCCATTTGAAATTGTCAGCATAGGCCTTCACCTGCACAGTCAAAACAGGGAGTTGGTTTTTCCTGTTTCTTTATTTTAGATTATGTCAATAGTTAGATGACATACAGAAAACAAACAACATCATTGAAGAAATGTTATCAAAGAAATTGAAGATGGAGCCTCATGCTTTAAATGTTATCAATGAAATTAAAGATGACCCCTCAGACATTTCTGAATTCAACAATATAATTGTTTATATTAAGCATTTAATTGCTTCGATTGGCATTGCAAAGGTGCCACATTGCAATAGACTTTGTAATAGGATTGCTGATTTATTAGCTAAAAAGGACTCTTTTGATTATTTTTGTTGGAAGGCTCCCAGCCTCTCGATTTTTAGAGGGAGAACCTCCCCTTGACATTGACTTCGTTTTGGATTGTGCTTTGAATGAATTGGTTTTTCAAAAAAAAAAAAAAAAAAAAATCCATTCATCAATTGAATGCTAATATGACTTTGAAACCAATTTGTTAGATTTGTATCCTCCTTCCTCATCCATCTAAAAGGAACTCTTAGCTGTCATGACATCTAAACTACTCCAATCGTAACAACCCAAAGTCATGTAATGTCATTTGAGAAAGAATTATCATATACTACAATGCAGCAATTGGTACCAAAAGGTGAGCTGCTTAAACCAGCCACAAGAAGGCTCTAGATTGCAAAAGGATTGAGAATTTAAAAACGAAATGTCCTGAAGGCCACAGAAATTGGAGGTAACAAATAAAATTGAAAATAAAATCCAAGCGGAACTTTAAAAGATGATGAAATAACTTCAATAGACAAAGGAACAAAATTAAACTCAAGAGACCATTCCTTGAAAATAGTCATATCGTGTAAATGTGACAGAGAGCTCAAAAGACGAATCACTCTTTAGCTTCAGCGTGAAAACTATGGAGGACAAAGCAAACCACCTATCCCTCTTTTCTCCCAATAAATACATTCACAGAACAATGGAAAAAAAATGCAAGCTCAATGAAATTAAAATAATGGGAGAGGAGCTCAAACCTTCAAAAGTGGTGTGTGCTGCTTCTTAACCTACAAAAAGGAGAGAGAGAAAAAGAATCAAGAAACATAATCAACAGATGAAAAGTTATGAGTTCAATCCATGATGACCACCAACCTAAAAATTAATTTCCTGCGAGTTACCTTAACAACCAAATATAGTAGAGTTAGACAGTTGTCTCGTGAGAAAATTCGAAGGATACGTAAGTTGGCTCGAATACTCACAGATATAAACAAACTTATTATTCGAAATAAAAATATTACAACCATATTCCTGGGAATTTTTTTTTTATATCAATGATTATCCAGACTAGCCTTTGCACACTTCGACCAATTTCATCAGACAATTATCTGACCCTAGTACATTTGGCCACATCTCATTTTAGTATTCATTATTTATTTAGATAAGGACTACATTGTTTGTACCTTGTGGAAAATCCAAGATCTATTGTAAATTATATATTAGAATGTATGCACAATTAAACAACACCGATTTGTTTCTTGCTTTAAAAAAAACTAATCAACACCGGCAAGCGCCAACCATTGTTAAGAATAAATTGAAGACACAACTGAAGAAGATTCTTTCTAAATGGTTAGACGAAGCCTTACCACATATTCCCATCCATGTTTCTCAGCAAATGCCTTTGCAGCTTCAACACTATCAAAAGACAGTGCAGAGTCCCCCACATTGGCGTAGGGGTCTCCAGTAGAAGTCCATCCCATCAATGGGTTTTCCCACCTATAAACATGACAATGAGCATAAAAAAAAAATTCTTCACCCTTATGTTTATATGCTATTATTTTTCAAATTAGAAACCAAACTTTCAATAAAAATAAATAAAATATTAATACAAAAAAAAAAAGAACCAATGCACCACAATAGGTACCTCATCAGAGAAATAAAAGTCCAACAAGACAAAGATTATACGGTGGGATGTCAGAAAAAAAAAGAAAGAAAAGAAAGGTTCATACTTCTGTGTTGACATGAAATTGATTTTCCACTTGCCAACCTTGCCTGATCCTTGCTGAGATGCAGTTCTAGCAGGAGAGTAAATTACAACCTGATATATTTTCAGAAAACAAATTAATCGAGATGATCGTATAGAAAAAAAGATCGATACTACAGGGAAATCCAATGGAAATGGTTTGCATATTAAAATTACAAGATTAAACCTCAATACATGTATAATAAAGTTCAATCCCAAGTCCATCCAAAATGTACTTTTTTAAGAAAAAAATAAACAATATTTCCCATACATAGCTAAAAAATGGACGATTCAACAAAAATCCTAAATACCTTCTAGAGAATGTGACATAGTAATTAATAAATTCATATGCCAAATCAACGTAAACAAACGGATTTCTGCCTAGCAACTGATTAGGATCTTGGTAGTGCAACCTATAGCAATATACAATAGCGTAAAAAGAGAAAAGGAAAAGGTGCAGTGGTTCTTTGTGATTGAATCTAGGCTCATCTAACAATTTTTAACTTCGTTTAATCAATTTTTTTGGTTATCAAGAAACTACTGATAACAATGGTAGTGTCTTTTAAGGATAAAACAGCCGGAAATTTCCTTTTTTTTTTTTTTTGGAAATTAAGAAATCAAAGGTTTGCTCCACTAAACCCGGATAACCACGTCCGTCTCTAAGCTAGGAAGACGAAGACATCGAAGGAACGAAAATACGGAAGGTGTCTACAAATTAATATCGCAGGTTAATCTCGAACATGGGACTTTGAGGAGAGCACACCTTCAAAGCCCAAGTTAAGTTTTCGACGCCTGCCTCACCCCATGGGGACATCTCCTAATTGAAATCACTATATTTCAACATGGAAGTAACAAAATAAAACCTAAAGGATTAAGCCATTGCAGATCACTCTAAAGGTCCAGGTACAAACAAGCAAGAATACCCAAGCACACGCGAATTAAAAAAAAAAAAAAAAAAAAACCTAATCCCCAAAAAACATGAATACTATCCATTAAGCCGATCCCTCGAAACTACACAAAAATGTAAGCAATCAGAAAGTGGATAATACCTTCCTGTTAAGGTGTTCGTCGGGAATTCCAGAGACCCTACCGATCTCGCCGGGCTTGAGTTCAACCAAGGAGTCGGCGGAGAATGACCTGCAAAGAGGAGCCGTAGCACCACGGAGAGCACATCTGTGGTTCCAGATTCGTTGTAAGGAGTTAGCCATCGGTCGATGAACAGATTCGCCGGGCTCGTTCCTCTGAACAACACAGTTCCAACTCGATTATGATTCGATCCACGGAGAAATGTTCCTTTTTAAGATGATGTGTTTCTGTAAAACTTGTAGAAATTGCAGGTGCAGCTTTAAAATAATACGAGAACATTTAACAAATAAGTGACAAAAAAATTAGGGGATTTTTCATTAGTGCCCATAAAAAAAAAAGTTGTGAGATGTCAAAATTTTTGGTAAAAATTCAAATATACCACAATCAATCGATAGCCAATAAATAAATATATATGCGCTAGCTAAGAGCCGTGTAACGTAGCTAGGAGGAGGGAAAAAAGATGTTGTTTTGGACGTTTGGGCTAAAACCCTACCACATACAGAAATTAAAGGAAAGAAAAACAAAAGGGAAACTTCGGCGAGAGTTAGGTTATGCGCGATTGAGTTCCAAACATTGCGACAACGAATTTGGGACGACGTTTAGCGGTGTTGATGGGTTGATTGAGGTTTTCAACCGACGTGATAGTATCATTTCAGCTCTATTCCAGTTGTCCACTTTGGGAATCATTCCTTATACCTTTGTTTTTAGGCATCTTCCAAAAGACCTCATTTCAATGGAGGTATTGTCATCTTCTTATATACCCAAGGTATTTCTCTTATCCTCCCCTTAAACAAAGTACATTTTGAACCCTTTAAATCTTATCGACTTGTCTATATCGGAAAGAGCTCTCCTCGAACAAAGTACATCGAGCCATACGAGGCTTGCCATCCCTTTATTCTTCATTGAGAATCTTGATCCCAAGTTAAGAGTTTGGCTCTGATACCATTTATTGGAGACAACTAAACATCCACAAATCTTCACATTGATACGATATCGTCCACTTTGGAAATCAGCTTTCGTGACTTTGTTTTTTGGCATCTCCTAAAAGGTCTCATTTCAATTGAGTTGTTGTCCCCTCTTTATTGACTATAACAAATGTAATATACTTTGTTTGCCAAATAGTAACATTGTTGATGTTGTGATACTCTTGCTTATGGTGTATTTTTGCAGGTGAACCAAGATGGGCAACAACGAGGTGCTTAGGTGACGGTGGGCTTGCATTTTGTAGGATTGATGTATTAAAATTGAATCGGATGAATTGCTTCTAGACTTAGAATGTAAATTTTATAGCAAGGTGTTACAAAAATTAATAGTTCAATCAAATAGAATTGATATGTTTTAATCAAATAAAATTGATATGCTTCAATCAAGAGAACTTGAAATTAGTGGGTTTAAATTTAGTAAAACTTAAAACTCATAAATTTTAATCAAGTCAAATATTTTATATGTTGTCGTCTATGATTTTTTTTAGTTATTAAAATTAAAATAAAGATGGTGAAATTGGTTATCTACAACAAATTTCTAAAAAATATATATGTATATATATAGTGAATTAAATCAATATATTAGAAATAATCCACCCTAGTGTGTTGAAGATACTCACCTTGTATTGAAAAAATGAGGATTTTTTTTTTAATGAACTATTCTCCTCACAACTAATTAATTTTGAGGTGAAATTTCATACTATATAATATAAGATATAAAAATGTATTTAGTCAAAATATATATATATATATATATATAAAAACTTATTATTTAATATAGGCACTTAGAAACCAAACACTCAATCAAAAGATCTACCAAATTAAGAGCATCACAAAAAATTGTCTACATTTAAGATCAAATCAACCCAAAGTGACGGTCAAGCATGCTCCACTGTTATTATTATTATTTTGAGTTACAATTATTTGGGGTGGAGGGATTCGTACCTATAAGTTCTTGGTTATCAAATTTACACTACTTCTTCACATATTCCACTATTTTTTAAACCACGTATGTGACAACTTTTTGGCATATTTACACTTTTTTTTTAGTTCCTTGCACTTCTATTATAAAGTTGCTAAATGTGGCATATATTTAGTTAAAATTGCCGCTTGTCGTAAATTCTCCAATTTTTAACTTGTTATACTTGTACAACACATGCTTTTTTTCTATCCAACAACAAAATAATTTAAGTTGGACACAATTTCCTCCACACGATATTAATTGTTGTCACTTTTTTTTTTATAATTAAACTACAAGAGATTGAAATTCTCCAACTTTCAAAGCCCTAACAAATTAAAAATATAAGCTACCGAACTTTCTTTTTCAATTTTTAATTAACATCCTAAATTTGTAGCTATTTTATTTTAACCAGAAAGTCCAATTGCTACCCTATACTTAATGCGCTTGCACCTGCCTGCCCATAGTCTTGAGGGAAACATTAAAGATTTTTATTATTAAGGTCACTCAATAATTTCAATTTGTCGTCTTTAAAATAATTAAACCCTTAATACAACCATATTTGGAGATTGAGAGTTTCAAACTTAATTTCTTTATAATATAATTATATTGGAGAGCTAAGCCCATTTTGATAAGATCTTGGAACTAATTTGTAACTGTTTTTGTTTTGTCCAAGGTATGTATTTGTTAATAAGGTAAAATATGAGTTTTGTCCATATAATTCGAAAAAAGTTAGAATTTAATTCTCCTAGTTTCAGAAACTAAAGTTTGGTCCTCATGGTTTCAAAAACTAGAGTTTAGTCTTTATAGTTTGAAGAAATATAGAACTTAAACCCTATGATTTTAAAAACTAGAACTTAATTCCTATAGTTTGATAACACCTAAAAATTAGTCCTTGTCGTTTTCTAATCGTTAGCAAATTATGAAATATTTGAAAGTTAATTATTCATATGTCAATGATGAAATTATGAATTAAGTGATTGATATAAAAAAAAATCATATAATTTATGCATGAATAGTGAGTTTTCGTGAAATTAATACGAGTACGAATGGTAAAGACTATATTTTAGATTTTATAAAATTATAGAGATTAAATTCTAATATTTATAATTATAGGAACTAAATTATATTTTTTTTTTTCAAATTATAGGGATTAAATTTTAACTTTTTTCAAATCATAGGATCTAAATTCCAACTTTTAAAAACATGAGACAAAATTCTAACTTTTTTTTTTTTTTTTACTTTATGGACTAAACTTATTTTTTGCAATTGTTAATATAAAGGGTTGGCATTTAAACTTACAACTAGGTGGAGGATATATATTGGTTTTTATTTTTAAATTCTACAATTTGAAAGTTTCGAACTCATGATCAAATATTGTTAGCCTAAACAGGTGTAATATCAAGAGCGAGACAGTTTTGACAGATAAATTGGATGAGCAGTGAAAATATTTTGACAGATAAATTGAAAGTGTCAATGTTTCCCATTTTTTCTCTCTTCATTCTTCAATTCCATTATCTGTTCTTCCCAAGATTCGTGTAGTTTCGATGATGTGACCGCTAATTTTTCCCTCTTTTACACAATTTGTCCACTTCTTAGCGGATCTTTCTTTCGATCGGACAAGCGCGATCGTGGATTGCCAGAAAAACCATTCGAACAATCTGTTCGACACGAAATGGTTTAAGCTGCGGGTTTTGTTGCTCTCTAAACCTCAACCCAACTACGATTTTCAATTCTTCTCCATTTCTTCTGAGGTTAGAAGTGACATAATTTGTGTTTGTTCAAATCTTTGTTTTGCGGTTGTTGATTTTGAATGATTTGTTTGGTAGAAATCGAAGTATTTTTGAGGCACAGTAAGTTGGGACTAGAAATGTCTAGCAATTTGATTATTGGTTAGAATGATATTGCGGTGTTAAATCATGACATTTGATTAGAAAGATTTGGCTAGCCATTTTGATCGTTACCATTTTGTTGTTTTTTGTTCTAAAATCGATCAAATTTGCGTTGAAAGCTTCTTATGTGCAATCATTGAAAATTTCTTTAGTTCTTGTAAACGGTTGAGTTAATTACTGCCCAATGGTTTGTTTTCCATGAATGGTTTTGATTGCTTACAAATGATTCAAAATTTGTTGCAGAGTTGGGGGCTTTTGCATAAATGGGTGCGCCAAAGCAGAAATGGACAGCTGAAGAAGAAGCTGCCCTTAAAGCAGGAGTGATCAAGCATGGAGCAGGAAAATGGCGGACAATACTAACCGATCCCGAGTTCAACTCGATTTTGCATCAGCGCTCGAATGTGGATCTCAAGGTGCCTCCTCCACCCCCTAGTTCTTGTTCACTCACATGAGAATTAAGTCACCGGATGTAGAAATAGTCGAATATTTAAAGATGTTTCACATTCGTTTGATCGTTTCCTAGAGTTAGTAATGCACCCTTTCTCTTCTTAGTTATAGTTGAACTTACTTTATTTTCAATTGGAAACTTTTCTTGCAAGCACCTTTAGATGGTTGGAGTTTTTCTCCACCATTTCATTTTTTCAATGAAATTGTTCCTTCTTAAAAAAAAAAAAGTCACCTGGATGTAGAAATTCACCAAGTATCACATGTTGAGTTTTTCTCTCCATATTCTACATGGAAACAAAGTGCTTGGTTTACTGAAACATTAATGATTTTTCAATGTAATTTTAACTCTGAACAGGATAAGTGGAGAAATATAAATGTTACTGCAATATGGGGGTCTAGGCAAAAAGCTAAGCTCGCTCTTAAAAAGAATTCTTTGGCCATAGAACATCATGATAATCCTATGCCTGTAAGCACCACGCTTCAGAATGAAGAGATTGTTGATGCTAAGCCACTCGCAATTTCAAATGGAACAACTCGCACTACTAAAAAGAATTCTTTGGCCGTACAACATCATGATAATCCTATGCCTGTTCAGAATGAAAAGATTGTTGATGCTAAGCCACTCGCAATTTCAAATGGAACAATTCGCACTACTAAAAAGAATTCTTTGGCCCATCATGATAATCCTATGCCTGTAAGCACCGTGCTTCAGAATGAGGAGAATGTTGATGCTAAGCCACTTGCAATTTCAAATGGAACAACTCGCACTACTAAAGAACCACTAGCAAGGTATCATGGCCGCTGATTATTTGTTTCTTTTGTTCCAGGGTGAAATAGTGTGATATTTATTGTGATTATTGCATAACCAATTCTTATTAGGGTTGGCATAGTTTTAAAACTATCAAATACCATAGCTAGTAAAATTTTCTGGTATGTAAATTTTAGCATTTTTTCTACTTACAGTAAACTAACGATTAGTTATAAAATAATTGTTTAAAATGATATGCATCACTTATGCTACAAAGAGAAGTCATCGCCTCTAGTGTGGTATAACTTTTTTTAACACACTACCAAGTCCCTCCACTTTATTGCATTTAGTGCCACCCTAATTTACCATTATTTTGGAAGCAATATTTCTTCAATGTTTTGTTCAGCTTTTCTGTAATCAGTTGAGAGAGCAAGAAATATTTTATTTTGGCTCTATTGTCTTATTTTACCTTTTGCCTCTATGGTAGTTTATATTGAACTAAGAAATGACATTAATGATCTCAGCGATCTTTCACCTGCATTCAGAATGATAAAATATAAGTTCTAAATTGGTTTAAATCCACTACTAAAATATAAGTTCTAAATTGGTTTAAATTGGTTTAAATCCACTACTAGACATGATATTTAAACATCGTGCTGTAAATTAGTCTTACATTGAAGCTGCAGGTGATTCATAGTTCATCCTTGCTTCCTGCTTTTGAATTGATTTATAAGACCACTTTTCATTGGTGTAGATTGGACAAACTTATATCAGAGGCAATTATCAACTTAAAGGAGCTAAGGGGTTCTGATCGGGCTGCAATTGCTACGTACATAGAGGTGCTAATACATAACATATTCGAATCCAAATGTTTGACAAGTTTGTATGTGCAGCAAAGATCTTTCCCGTCCTTCCGACTGTTGCCTCAGTATTCACTGATGGCGTATAATTATTTCTTTTACAGATAATGGATAAGTATTAAGACCTTAGTGTTGTAATTGCAATGAGGTGCTGTAGTTTGTCATTTTCTTTCTTTGGAAGGGATGCCAACCAGTCAAGACAGACCTAAAATGTGATTTCCTCATCTGTTTATAGCACTGCATGTTGGTCTTTATGTGTGTGAGCATAAAATAAGAAATATATTTTCATTAAAAGAGGAGGGAATAGATAAAAAGGGATAAGACATCTAAAGAAAACCAATGAGATCAGAAAAAGGTTCTCTTGTTTATTAATTAACTTCTTCCATTAATTTTTATCATCTCTATAACTGGGTACTTGTTTATATCTATTACAAATTGTGTACTCAGGTCATTTGAAGTTTTATATGATAGTAAATTTCCCAAATTTAAATTAAGTATAGATGATCATAGAAGATTTGATGACCCAAGCTTTATCATTTTTTCACTTCTATCTTCTTACCTCGATGCCTCTGCCTTCAATTTTTTTGTTGACAAAAATGGATCTATGTAATTATAAAGTTTTCGTTTCTCTTTTGTGTAGGAGCATTTCTGGGCCCCACCAAACCTTAAAAAGCTCATTTCAACAAAATTAAAGCATATGACTGCAGATGGAAAGTTGATCAAGGTAATTGTCCTATTTTACATAAAACTATATGGTAAACTACTCTATCTCTAGCAGCTCTTGAGAATGTTGAGCTGCAAAGCTAATTGAATATTACCGGTAAGCCCGTGTGCTATCGTGTTTGTGATGTATGTCTAGAGGGATAGCAAGGTTATAACTATAATGTAAACGGAAGAAATCCAAAGGGGAGGAGAAAGGGGTAGGCTGGTTATGGTAGCTACTAGGAGTGAACAAACCACTCAAAATCATCTGACCCCCATTGTTCGAGTAATCCTCTTGGCAGTCAGTCCTTTTTAGCTATTTGGTTAGGGAACAAATTCATTGATGTCAGATTTTATCAATGGGACACAAGTCCATGCTTGACTATGAGGTTCAATTTAAGATGATTTGTTCATGTCTAATGGCATTTTCGTTATAGCCTTAGTCTGTAGAACATTTAGAATTTTGGATGCATTATCACAAGTCAAATGCATAAGCTAACCTCGAGATATGTGTATTTTTCTAAATGGAACTGGAGCATCTCAGTCATATTACGAAAGGGTGGGTATCAGGCTCAGCTGGTCAGCAGAAAATTCGAACACTGCTTGTCTTGCTTGTTTCAAGAATGCTGAAGAAATTCATGTGGTTCCTTGGTTTAACTGGGCACTAAAATAAATTTATGAAGGATAATGGACACATTTTGTGTGCACTCATGGAACTATTGAGAAGGGATCAGTTACATAGATACAAATAAGGCCAACAAGCTCCGCAGCAGAAAAAGAACCACGGCAAATTTCTATAAAACCTAATGCAAAACTAAAATCGTATTGCTTTTTTCATAAGGCGTTGGGTCAGTGAGGAGCAGGGGCAGCCTTGTATGGAAGAGAGCCAACAGTGCTAAGCCAACCTATGAATGCAGTCCCTACCTGGGCTAGTCATTAAAATCGACACTATCGGAGTCTGAAATTCTTGATAAGATGATGGAGGTTAAACTTTTCTAAATGTTGTAGTTGGAACTTGAGATCTTTAACCCTGAGGTACTCGAAGAAGGAGCAACGTCAACGACATTTTGTTTTTCTAGCATCAAGTCCGAACTAGTTGACTGTTAGAAACCAGAAATTGAAATAAAAAATAACAGAATTTAGCATTACAATGATAAAAGGAAAATTGCATTACCCTAAACACTTAGAGAGGCTTGGACGATCCCAATATGGCTTTTATTTATCATTAACCGTGCTGGAATTTGCTACTAAATCTTTAATATGGCTTTTGTTTGGATAGGTAAAGCATAAGTACAAAATTGCCCCAAATTCTACCGTACCTGGAAGAAATGTTCCATTATTACACCTTGAGGACAAGCTGATTGATTCTTCAAAGGCCAAGGAGAGTGAAGTCAAAATCATTACGAAATCCCAGGTTGACTCGGAACTTTCAAAGATGAAGGTAATGACTGCAGAGGAGGCAGCTATAGCTGCTGCACGTGCAGTAGCCGAGGCAGAAGCTGCCATTGCAGAGGCTGAAAGAGCAGCAAGAGAAGCAGAAGAAGCTGAAGCAGAAGCTGAATCAGCACAAGTTTTTGCTGAAGCAGCGAAGAAGGCATTGGAGTGCAGAACATTACCTAATAGAAGTCCTATTCAGAAAGTTCTTGTCCAAGGTAAAACAACATGCAGCTGTAGTTATAAATTACAAGTTCGCAATACTTAATATTTCTTCATATCTTGTTTAATTGGGGCACTAAATTTACAATGTGTACATATGTGTTATTTATATTTTTATAAATTATTTTCAACTTAAAGAAAGATAACTAAATACCAAAAGGAGCAGAGCTTCCGTGGCATCTTGCACGACCTAGTAATCAAGAGGTTATGGGTTTGAATCTCTCCATCCCAAATTGTTGAATTAAAAAAAAAAAAAAAAAGCTAAATGAATAATAGAAATTGATTATTGGAATATTTGGTGACCGTTAAAATTCTTCTTGCAATATTTGTTTCACTTGAGAGCTGCTATATTTATTGTAAATGACTCACCCACCTTCTACTTTACTGCCCCTCATGATCTAATCGCTAGGCTATTGACCAATTTCGTTTTGCTTCTTTTTATCAATGATTCCACAGTTAAGATCGAAATTTTAATGAAAATTCATTGTTATTCACCGTGTTCGCCAGATGTGTATCATTTTATTCTCGTTCTACTTGCATTGACCTTTAGCATTATTGAACTTGTATGTTATGAAACCATGGGAAGGAAAATTCATGCCTATTGATTTTTCTCCTGTCACTTTACTTTTTCCTTTTCTCCCTTTTATGTTCTTTTATGTCATTTTATTTGGCAGATAACAAAACTTTGCAATGACAAATGTAGGCAATGTGTTCTGAGAAGATGAAGGTGCTGCTGCTGCTGCATTTCCATGTGCAAGTGAATGTAACTAAATTGTAGATATTGTTAGCGTCGTAAATCTGGAGAACACGAGATTGCCTTATGAGAAAGACGGTTTTTGGGGATCGTATCATCGGAAGTTTATGTCGGTAATTTGATTTTAAAATCAAACAAAGAAGCAAAGGATTTTGGAGAGAAAAAAAAAATGTGTTTACTTAATCTGAAAGTGTGCTTTTTATCGACAGACTGTGTAACACACAACTTTGAAGTTCCTCAAACCCAATGTATGGAGTAGTAAGTTTTTCTACCTGTAAAGAATTGAACAGTTATGAATGACTATTTAGCATTTAGAACGGTAGAAAAAGTTTGAAGTTACGGCATTTACAATAGTGTTTTTTCAGTTTCTTGTTTCAGAACAAAAAAAAAATTAGTATTTTTCCAGCACACATTGTTGACATCGTTCGGTGCAGAAAGGTTGAAACTGAACAGCCACAAGAGCTAGCATCTTAATTATTTTATTTTAATATAACATTTGGAGTTGAAAGATTTAAACCATGCTACCTAGATCGAGGATTTATACCACTGAACTAAGTTCGTTTGAGCAGTTGGCATCTCAACTTAATGATGTGTCATTAGAGAAAGCAAATTTAAAAAAAAAAAAATTCAAATATCCAATTCTAATGATGTGGCAATGGTGTCGCAACTGAACAGAGTTTTTTTATTTGTTTTTTAAATTCTACAATATTTGAAGAAAGAAAAATTGAATTCATGTTCTCTTCATAGGCTAGACGTACCATTTTGTTAATGTATTTGAAGATGTTTATTCATTGAAGGAGAAGGAAAGAATTTTAATGAAGGCTATATTATTGCTCTCTGCATAAATTATATATAGACTACCAAAATGTTAGACCTAACACTCACATTTGAGCTATGTTCTTATTAGCAAATAGAGTATTTATTTTGGTTCCTGATCGTAGGAATCTATAGATTTCCTTTAGTTTGATTTGCAAATAAAACCATTATTTGAGAATCAATAGTATTAAGAACAGTTATATATACACACATATACATATATATATACATATATATATACACACATATGTACAAATATTCATCCTTAATCTGAAAAAATAATAATTTGTGAAGGAGAGAAAAAAAGGAAAATTAATTCTAAGGACACCCCTTATGAACACGAGTTTCAGCCAAATGAAAATTGTCTTTGTTCTTCTTCTATCTCAGGGAAAGAACAAAAAATCCATAAACCTTTTCCCTCAATCTCATGGAAACTCCGCTAAACGAAAAATACCCTTTTTTCATATATTTTCACAGACTAGAGAAATCTCGGGAGAACTTTTCTTTTTCTCTAAGTGAGAATCAAAATTTCATCCCACTATGTACCCACCGTTCATCTTAAGGCCTATATTTATAAGATAACAACAAATTTTACAATTAAATTTATTCCTATGTTTTAAACATAAAAGGAACTTATTTTGAAGACTATAAACCTCTATGGAAAGAGGCAAGAGCATGAAATCTACAAAGTAGCATTTTTTTTTATGACTCGTGAAGTTAGAGTTCACTATCCTCTAAATCTGCTGCGACACCGAGATACAACAGAGGAATAGAAACACAAGAGTTATTTAATGTCACGAGTGAGTCTCGAACTTGAATTTAAAAGGATGCAAAGCTTCAAAGCCCAAATCTTCGACCACCGTACCACCCGTGAGAGAGACAAAGTAGCATATCTTAGACACTCTCCATCAAAAGGCTGCCCCCAGAGCTTCTAGAACAGATTCATGCTCTTCGTTTAGATGGGGATTATAGATAAAAATTCTTCAACTCCGCGTAAGAACGTCAGAATGAAACTGATTCGCATTGAAAATCCAGAGAAAAAAATACCAAAGTAGAAAAGCCAAATGTTCTTTGAATCTCATGTCAAGCAGCATCAATATCATTTCCAAATGTAATCTTCATAAACTTTAGCTCTTTAAAAAACAATTCCTAAGTTCTCAAACAATGGCAGCATCAATTATTACACCAAAAAGAACACAAGAAATGACAAGGGAAAAAAAAAAAAAAAAAAATCATTCCAATACCACAGTAGCTCCCAATTCCTTAAGCTTTTCAATGATAGGATTCCCCTGATCTTTCGTCACTCCCTTCTTCAGCACCACAGGCGCCTTCTCCACCAAATCCTTAGCCTCCTTCAAACCCAAATCAGTAAAAGTCCTCACCTCCTTAATGATCTTGATCTTCGCCGCCGCATCGAATTTCTCCAGCTTTACATCGAACACCGTCTTCTCTGCCTCTTTCGCTTCGACAGCGGCAGATCCGGCAGTGGCTGAGCCTGCAGCGCCGAGGCCAGACACTGCAGGGCCGTACTTGTTTAGCCCCATTTTCAGCCGGAAGAGGATCGCATAATCGTGTCGTTCGATTTTAGTGAATCCGAGGAGCTCGTCGGCGATCCGCTCGAGCTTCTTGGTTTGTTCCTCGGAGACGATGCTGAGTGAGCGAACGAGTGATGGTGTCCTTGGAGCGATGGTGAGGAATCTCAGTAGAGATTTGGCTGGAAGTTTGGTAATGGATGACATTTCGAGGAATTAGGGTTTCTGGAGAAGAAGGTTGATGATGATGATGAGTTACAGAGTACTGTTCTTCATTGAAGGCCTGAAGACGAAGGTCACTCGCTCTGAATTCAATTTAGGGCTTTTTCTTCCATCAGTAGAATCCTTGAAATCAAATTGCTTGAGATTTTGAAATTTGTCTGCAATATTTATAATTGGAATAATAGTCCAATAATACGCGAAATGTCTGGGTTGCCCTTGAGTAGAATTTCCATTCCCTTCGTTATGGTATGAATGAAATTACACACCTGCATCTCATCGGGATTTCGAAAATATTTTCTTTAAGATCTTGTGTATTAGGGTAAATTTTATTTTTCTTTCTTACCATCCACACTCAAATTGTAAGTGTGTGTGTGTTTTTTTTGAAATAAAGCATGCTTGTAGATGAAGATTAATGAGATGCATTGAACTAAAGATGGCCATGAAAGATGTTGTATAGAATCTTATACAATTTTAGGGGAGATTTGGGGTAAGAAGATGATAATAGTTGTTGCTAGATTATGATTATTGATAAGTAATTATAGTATGTGTGTGTTTGGGGTGCAAACAATTGTTAGTTGATTTTTTTTAGCAATGATAAATATCTAGACAATACGATAACGGTTAAAAAAGATTGAGATGAATAGTGATTATTGTCCAATGTCTATGTAATGATTATTTTTTTAGTGACCCAAATAATGAGATGTTATTCATTATTTTTTTTCCTAAAGGTTCAATCGTCTATAACAACACTCTTTAAAGTTTAAACTATTTGTATTATTATCATAAACATAATAGACATTAATTTATCCTAGTTTTATTTCGAGATCAATCTAAAATAAAACGTTTTTGGTAGGTTGAGTACCAGTTTTTTTTTTTTTTTTTGAAGTTCAACAACAATCAACAATTTTATTAGGTCCCAAATCTGTAACCTATTGAAAAGTCGCACATGACACTACAAGAGCACTAGTCCCTTTGGCGGTTGAGTACCGCTCTAACACTTTTCCATTCATTAAAAAAATTTCATGATAATGTGTTACTCATTATTTTACGTCTCATTTAATAATTATTTTATTTTTTGTTTTCAATTTTTGAAAATTAAACCAACAAAAACTATTCTTACCGCCTATAATTTTCCTTTCTTTAATATCTACATTTTACCTATGTTTTTTAAAACCCAAATCAAAATTTGAAAACTAAAAACAATTTCTGACACTTATTTTGATTCTTGAAATTTGATTAAAATTCAAATGTTTCTTATAAAATAAGAGAATTTGAGTAAAAAAAAAACCTAGTTATCAAACCGACCTAAATAAAATGCAACAATTTAAACCTATGAATATGCAAATTGTGTAAAAATATGTACTATATACAATAGCGGACAAATAAACTAGTCTCAAGTGTATTAATTCAAAGGGTGGAGAAACAATCCATCAGTTTTCCTGTCTTCTTTCCAGGTTTTCAGTATTTCATTGACAGAAGGCGAGTTTGAATCATAATTAAAATCACCAAAGCTATCAAGTAATATGTCAAGTTCTTCCTCATCATCTTCTTCACTGTCATCGCACAAATCAAAAGTCGAGAGCTCGTTGTTGGAACTATCTGAAAGCTTGACAGCCTCTAAAACACCTTCAGAAAGACTTGGTGACCAAGAGGCCATCTTTGAATCACTCTCAACCTTCATGTTCAAACTAGCATGGTTTACAGGAGTCTTATCTGACCACTCGTCGCGATGGTCTGTGAAGCGATCTCGGTGAAGTTTCAAATCTTCTATGTTTTCAGAACCTGGAAGTTGTAATCCATCTGTTGCATCATGGTCGCAGACTACAGACTGGGAGGTGTTTTCGGGAATACCATGTTTGCAGAGATACTGCAGTGTTCTTGACAAGTTCGAGACCGTGGTTTCTGATGCATTACAGTTGCTGAGAGCATCCAATAGTTTCTTCAAGCTATTTGAACAAATACTATCCGTGTTCGCTTCAAAAAGTTCTGTCCATTGCTTTTCACTTACTTGAAATGGAGCATAACTCATGGCTTTAACCAAGGTGACAGCCTGCTTATAGTTCTCTTGAATCATAAGTTGCAATATCATTTCTGTGAACAACAGCGGATGGGGAATTTGTTCAGCCTCCAAGATTGTGTCAAATGCATGATCTAAAAGATACCGCTGAAATAGATAAGATTGAAGCAAATTAGTTCTGGTGCCAATCTTTACACATTTTCACTACAAATAAAAGTGCATGAACTATGATGGATTGGTCTAATGGTTAAGAGGGTTTTTAGGAACCAAAAGGTTATAAATTCAATCTATAGTGGTCAACGACACTACCTAGAAATTAATTTTTTATGAGTTTTCTTGACAGCCAAATGTTATAGGGTCAGGTGGTCAGTCCCGTGAGAATCATCGAATTAGGTGTACGCTAACCTAAACCCTCACAGATAAAAATAAATAAATAAAGGTGCAGGTAAAATTAAAAGGTTGATACCGAGAACAAACCAGTAACAAACACAGCATGCATTTTGTAAGAATTGTGTTGATATATCATGCTGGCTAAAGGTTCTAGAATCTATATCAATGAAAGAACTTTTTTTTTTTTTTTTTTAACCTTCCCAGCTCTGGATGCTTCTACAAGTAGCATTGCATGTTTACTTTGATCAAGCCGGTATCCAGACAGAGCCATTTCTCTGTACACGTTTTCAAAATATTCCCACTGGAGTGCACTAGCAGCTGCCTCAAGCATTGCCCCATACGTATATTCATCTGGGACTATAGAACGAATTCCATGGGAGGAATGATCAGCTTTTCCCTTTATTTCCTCAAATAAATCTTTAGCTTTAGAAAACATATCATTTCGGCCATAAACTTTAAGCATGGTATTTATGATTCCTATATTTGGCGCACAATTTTGCTTCATGTACTTGAAAATAGATATGCAATCATGAATATGTCCACCATCAAAGGAAGATAAGATCATGCCAGTGAAGGTCACCACCAACGGTTTCATGTGTGATAGCGTCTTCATTTTTTCAACCTACAGCCACATTTAGTTATGAGAACATGACTTTTTTTTTTTTTGGATAGGAAACAAAGACATTTCATTGATAAAATGAAAGTACAAACCCATCGGGATACAAGAGGGGAAAAGAAAAGATAAGAGGGGGGAGGGCCAATCATAGGGCAATAAAGATACAAAGAACAAGGGAGGGGAAGTCCACATTTAGTGATGAGAACAAGAACTTCCTATGCTGCAATTATTATAATTTAAGTAATGTAACATCCAGTTATGCGATCATATTAAGGAAGGACCCTAGATAAAGGTTCTTAAAAGCCATAATACTGAATGAGTAAATGTACATTAACGAGGAACCTACCTCTGCTAATGCATCTCGCCACCTCCCATTGTAGCATAAACAACAAGCTAGTTCATAATAGACACTGGCAGATCCAACTACTCCTCTTTGTTCCATATCCCTGACGGCTTCAATAGCTCCATTGACATTTCCTTCTCGCCAAAATGCTTTGACAAGAACTACAGTCAAAGAGTCAGAGGCATATTAACTGTTAAGACAAAGGGTCAAGATAACTACAATTTCTAGAAGACTTACAAATGAAAGTACCTCTGTAAGTGTTTGCCTTTAGTGTTTCTCCACTCTTCTTCATTTTCGTAAAAAGCTTGTGGACATGCTCATACTTTCTAGATTTCAGCATTACCTTTCAATAATCATTAACAGTAAGGCTGGAACATAAATACCTCAGGGACAGACAAATTTCAAGTGACATGCTTTCTCCCATTCAAAACATCAGACAAAGTAAGAAGATTAAACATCAATCCTACAGTTTACTAGAAAACAAATCCAAAAATATCATGAAGGGTCTAACTAGTTATCAGCTCAACTGAATAGCATGAAAGTGTGTGTATGTGTGTGAGAGAGAGCTATTTTCTGGTATTAACTTCACAGCCTCCATTCATAATCTCAATCAGGATTCCGGGCACCACCATTATCCATTAAACGCAAAGAAGCGAGAAGTTCAATTCAAGGAAATAGAATGTAGCATGTACCTCCATAGAAAGTCCATATGTTGCTCCATTAGGTTTCAAACCACTGTTTCTCAATTGTGTGAACACCCAGTAGACACTTTTCCACTCAAGGGTGGGAATGCATGCGTTCAAAATCTAGCAAGAATGTCGGAGGGGATTACTTCAACTAGCATTTCAAATAGAGTTTGTCCTAGTAATTCATGTCACGTGAATTCTTCTAGCATTTATTTCAATACCTCGCATTTCTAAGAAATGAGGGCAATCCAAGTAACATGATATTATATGAGATAACATAAAGATTTCATGTACTTTTGTCATGCCAAAAACATATTACTGAAAATTGAAAAATACAAGGGCATGTCTAGTTGCTACATTACTCTCTTACAGCATTATATATAACAATGTCGGGTTCAACTGTAGGATCCCAAGCTTTGCGGTACTTGTTCCTAATCTTTTTAGGTGGTTGCTGCCTCATGTATTCAATAACTTTCAGCAACTGTTTCAAGAGACCAGCTTGACCCAACGTAACAGCAATACTGTGATATGCAGCCATATCCGGATATATCTGGACATCTCCCTGAATAAGGCAACTATAACATATTTAAGAACATCGCATACATATGGAAAAAGTTCTTAGATAGAATATCAGAAGACAAAGGCACACAAGCATTACACGCATCAAATTGAATATCTGAAGGGCTTCCTGAGGTTTCCTTGCCATCCCTAGAACTGCTAAAAGCTTCGTATAGACAAATCTGCCAAGGCAGAAGTTTTTAGTACTAAAAAAAACAAAACTAGCATATTGATCAATTCATCAAACTTGGGGAAGTTCTTTAGAAAGTAATAGTCCATATTCACCATTCTAAATTTAGACATATAAATTCAGTATGAATTAACAAAGCATACCTGCTTTTAGAATGACTGTGACTTTTAAGATTGTACACCCATTCGACCACTGAAAAGGCATGTTTCCAACATCCCTTAGCACCAAGGGCATCCAAAATTTTAAGCAGTTGACCTTCATTAAACTGCAATCCTGACTGAATCATCATCCTTGAGAATTTCCAGTCTCTCGTGGAAATTTCCCTCAAACTGAGCCTGAAAATAATTCTTGAGATGTCTTTGAACTATGTTGCCCTATGATTATTTAGTCGAAATCTCGCCGCCCGATCAGCGAGTTGGGGTCCAGGGGCGAAGCCCCCGGTGGGGCTCAAGGACAACTCCCCCGAAATCTAGGCGAACT
This sequence comes from Sechiopsis laciniata, assembly GCA_037833695.1. Taxonomy (NCBI): domain Eukaryota; kingdom Viridiplantae; phylum Streptophyta; class Magnoliopsida; order Cucurbitales; family Cucurbitaceae; genus Sechiopsis; species Sechiopsis laciniata. The sequence goes on along the minus strand of JBBMKA010000026.1, from coordinate 5,553,749 downwards.
ATGTAATTGAGTTTATATTTTCATATCGTGCTTTTATGTAGGCCACGTGTTGTACTAAGTTTTTATGATACTCCACTATAAACTCTCTTCAAAACACTAGCCAGCCCGTTTAACCGAGCATTTAAGTAAAACAGTTGTGTCCTTTGTGGATATAACTAACATAAGTTTAGTAAACATGTGTTTTGTCTCCCATTTTATTTATTTTCTTGATTGTTATTTCCTTTTTTCATAACAATAGTAAAGTTGCTGTGTTAAGTTATCAAGAATTTCATCATATGTTAGTAATTGAACAGAAACCGAACTTAAACCATTACAAACCTGTCAACAAGGAAGCGAATAACCTCTCCATCGCCGCGCCTCCGTTTCACAGCATCATCACGGCCAGTTTCAGTCACTAACCACTCATCCTTCAATTCCACATCGTCGTCCAAAACCCACTCCAATTCCTCGAGCTTACGAGCCTCAAACATCTTCCTCAACTCTCCCAAGCTCTCCTTCTTCAGATTATCCCGATTGTACCCCGTTCTAAAATCAGCGAGTTCTTTAAGGTGGTCAACTCCTTCCCGTCTCTCCCAAGGCCTTCCGACTGGTTTTGCCTCAATGGCCTTCGAGAACTCCTTGTACTCGCTTCTCAGCGTCAGAAAATGAGATTCCTCGGCGATTAGTTGCTTTTGGGACTCGGATAGCGGCGGCGAGTGATCGGAGGCTTGTCGTCCGGCCAGTCGCTTGAGTTTGCGATTGTGCTTCTGGATTTGTTTGTTGCGGAGTGAGCGGACGATTTTTGGAGTGGGATATACATCCTTTTGGAGGAGCGTTCGCTTGATTTTCTCGATATCTGGTTCGAACTTTGGAGCGTTTGCGCTCATGGCTTCCATTTTCTTTGAAGCAAAGATTCCAATGAAATTGCTTGCGATAGAAACGCGCCAATTCTATATGCCGCTTCAAGGCCTCGGATAAGAGCAAGCAAGAGCAAAGGCTGCCTCAGGATATTTATTTTCTCGAAGGATTTTTCTCTCTTTTTTTTAGTTTTTTTTTTTTTTTTTTTGGACAAATGGTTAGAAGAGGAAAATTGGAACCTATAACTTTATAGTTATTAAGGGTATGTTTGGGGCACCGTTTACATAAACGGCCGGGTTGGTTATAATAACCCAACCCGTGTTTGCCCCACAGTTTATCATAAACGATGATTACCTAAACCTGCGTGTCTGTTTATTTAAACCTACGTTCCAATTTATTCAAACTTTATATTTTTATTAAATATTTTTATGAATATTGACTATAAATTTTCCTTAAAATTTTCTAATATATATATGA
>JBBMKA010000026.1:5507693-5552335 GCA_037833695.1 Sechiopsis laciniata | reverse complement strand
AAGGCAACAGCCAGCTCATTATCCTCCAGCTCCTTTCTTCCTTCGGGAATACACTTTTAGGATGGGAGGTTTATCAAATTATCCAGATTATTGTGAAATGAATTATTTCTTTTCATATTGATGTTTTGCCTGAATTGAGTTTGTTGTCATACTCCTAGGGTGGTGTTCAAAGAGTACATTTGCTAGATGGCACTATTGGAGGAGTTTTATTGCTGGAATTGTTTAAGAGAGATGGAATGGGCACTATGGTAGCCAGGCAAGTCTCTTTTCTTATATTTTTATCTTATTAAAGATATATTGTCAAATTTCAACTTAAGTAATGGATATACTAAGGCAATAAATTAGAGTCTCTGATGCGCTTATAAAGTTTTCTGTAGCGTTTTCAGCGCTGTAAGTTGCCGATATTAACTTTTGGGAGATGAGATTCTGGCACTTGCTTCTTTCTTGATGCTTTTGCATTCAGATTTTCCCACATTTGTTCTCCTTTTTTTTCACTTAAATAATGGTCATGGATATACTTGATAACAAGTTTCGCGCAAGTAAATGGTGCTGTGTATTATAGGGTACTTTTTTTCTATTAAGCACGATGAAATTTTTGTTTCTAGTGATCTTTATGAGGGGACACGAATGGCCAGAGTGAGCGATCTTCGTGGAATTAGACAAATTATACAGCCGTTAGAAATGGCTGGTACCTTGGTTCGGAGATCTGATGAAAAGGTTTGTAGTTCAGCATCCATCCCTTTCAGTTTCTTGCATGAACTACTGCCCCCATACCCCCATAAGTTATACAATGTTTGTGGGTATTGCTTCATTTCATTTTCCTATTGGGCTGCATTGGAAATTTGAGATTGATTAATTAAAATATTTAAGTATCCTGTTTTGTTATTGCAGCTAATTGAATCATTAGATTCATTTGTTGTCGTTGAGAGAGAAGGTCAAATCATTGCTTGTGCTGCTCTCTTCCCTTTCTTTGAAGAGAGATGTGGAGAGATTGCTGCCATCGCAGTTTCTGCCGAGTGCCGAGGACAAGGACAAGGCGACAAATTGCTTGGTATGAAAATGAATTGCTTTATCACAAACTATAGGAATGAATTCTGTTCAACTCATTAGGCCATGGTTTACAATCCCTGCATGTGGCGACATCAAATGTCTATTTGTTTAATTTACGTGTTATACTTTATTTGGGCACGGTTAAGTATAGTTATTGGTTGGCTCTTAGGATTGCAGCTTAACAGGGTCCCGTTCACCTCCATCCGTTTGCGGATGTAAAGTTTTTTGAAAGAAAAAAAAATTGATAAGAAGTGTTTGAAGCAAGGAGAATGAAAATGATTATGGGGAATGGAAATACGGAGAGAATGATTATCTATGTTCAAGGTGAAATGAATGATTATAATAAGAGAACTGTTACCTGTGTTTGGGGGCAGAAAATGAGTATGGAGAGAATCATTTCCTGTGTTTGGAGTGTAGACAATGAATATGAAGGAATAAAATAGTGAGTATAGGGGAATGAAAAGTGGTTATGAGGAGAATGAAAAGCGGTTATGAGAGAATGAATAGTGATTATGAATATGGAGTGTAGAGAATAAATATGGAGGAATGAAAAGTGGTTATAAGGGAATGAAAAGTGGTTATAAGAGAATGAATAGTGATTATGAATATGGAGTGTAGAGAATAAATATGGAGGAATAAAATAGTGAGTATTGGAGAGTGAAAAGTGGAATGAGGAGAACGGAAAGTGGTTATAAGGGAATAAATATTGATTATGGGGAGATGAATAGTGATTAGGGAGAAATGATTGTCGGTGGTCCAAACGTGGGTAGGAATTATTCCCCATAATCATTCTCATTTTCCTTCCCCCCGCACCCCTACCTCGAACAATAAATTCCGTTTAATTTTTGTTCTACTCTTTTTCCTTAGTTGAAACGAAGATTGATATAAGTTCTTTAATTCTTAGATTATTGTAGACACTTAGGGTGCGTTTGGGGCACCGTTTATGTAATTGTAGACGAAGAGTTATCATAAACGGAGGGTTATGATAAACGGTGGGTTGTAATAAACAGTGTTTGAGGTGCAGGTTATTATAAGAGAGGTTATGATAAACGGTGTTTGGGGTGTAGGTTATTGTAAAAAGAGTTAAAAAAAAAATTACAATTTTTTTTAGTTAATTAAATTTAAATTAAAAAAGTTAACAAATAATTAATAATTTTTTTTAATAAACTTATAATTAATATTGAACATAATAAAAAAAATGAAAAAATGATTTTTTTTCATATTCTATTTCACTTATATATTGATGTAGTTATGTATTAGAAATTATTTTTTTAAATTAATATTGACCTCAAGTTTTGTTTTCTTTATTCTTCACAAAATCTTTTCTTTTTTAGATTCTTTTTCCAAAATCTTAATGTTTAAGTAGTGAATTAATTTGAAATAAACAAAATATACTAATTAAAAAAAGAATATACTACTATAAAAAAAAAAAAAATTATATACTATTAATTAAGACCAATTCATGAGTTATTATTTTAAACAATCATTAGTTAATTTTGTTAAAAAACATCATATATATTAGAAAAATTTAAGGAAAATTTATAGTCAATATTCATAAAAATATTTGATAAAAATATAAGTTTTAGATAAACTGGCACGTAGGTTTAGATAAACGGGCACGCAGGTTTAGGTAACCACTGTTTATAATAAACGGTGGGGCAAACACGGGTTGGGTTATTATAACCAACCTCGCCGTTTACATAAACGGTGCCTCAAACATACCATTGGGATTACCAATTGAACCATTTAAAAAGAATGTTCACTTTTCAAGTTTTAAGTGTTGAGTTTTGTAATGTTGCAAGTGAAGTATGTAACCGTAGACCAAAGCTTAACAGAAATCCATGCCTGATCTCTGAGTGAGACAAATTAGTTAATGTGCATGTTCTCTTAACAATCGTTCTAGTCAGTACATGCTAAAAAAAACCTTGTGATTCTAACTAGCCAAGTAGGTGATCTGGGTGCTTGCTTGCTGTTTCCATTAACCAATACATTATTTTGCTTACTTAACTGCAGATTACATGGAAAAGAAGGCTGCCTCCATAGGACTGGATAGGCTCTTTCTGCTGACAACACGAACTGCAGACTGGTTTGTTCGCAATCTTACCTTATTTTATTACATGTTTATGATTGATTTGAAATAAGTAGCTTGTTGATTATCTATCATTTGAATTAGATGGTTAGCATTAGCTTTTAAGAACAAAATCTTACACCCATCTTGAATGGCAGCAATGTGAGAAGATAAGAAAATGTAATGTCATTATGTTCATGTCCTTGATTATAACTATCTTTCTTGGAAGGAAATGATCCCCCCCAATGTTAAACAGGTTTGTTCGGCGTGGTTTCTCGGAATGTTCATTTGAATCGATACCTGAAAAGAGGAGAGAAAGTATAAATCTTTCCCGGAATTCCAAGTACTACATGAAGAAGCTGTTTCCAGATAGGAACAGGATCGGTATCGTTGATAGGGGGGGTTTGCTTGACATTTGATTTGGCATTGAAATCTCTAGCAGTAGAAGAATCAATCATTCATTGTCTGATCATAAGCAAGCAAATTTGTCTGTTGGAGACCTGGTTCTTATGGTCCTCGTTTTATCCTGTATCTACGTTGGTCCGTCCCTTTGTTCAAGCATGTGCATTTTTTATTTATCATATATATTTCTTCACCAACACGTATATATTGTTCTGAAAAGAAGTTTGTTTGTTTGCTTTTGTTTTTTTTTTGTGAAAATCTGAAAAGAAGTTTATTACAGTCCATTCACTTCAAAATTTTGATTGTATTTATACCTTCTTTTTTGTTTGAAACATAGATTGTATTTATGCTTTGATTGGCGAGTTATGTGGACAACAAAGTTTCAATCTACCAATTAACTTTACAAAGTGTAATAAGTACGGATTTAGTAAAAAGATGAAAAGGTATAAAGGTTTAATGGTTACAATGCTATAAATAGTCTTTAATCAATAGTGTTAGTATCACAAAATTTATTATGGATGAAATATTTTGAAAAAATTATTTTAATTAAAATTGACAATAAAAAATTGTCATCTAAAATAAATTTCCTAAGATTTACTTGGTTAGTAAATACAAAGGTCAAGGCTTATGAACTCATAAAAAATAAAATCCAATCTTATAACTAAGGTTTTGTTTCATAGTCATTTAATTTTTGATTTTTGAAATTTAAGTTTACAACTATTATGTCATATGTTTTTTTCTACATGAATATTTACATCTTACCTATATTTATAAAAATCAAACCAAAAATTAGAAGAAAAAAAAGTAGCTTCCAAATGGTACTTTGTTAAGGAAAGTTAGATACATTGTAGGAGAGATGAAATATCTATAGGAAATAAGAATAAAAATAAACTTAAATTTCAAAAACCAAAAATAAAAAATAAAATGGTTACCAAATGAGATTTAATAAATCAGCTCAATTTTAAAATTGTTAAATATGTCCTAATAGCAATGTCACTTAAGCATTCCAATACTTCCATGGTATTTTGTGTATGAGTGTTATCTATCTAAGAATTAATTAATTTTTTTTTACTAATTATATGATTTTTTTTAGGGGAATAGTAGATGTGTGCAAATAAATTTATTCGATCATTCAAATGCACATGGTTCATGATTCATGAACTTTGTGGACTAAGTTTCGTGATACAACTGAAGTTAAATAGCCCTTATTTATAAAAAAGAAAAAACAAAACAAAACATGGATTGGCTATCATAGAACTTAAGATTTATCCTTGATTGCACAAAATAATCAAAGCTTATTCAATTACTATGCTCCTTTGTTGCTCAAAATTGGTGCGTCAAATGCATATGAAATTTTCATTCGATGTTCTGTAACGGGATCAAAAAGGGACAACAAAAGTCAAAGGTCAAAGTGAGTAAACACCATGGTTCCCATTAATTATAACCAACTTCTTCAAAAAATGAGCAACAAAATGGACAACACAAACCCTCTGCCTAGAATTAGATGAGAAAAAGAGCGTAGAAAATCGAAACACCCAAGATTTACAAAATCGAAACTTCGCACTACTATACCTTGGATAACCAGACCCGTCCCTAGGCCAGATACCAAAAGATATCAAACGAATAGAGACACAAAAGGTGTCTACAAATTAGTCACAGGTGTGTCTTGAAACTAGGATCTTAAAGAGAGCACACCTTCAAAGCCCAAGTTTTCAACTACCGTGCCGCTCATTGGGACTATAGAATATCATTAATTTGATGACATAAAGAAAACAAGCAGCATAAAAAATCCTTCATAAATTGAATGCTAGCATAACTTATAAACCAATTTGTCAGATCTCCATCCTCCTTCCTAATCTATCTAAAAGGAGCTCTTTAACTATTAGGACATATAAACTACTCCAGTAGTAACAACCAAAACTCAGTATACTACAAAACAACAATTGGTACCAAAAGGAAACTGAAACTGAGCTCTTTAAAATAGCCACAAGAAGACTTAAAGAGATTGTTAAACCCTAAACCCTAATGGATTAATCACTCCTAGCTTCAGCAAGAACTCTGTGGAGGGCAAAGAAACCGCCCCTCCCCTCTCTTATCCCAAAAAATACTTTCACAGAACAATAGACAAAATACAAGCTTGATGAGCCTAAAATAATGAAAAAGAAGCTCAAACCTACAAAAATGAGAGGAAAAAAAAGCCAATCAAGAAACCGATCAACAGATGAATTAGAAGTTAACCCTAAGTCTGGGAATTTTCTCCATGTAATCTCATAATTAATTGCAGGTCAGAAAAGTGATTCCAAAATCTGAACATTAAAGAAACAATTTAACAAAAACAAAGTCCTTCAGGAATTCACCCTCCAGATAATGATAAAACTTCTGAAGTTTAGTTTCAAATTAATTGTAGGATATTAAATAGCCAAACTAATTTCCACTATCTTCAAATATAAGATCTTACATTCAGATTCAAACGCCAGATGCAGAAATCATGAATCATCTTTGTCATTCTAAGTAAACATGATAAAAAAAACCTAGTGGAAAAGCTTTAGAAAGTACGAACAATCAACACCGCCAACTATAGTTATTACTTTTTTAAAAAATATTTATAATTGTTCGGATTAGCTTACTTGCACCTCAACTATTGTCATGAGATATACCGTCTAATTGTACAACATTTGGATATCAAAGAAATCTGTAGAAAATAATTTTTAGGTAGGTAACCACCATTGATTGAACTCAACACCTTAGTTACTACTTATTTGAAAAAAACAGAGTTAAAAAAAAAACACAGTGACTGAAAACCTAAGATATGACAATTCAAACTATATAAAGGAAATTACAAGAAGAAAATTCTTTCTAAATGGATAAACCTATTCCCATCCATGTTTCTCAGAAATGCCTTCGCAAACTTCTTCACTATCAAAAGACAGTGCAGAATCCCCTATATTGGCGTAGGGGTCACCAGTAGAAGTCCACCCCATCAATGGGTTTTCCCACCTAATAAGCATAAAAAAAACTCTTCACCCTTCTGTTTAGAAGTTTTTCTATTTCAAATGAGAAACCGAGCTTTTATGAAAATAAACGAAATGCTACACACGGGCAATACAAAAAATAATCAATCTCATAGCTTCGTGTTAAGGGACGACAAACCCATTTGAATCTCTATAATGATATGATATTGTCCATTTTGGGCCTAGACCCTCATGACTTTGTTTTTGGACTTTCCCAAAAGGCCTCATATCAATGAAGATGTTTGTCTTCGCTTATAAATTCAAGATCTACTCCTTATTTAACCAATGTGGGATTCTACAACACTTTGTTTGCATTCCCAACAATCCTCCCCTCGAAAAAAGTACCGGATGCGAGCCTTCCTTACTGATAGTCATTTTATGATTTACACTTGAGCACGCTTTTCCTCAAACTACGAATCCTTCCGAATTACAAACCGTAAAGCCCAACTATGGATCCACTCGATTTATGTTTGAGCGCACAGCAGCTACCCCTCACCAAGGCAACTATTTCAGAAGTTCTCTTCACTCGAGTACTTATTTCAGAAGCACTCCCACACCGGAGTACGCAGATGCTCGATCACGAGCACATATAGAAGCACTTACATCGGAGCACACATAAGGCGTCTCAACCACGGATTTAGCTCACACATCTTTGTTTTATACTCGAGGTTTTTTCGATATGGCTAAGTCAGGAGCAGCTCTGATACCAATTGTTAAGGGATGACAAACATCTCATTGGTGTGAGACCTTTTTGGAGATGCCCAAAAACAAACCTATAAAGGCCTAGGCCCAAAGTGGACAATATCATACCATTGTGGAGATCCGGGTAGTTTTGCCGTCCCTTAACAATTCGGGCATTTAGGGAATTAGGATTAATGTAGGGGAATGTGGGAAATTAATTAGAGGGTTTGTTAGAGAGTATGGTTATAAATAAGAGGAAATTGGGTAGTGAAAGACATCCAAATATGAGTAAAGGTTTAGTGGGCTCAAGAGAAGTATTTTCTAGAGATGGGAGGTTCCGAGTTTAATAAAAACTTGGTTTACCTTGTAGTTTCTTTAAGTTTTGATATCAATATAGATCTCGGATTTTATCACAATCCACTACAAAGGTGGCTGATAAGAGGAACAGGAGTCCAAAAAGACATATTCTATTAAGGGGAAAAACTATAAATGTTGGAGAGTAAGAAAACAAGGGTCATTAACTTTTGGGCACTTGAGTTTGCCCAGTATAACATGTGCACAATATTTCACTTAGCACCTGGGAATCTGCAGGAGCTGAGCTAAAAATTATGTTAACTAATGCAGCAAGCAACAAATTCAGATTCTTTTAGAAAAATCAACTTGGAAACAAAAAAAAGATTCATACTTTTGTGTTGACATAAAATTGATTTTCCACTTGCCAACCTTGCCTGATTCTTGCTGAGATGCAGTTCTAGCAGGAGAGTAAATTACAACCTGACATGATTTCACAATAGGAACAACAATGAATCGAGATGGTCATAAAGCAAAAGATTAATATCACAGGGGAGCCTCAATAATGTAAAGCTCAATCCTGAGAAAAATTCAAGTCCAAAATACTTACAAAAAAAACAAATCAATATTTGCCTTACATCCCTTCAACAATAAGTCCTGAATCAATTACAGAGGCTGTGAGATAGTTAATTGATCAAGCCTCATGTTAAATCAACATAAAAAAATGGATTTCTGCCTAGCAACTGATTAGGATGTTGAGAATGCAACAGATAGTAATATAGAGTAGAATAACAAAATAATTAAAAAAAATAAATAAAAAGGTGCAGCTGTTCTTATTGATTGAACCCCACTAAATGGTTTAGCCGTCCCCAAGGGTGACATTGGGGACACAATGACTGAAGGCTTGGGTTTTGAAGGAGAGCTTCCCTCAAGCTCTCAGTTCGACATGCACCGCTGACATTAATTCGTGTCTGATGTCTCCCGGTACCTTACGTAGGGACGGGCGTAGTTACCCGGTCATAGTGGAAGAAAGCTCTAATTTCTCGGTTTCCAACAAAAAACAACTAAATGGTTTAGCAACTTCACGCCATTCTAAAGGCCAGAGTAAAAACAAGCAAGAATGCCCGCGCACAAGCGTATAAAACACCTAATCCCCAAAATATCAATGCTAACATCTAGTAACCCGATCCGGGGAAATTATACAAAAACATAAGCAATTGGAAACTCATTGATGAACAGTATATAAAATGAATGCTGGGCTAAAGCTTTCGTGTAAGGTATTCATCGTGAATTCCGGAGACAATACCGATCTCGCCGGGCCTGACTTCCACCAAAGATTGGTCGGAGAATGACCTGCAAATTGGAGCCACAGTACCACGGAAAGCATTTCTATGGTTCCAAATTCGCTGCAAGGAGTCGGCCATCGGTCGACCAACAAAATTCGACGCGAAAACCAGTAAAACACAAGGATAATGCTTTCAACGACGGTGCTGTTTTTTTTTCCTTCTTTTCTTAAAACTTGTTTTCTTTAAAATTTGTTTAAACTTTAAAATAATATGATAACTCATAGATAGTCGGAGAGTTTATTCATTTTTTCTCGAAAATCTACTTCGTTTTTATTAAATTCTTATTCTTTTTGTTTTTAAAAATTATTTTCATTTTTAACTATTTATTTTTAATAATTCATTTATAATTATTCAATTATTTTTAATTATTCATTTCAAATCAATTAAAATAATTTATTTTTAGCCACTCATTTTTAATAATTATTTTTATAACTATTTATTTTAAATATATATCCAAACAAAGGTTTAACTCTAACTCTTCTACACAAAAATCACATTCAAACGAACTTTTTAGTACAACTCTCAATTTTTAATTATTCAAAATAACTCTTCATTATAACTTCTAAAATTAAATACTCACTAAATATGCTAAACAGACACTACCTTACAAATAATTGAGAAAAGGCAAAAGAGAAACGTGTTTTTTTCTTTTTCTTTTTTTAGTTTATTTAGTTCTAGTGAAAAGTTATCGGTTAATTTTATTTTTTCAAGTTCAATTAAATGGAAAGAAGAGATACAAACTCATAGTTTTTTTTTTTTTTTTTTTTTTTTTTTTTTTTTTTTTATCATGAATATATTAATATCAGCTAGTACTCTTACTCTTCTTGCATTCAAAATTGATTTTCACCATTTGAAAATTTTGTTTTTTTTTTAAATTATTGAAATGGCATTTATTTAATGTAACAACTAATCTACTATCGCCCAGTAAAACCAATAATAGGAAGAGATTCTCCCAAAAGGATGGTAATAAAAATGATATAGAGTTTTTTGTCTAATAAAAAAATCACCAGACCACATACTCTAGATATAAAGTATAATTAAATAAAATTGATTCTTGCTGAGATGGAGTACTAGCATGAGAGTAAATTACAACCTGACATCATTTCACAAAAGGAACAACAATGAATGGAGATGGTCATAAAGCAAAAGATTAATATCACAAGGGAGCCTCCATAATGTAAATCTCAATCCTAAGAAAAATTTAAGTCCAAAATACTTACAAAAAAAAAAAAAAAAAAAAAAATCAATATTTGCCTTACATCCTTAAAAAATGGATGATTCAACAATAGGTATCTTAGTCGAGCAGGAATGATTTTTTTTGTTTTTTTTATTATTGAAATGACATTTATTTAATATAACAACTAATTTGCTAAGTGGAACCAATAATAGGAAGAGATTCCCCCAAAAGGATGGTCATAAAAATGATCTAGAGTTTTTTGTCTAGTCAAAAAATCAGGAGACCACAAACTCTAGATATAAAGCACAATTAAATAAGAGTCAAATATTGATTTTTATAATCGAACTCGTGATTGTGGTGTTAAATTGTATAATTGCCCATGAAACCAATACATCACCAATCTTTTAGATATATATTAATTAGAGTTGATAAAGTTCAATTTTCTATCAATTTTTTTTTTTTTTGAATTTATTGAAAATTAATGATTTGAAAACGTAACTCTTATTCATTATATCGGCCAAATGATTGTTGGCTTACTTACAAACTGAGCTTTTAAAGGACAAGCAGAGGAGAAGCAAAAACTCAAGAGTAAATTCACTTTGTATTGAATGCTCAGAATGAATACAATTCAATGCTTACTCTTGGAGAAGCAGAAGTAATAAATAGGCAAGTAAGAGGCTCATAAACAGGGGAGCAACAGAAGATTAAATAAATGAAGGCCATCCCTAATTAATACAAACCATTCCTCTAAGACTAAAGACACACAGCAGACTAAACAGAGATGAACAGTTGAGAAGGTGGAGTCAGGAAGTAAGTGAAGAGTCTGACTGTAGATCTTTCTGGATTGTAACAGCCTCCCTCAAACGCAGGATGGGAAGAAACTGAAGTCCAAGTTTGTTGCGTAGAGACAAAAACAGCTGAGGCGATAACGGTTTGGTCAGCGAATCATCCACTTGGTCGATAGAGCGAATGTGCCGAACTTCAATCTGTCCTGATAGCAATTGGTCACGAATGAAATGAGCATCGATCTCAATATGCTTTGTCCGAGCGTGAAAGACTGGATTGCGAGCAAGGGCATTGGCGGAGATGTTGTCGCACCAAACAATTGGGATGGAGGCTAGACGGACTTGTAGGTCACGAAGTAAACTTCGCATCCATAACATTTCGCAGGCAACATGAGACAAGGCCCTGTATTCTGATTCTGTGCTTGATCGGGCGACGACAGGCTACTTTTTCGAGGACCATGAGATTAAGGATGAGCCAAGAAAAACACAGTAACCACTTGTAGATTTGTGATCGTCTGGAGATGAGGCCTAGTCAGCATCCGAAAAACCGGTCAGAGTAATCTGGGAAGCAAGATTCAGAGTGAGACCATAGTGTAATGTGCCTTGAAGATAGCGAAGGACACGCTTCAAGGCCTTCCAATGTGGAGCGCGGGGATTCTGATTGAACTGACTGAGTTTATTGATAGCAAAGGCCACGTCTGGTCGAGTGTGTTACAAATAGTGCAATGATCCAAGTATGCTTCTGTAGGTTTGAGCATCAGGGAGAAGATCACCATCAAATTGGGATAACTGATGACCAGAGAGCATGAGGGTAGGGACAGGTTTAATGTGATGAAGGTTATGTTTGATTAACAAATCTCGAATATATTGTGCTTGGGATAAAACAAGACTGTCAGCAACCTTAGTGATGTGAATGCCAAGAAAATGGTGTAAAGGTCCAAGATCTTTGATGGCAAAAACAAGCTGTAGTTGTCTAATAATTTTAGTCATCAGTTGAATAGATGACCCGGTGAGAAGCAAATCATCGACATAAACTAGTAGGAACACACACCCTGTGGAGTCGTTGAACACAAACAGGGAGCTATCTACAGATGCTTGCTGAAAGTTGATGCGAATGAGATAAGAACGATGCTCCTCGTACAAAGCCCGTGGTGCTTGTTTCAAACCGTAAAGGGCTTTGTTGAGTTTGCATACATGGTTGGGAAAGCGATGATCAATATAGCCTTGAGGTTGGGGGGTGAACACATCTTCTTTGATTGAGCCATGGAGGAAAGCATTTGAGACATCCAATTGCCTGATATTCCAGCCTCAGGTGAGAACTAAAACTAACACAGTTCTGATTGTGGTTGGCTTGATAACAGGGCAGAAGGTTTTGCCAAAATCAAGACCAGGAATCTGCAGGAAACCTCAAGCAACTAAGCGAGCCTTATAACGATCAATTTCTCCCGAAGCCTTTCGTTTGATTTTGTAAATCCATTTCGTAGTAACAAGTTTCTGTGTGGGTGAAGCAGGGACTAGACTCCATGTTTTGTTGGTTGTCAATGCCTTGTATTCGCTGTCCATGGCCTTCCTCCATTCCTGAAATTTAGAAGCATCTCGATATGTAGATGGTTCAACAACCGACCAGTCAACAGCTCAAGATGATTGAGCCAGACCACCAAATGGCTGTTTGGGTCTGAAAATGCCTGATTTGGCTCTCGTGGTCATCGGGTGCGCATTGAGCGAAGGAGGATCTGGGAGGGAATGGGAGGGTAGAGTGGATATAGGTAGGGCAGGGGAGGTAGAGATGTTGCTAATAACATCAGGTGTTTCTATTGGTATTAGAGTTGGGGAGGACAACTCTGGGCAATTGTTGTTGATGGTGTTAGGAGAGCTAGCTGCTGCAGGTATTACATAGACAGTGGGAATAGGAAGCCAGGTATGGATGGAAGTAGAGTTGTTGTTGAGGTTGTTGGATTTGGCTATTTCATCTGCATTAGGGAACAAAGTGGAATATGGATAGTCTTCTTCATTAAAAGTAACATGGCGAGAGATGTAGGTTCTTCCAGATGGACTAAGGCATTTATACCCCTTGTAGTGCTCATGATAACCAATGAACACACATTTTTCTGTGTGAAAGTTCATTTTGTGCTATTGGAAAGGCCTGATATAAAGGAAACAAGCTGAGCCAAAAACCTTCATGAAGTTATAGTCAGGGGCTTTGTGAATGAGAACTTCAAAAGGAGATTTCATTTTAAGAGTAGGTGTAGGCATCGATTTACAAGATGAGCTGCTGTGCTAAAAGCTTCCCACAAAAAATGTAATGGCATTTGGGCTTGAGCTAACAGAGAAAGGCTTGTCTCAACCAAGTTTCTATGTTTCCTCTCCACTCTTCCATTTTGGGGAGAAGTATAAGGACATGTGATTTGCACAACAATGCCTTGATTCTTTGCTATTTGAAGTATTGGTTTGAACTCACTGCCTCCATCACATCTAATAACTTTGATACTAGTTCCATATTGCTTTTCAACTAAGGTTTTAAACTCCCTAAAGATGCCAACAGTTTCAGATTTTGACTTTAAAGGGTAAATCCACACATATCTACTGTGATCATCCAAAAAAGCAACATAATAAAAGAAACCTTTGTTGGATTCAACTGGGGCTGGTCCCCATAAGTCCATATGAATAAGAGAAAGGACTTTTGATGCTCGAGATGACGATAAATTGAAAGGTAACTTGTGTGTTTTGCCATACTTACAAGCTTCACAAAAGGGGGCTTTATCATTAATTTTAAGAGGGAAATTACACTTAGATAGAACTTGACCTAAAATTCTAACAGAGGGGTGGCCCAATCTTTGGTGCCAAATTCCCTTAGTACATGCTACAAAAGATTTGCTAGAATTATGTGTCAACTTCTTCAGAATAGGTGGGCATGAGGCAGTCTTTGAACTTCGGTGTTCCCCAACAAAAACAGCTCATTGAGCTTTTCCCTTTACAGCAGCCCCTCCAAAAATTTATACCCTATAGAGACCTTGATCAAGTCTTCCTATAATCCTGGTTTCTTTGCTGACCATGTCCTTGATAAAACAAAACAAATCAGTAAACTCAACTGTAATAGCATTATCTTTGGTTAATTTTGATATGCTAATAAGATTTTTCTTCATGGCAGGAACATAGAGAACATTTTTTAAAACAAGTTCCATTCCTTGAGTTTTAATGTAACTAGATCTAATTGCAAGAATAGGTACTTTAGATCCTTCTCCTACCATAATTGTATGGTTACCTGAAGATTCTCCTTGGATGTTCATACGATTCAAATCAGTAGAGATATGGTCGGTGGCTCCACTATCAAGGTACCAGTCAGCATCGTTTAGGGTCTCTGGATATGCCATGAGAGCTATTCCAGTGTAGTTTCTAGGTGGAGGTCCTACTGCTGGTCGCTAAACATAGTTAGGAGTGGCATTTGGCCTTGGTGGGTCATACCTGTGGTAGCATTTAATTGCATCATGTCCTGTCTTACCACAAATTTGGCAAATGACTTTGTTGTAAGTAGAAAACCTCCATTTGGTTTTCCATTTTCCACCTTTACCTAGCTGATTTTGATTTTCATTCTGATAATTTCTTCCACGAGAGGATTCGGGGTTGGAGTATCCTTGGTTGTTACTCTTGATACTTGAAAAGTTTATCCCTGCAGATGGTTGAAAGGGGTCCGAAGAAGCAATATTGAAAGATGCTTGGTTAATCGAAATATTACCTTTCAGGGCTTGAAGTTTCTCTTGTCTCTGCTCATAAGAAATTAGTTCAAATTGCAGTGCAAGCCATGTCAGTTCTACATTCCTTAAGAACACAACAATGGGGTTGTATTCTTCATCTAGGCCAGCTAGAATGTAAGAGACAAGAGTCTTGGTATCCATTGGTTTCCCAGCAAGAAACAGTTGATCGTGATACTTTTTCATCTTGTCAAGATAGTCTTCCATCTTCATGGTTCCCTTCCTTGTCTGTTGAAGCATCTGTCTGTTGTAGTCTTCTTGAGTTCTGGAATGATGACCATGACATTCTTTAATGGCCTTCCATAGAGTGAAAGCAGTTTCATAGCCCAAGACTTGTAAAGCCATCTCAATAGTCATTGAGTTGTATAACCAGCACACAAGAAGTTGGTCAGCAGCATCCCAAATATCAGTTTCAGGATTAGCACACACAATACCTTGAGGGTCATCTTCAGAAGGAGGCACCACAATCATTCTTTCTAGTCTCGGAGTTGAGTCATCGAGATGACCATCAACTTTGTAACTTTTCAGCAGCGGAATCACCATGCTCTTCCAGATGAGGAAGTTACTTCGGTCGAGCTTGAGTGAAGAAAAATGAGTCATCAGGTTGGAGCAGTGCAGGTATCCAATTGGAACATTTTTGTGCCTTACCATAATTTTACCTTCATCAGATTCAGCATCTTTTGAAATCTTTCCAGATTGTGTAGCTGCTTTGGCTGTTGGATTTTCAGGTGTAGAGGCAACAGCCTTTCCTTTTGCCACTGATGGATCAGTCATTGCTCTAATACCAACTTACAAACTGAGCTTTTAAAGGACAAGCAGAGGAGAAGCAAGAACTCAAGAGTAAATTCACTTTGTATTGAATGCTTAGAATGAATACAATTCAATGCTTACTCTTGGAGAAGCAGAAGTAATAAATAGACAAGTAAGAGGCTCCTAAACAGGGGAGCAACAGAAGATTAAATAAATGAAGGCCATCCCTAATTAATACAAACCATTCCTCTAAGACTAAAGACACACATCAGACTAAACAGAGATGAACAGTTGAGAAGGTGGAGTCAGGAAGTAGGTGAAGAGTCTGACTGTAGATCTTTGTGGATTGTAACAAGCTTCATCAAAATGTTCTTGAACTAAAAAAAAAAAGAAAATTACGAATTATTAGGACAGATAAATTGGTAGGGTCCAAATTTTCCACTTCTCCTCTCTCCACTCTCTTCCTTTCCATTACTTGTTCTTCTCAATATTCGTGTAGTTTTGACGTACCGCTAAATTTCTCGTCTTCAAAATAGTTCGTCCACTTTTTGACGGATCTTTCTTTCAATCGGACTTGCGCTCGTAAATTGCTAGATTCCGACAATCTGATCGACAGGAAATGCTTTAAGCTGCGGGATTCGTTGGTCCCGGAAGTGTTCCATTCAATTACGATATTTGATCTTTTTCTAAGGTAAGAAGATATTGAATTTTGTTTCAGTTCTGTTGGTTCTTTGTTGTGCATTTTTCAACTTGAATGAATTGTTCATTGGAAATCGAAGTATTCTTTAGGCACTGGAAGTTTGGAACTCTTCCGAGAGAAAATTGATTAGATATGTATAGCAATTTGAATTATTGAGTGGAATGATATTGCATCTCTTTTTATACGATCAATAACTTCGCAAGTTCTGTGTTAGGTGTGAAATAGAGGTGCTAACGTCAAGTTTCCTCCTCCATGAAGTATGAAATCGTTTTACATGAAAGCATTGACACCCACTGGATCAGTTAATCGTTTACTATTTTGTTCTTTTTGCTCTAAAATCCATCAGATTAGTGTTGAAAGTTTCTTATGCGCAATTTCATGTTCTTCGGCAATTTTTTTTTTTTTTTTCAATTTTTTATTGTAAACAATGGAATTACTTAGGCTCCGGTTGATAATCATTTGGTTTTTGGTTTTTCAAATTTAAACTTGTATTTATTCAAACTCTCTACTTGTGGTTTCATCTTCCCTTAAGAAAGTATATGAATTCTAATCAAATTCCATAAACCAACAAATATTTGGAAGCTATTTTTTTAACTTTCAAATTTTAGTTTTTTTTTTTTTAAAAACACAAGCCAAATGTAGATATTAAAGTAATAAAAATTATGTGTTCAGTAGTTGTTGTAGGTTTAAACTTAAATTTCAAAAACCAAAAACAAAAAATCAAACGGGGCCTTACTTGCTACTTGTTTGTTTTCCATGAGTTGTTTTCTTTTCATTGCTTACTAGAGTAAGCTACAAATACTTCAAAAATTGTTGCAGAGTTGGAGGGCTTAGGCAAATGGGTGCACCAAAGCAGAAATGGACAGCTGAAGAAGAAGCTGCACTTAAAGCAGGAGTGATCAAGCATGGAGCAGGAAAATGGCGCACGATACTAACAGATTCAGAGTTCAGCTCAATTTTGCATCAGCGCTCAAATGTGGATCTCAAGGTGCCTCCCCCGGCCTTCCTTGTTCTTGTTTTGTTCACTCGCAAGAGTAATTAAGTCACATGATGTAGAAATTCCCAAGCATTCTTCCACGTTGAGTTTTGCTTTAATCATATTCTACTTGGAAACACAGTGCTTCGTTTACTGAAACGTTAATGATTTTTCAATGTAATTTTGGCTCTGAACAGGATAAGTGGAGAAATATAAATGTTACTGCCATATGGGGGTCTAGGCAAAAAGCTAAGCTTGCACTTAAAAAGAATTCTTTGGCCCTAAAACATCATGATAATCCTATGCCTGTAAGCACCGTGCTTCCGAATGAGGAGATTGTTGATGCTAAGCCACTTGCAATTTCGAATGGAACAATTAGCACTATTGGTCCAAAAGAACCACTAGCAAGGTCTTATAGCAGCTGATTATGTGAATCTTTTTTGTTCCAGGGTGAATAGTCTGATATTTATTGTGATTTATTGCATAACCAGTTGTTATTAGGGTTCTCATTGACTTAAAAATATAAAATACTATAGCTAGCTACATTTTCTGGTAAAGTAAATTTTGGCATTTTTCTACTTTTGTGGATAACAGATAATTTCATTAATGTTTGAAATTACAAAAGATTACAAAGAGGAAGGATGAATACTAAGTGAATAGTGAACTAGACTACTAAAGATTACAAACATTTTCATTGACATTTTTTTTCTACTTTCAGTAAACTAATAACTAGTGAATAAATATTTGTTTAATCAATGATATGCATCACATACGCTACAAAGAGAAGTATCACCTCTAGTGTGCCTGCACACACAAACACAACCTTTTTTTAATGCATTACCAACTCTCTTGACTTTACTGCATTTAGAGGCACCCCTAATTTACTTTTTTGGTAATATTTCTTCATTTTGTTGTTCAGCTTTCCTGTAATCAGATGAGGGAACAAGAGATTTTTTTCAGCTCTATGGTAGTGATCTTGAACTAAGAAATGACACATGAATACTCGAGCAATATTTCACCTGCATTTATAATGAGAAAATATAGTCGCCAAATTGGTTTATATCTACTAGTCATGGTTTTTAAACACCATGCTCTAATATTAGTCTTTCATTGGAAGCTGCAGGTGCTTCATTCTTCCTTTTCTGCTTTTGAATTGATTTATAAGACCTTTTTCCATTTGTGTAGATTGGACAAACTTATATTAGAGGCAATTAACAACTTAAAGGAACCAAGGGGTTCTGATCGCGCTGCAATTGCTCTGTATATAGAGGTGCTAATGCATAACACATTCGAATCCAAATGTTTGACAATTTTGTATGTTCAGTAAAGATCTTTCCCGTCCCTCCAACTTTGGCGTCAGTATTCACTGGTGGCATCCTTAATTATCTCTTATTTACATTGATGGATAAGTACCAAGACACTAGTGTTGTAATTTCTATGAACTACGGTGATGCAAATCAGTTAAAAAGTCTACTAAAATGTGATTTCCTTTTCTATTTATAGCTCTGCATGCTAGTCTTACTCTTTGTGTGTAAGAAAGAACTTTTCATTAAAAGAGGAAGAAAGGAACAAAAAGTGATAAGACATCTAGCAATAACTAAGGAGGTTACAGAAAGGTTCTCTTCTTGTTTATTTAATTCACTTCTTTTATCAAGTTATATCATCTCTACAATTGATTACTTGGTTATATTACTTTCAGTTCCCGGGGTTTTCTTATTCAAAATTTAGATCCCTAACAAGTTGTGTAATTCTGGTCATTTGAAGTTTTATATAATAGTAAATTTACACAACTTAAATGAGTATAGATGAGTTCAAAAGATCTGATGAAGCTTTATCTATTTCTCAGTTCCATCTTCTTGCCTCGATACCTCTGCATTATTATTCTTTTGTCGACAAAAATAGTTCTATATAATTCTGAACTTTCCATTTGTTCTTTGTGTAGGAGCATTACTGGGCCCCACCAAACCTTAAAAAACTTCTTTCAACAAAATTAAAGCATATGACTGCAAATGGAAAGTTGATAAAGGTATTCTCATACTACAAGACAGAAACTATATGGAAAAATGATTATTCTAGCAACTCTTGAAAATGTTGAGCTGTAAAGCTAATTGAATATGACTGATTAGCCTGTGTGCTATCCTCTTCGCTTGGAGGAATACCTGAAGGAGTAGTGGCTTAGGAAATTATAGAATAGCCAGGATAATCGGAAGGGTATTTTGAACTTTTTTGGATGAAAATGATGTCAGACTACGGGCAGCGTTTGTGAGGTATGTCTAGAGTGAAAGTGAGGTTGTAACTATTGTAAACAGAAGAAATCAAAAGGGGTGGGGGAAAGGGGTAGGATGGTTATTGTAGCTAGTAGGAGTGAGCAAACCACTCAAAATCATGTGACCCTCACTGTTCAGTAATCCTCTTGGCAGTCAGTTCTTGTAAGTATTTAGTTGGAGAATCAGATTCATTGAAGTGAGTTTTAATCAATGGGGAACAAGTCCAAGCTTGACAATGAAGTGCTATTTAAGGTGATTTGTTTGTGTCTAATAGCATTTTGGTTTTGTAGCCCTAGTCTGGATTTCTTTATCTCTGCAAGTCTAGGAGGAAATAACAGTGATGCTTTCTTTTGGACAACATGGAAGGAGAGAAATAACAGACTTTTCAATGAAGAGTACACTAGAAAGGAATCCCTTTTTGATTCTATTATTTACATGGCTATGTATTGGTGTCACTCTATCCAACCTTTTTGTACTTATGATTTAAGCACTTTGATTGCTCAATGGCATAGTTTCTTATAAGCTGCTCGATAGGCTGTACCCTTTCAACCATCAATGAAAGTTTTGTTTCCTATCAAAAAAAAAAAAGGAAGAAATAACAGTGGATTTTATGGAGGGCCAAGCCCCACTCCGAAGGAAAGTATATCCATTCTTGTGGTGGTGGACAGGGTTTATCAGTACTATGTATGTCTTCTTTTGCTGCATCCCTTCACAGTTTGAGTAGTAAGGGACCTTTTTATTAAAGAGGCATATGGCTCCGTGGATTTTTTTTCAATCATATCCGACAAAGAGAAGAATTTTCAAAAAAAAAAAAAAAAAAGGCAACAGCTCTTAGGAATGCAAGAAACACCGTTGAAGATTAATACTTCCTTTCACATACAAATGGATAGCCAATCGAAAGTTGTAAACAGACAGTTTAGAGCAGATCCTTAATGCACCACGGATAAGCCCAAAAAATGGATGTGCTGGATTCTATTTGGCCAGAATTGATTTTAACACTTCATACATTAAAAGGACTCCTTTTAAGGCACTATGTGTCAAGACCCCATCACACTTAACTGTTGCTAAAGGCTGGAATCATAATCCATGAATATATCTCTTAATGCCCTTCTTTATGGAAGAGAGAGCTCTTAGATCCTAAAACGTTAGAGTTTCTATTAAAATCCATCCTCGCCTACGTTGTACCCTTCCTCTCAAAGCGTGGTATATGTTATATTCCAGGCCTAGCCCAATATGTGTGAAGTCATTGGTCAATAAGAAGAGGAAGGATTTGAGTTTTGTAGTAGGTGACTTGATTTTCATGAATTTATGCCCATATGGACGATGTTATCTTGTTCGGGATCAAATAAAAAACTTGTACCCATTTTTTCCATCTGTTTGCCAATGGAGGATTAGGTGTGTAACGTGACATATGGATAACTCTACCAGCAACAAGTGCTATGCCTTTTAGTGTTTCATGTGTCCAAATTGTAGCTCTACATTTATAGGCTTGTTTCTTCCTTGCTTCTCAACCTTGAACGGGATTTGTTGTGGAACCATAAATAATATTGAACATCCTTTCAAAATGTTTGCTCAGTCAAAATTTTGATGTAGGGGTTTAACTAACCCTGATGCTAGAGCCATAATAACATGGCACATTGAACCCTTTGAATGTGCCTGGTTTCTGTGGTTAAGAATTTGTTACAGGTTATTTTAAGACTTCACCCAGTATTTTATTAAAAGCAAAATGTTAGAAAATGTTTCTGAAGGATGATCTATTATGCTGTTGTATAAAGAATTCACGCCACGCCCAAATTAGGGTATTATTTTCCTTTTCATTCTGTGATATTAAGAAGTCTGATATACTGTTAAGTCAGGCCACCGTTTTAAATTAGAATGCAAATGGTTTAAAAAATCACAAAGAACGTGGTGAACTTGAGGCTGGCAAATGAACCATGCTGAAATTTGCTACTAGATCATTTATATGTCTTTTGTTTGGCTAGGTAAAGCACAAGTACAGAATTGCTCCAATTTCAACCTTATCGGGAAGAAGAAATGTTCCACCATTATTTCTTGAGGACAAGCAGACGGATTCTTCAAAGACCGAGAAGAGTGAAGTCAAAATAATCACTAAATCCCAGGTTGACTCGGAACTTTCAAAGATGAAGGTAATGACTGCAGAGGAGGCAGCTATAGCTGCTGCACGTGCAGTAGCTGAGGCAGAGGCCGCCATTGCAGAGGCTGAAAAGGCTGCCCGAGAAGCAGAAGAAGCAGAGGCTGAAGCTGAATCAGCTCAAGTTTTTGCTGAAGCAGCAATGAAGGCATTAGAGTGCAGAACACTCCCTAGTAGAAGTCCTATTCAGAAAGTTCTTTTCCAAGGTAATGGCAATGCAGATCTTCAATCATAAATTACAAGTATACAATATTCCTGCATATCTTGTGTAATTGGGATACTAAGTTTACATATGTACATATGTACTATTTTGATTTCAGGTAAATTAATCCCTACTTAAGAAAGACAACCAAAAGCATTATATAATATATCATTGAAATCTTTTCTGACGTTTATATTTCCTCTTGCACTATTTGTTTCTCTTGAGAGCTGCTATATTTAGATGTTGACGATTCACCTTCACTTCACTACCCTTCACGATTTAATCGCTAGTTTTGGTTATTCTATCTATGATTCGACACTTGGATCGAAATCTTAGCAAAAAAATTTAGTCTTTCACCATGTTCATCATCTTGCAATGTATACTCGTTTTAGTCGCATTGCCATCTAGCATGGTTGGACTTGTATGTTATGGTGAAACTTGCCATGAGAAGGGAAACTCAAGCTCCTTTTCTCCCTTTTGTTTTACTTTATAATGTTATTTTATTCGGGAAGATAACACAACTTTGCAATGATAAATGCAGGCAATGAGTTATGAGGAGATGAAGGTTGTGCTGCTGCATTTTTTATGTGCAAGTGAATGTAACTAAAAGTGTAGATATTGTTAGCGTTGTAAATCTGCAGAATATGATTGTCTTATGAGAAAAACGGCTTCTTGGGATTATATCATCGGATGTGTAAGTCGGTTGCGTGATTTTAATGATAGTTTATATAAAAGATTTTGGAGAGAGAGAAATGTGTACTTAATCTGAAAATGGTATTTTCTCAGTACTATATTTGTGATTCTGTTCTGAGATAAAATCAAATTTATAAATTAAGATACACAACTGTGAAGAAATGCAAACTTGGAGTGGCTACCGGATATGGTATTTTATCATATTGCTTGTTTTATATCCGTTTCCGGCATTACAAAACAATACAAATCTTAATAAAACCAATATTTGAGCTTCATTATATTTAAAATAGAAATATGCTTTTCCTAATTCAAAAAGAAAAAAGAAAGATGCTCTTGGAAGTTTCAATAAGATTCATAATTTGACTACAAACATTGAGAACGGTTGGAAACTTGTGATTAACTGTGCCTTGTAAGTAATTGTGCTATTATTCATCTTTCATTCATCAAAGAGATCAATTCATTTGTGAAGAAAACAAAGAGGAAAAGCTGGTTAAAATTGATTGACTAAATACATATTCATCTAACTTTTATACTAAAAACCACCTTATAAGCTACCATAACTTCTTTTCTTTTCCTTTTTTTTTTTTTGTTCAAACATACACATCTTGACCAACTATCTAACTCCTATATTTAGTTGTCAAGAAAAAGTGATGACCAAATTAGCTCTAATTGCCTTTGATGGCTCTATCCGTTCATAATTGATTTTCAAAAAACGAGAAATAAAACATGAATGATGGATCAACTAAGTCTTTTCATAAACTTATTTAAGAATAAAAAAGAGGAATCTCACGCAAATACCATGGAATAAGTTTTGAAGTTGGATTCGGTAAATATTTCATTTTAAAAAGAGAGAATTTGAAACAAGCAAAATATTTTTCGAGACAAGTTACAAATTAATGATCTGACATGCACAAAATCAAAACTTCATTCTTGGTTCTACTAGAATTATTATGAGCTTAGCACACCTTTCTATCCGCCAAAGAGTTTAATAGAACTTTCTTCTAGTGTGATTCAAACTTGGTCTAAAACTTTGTAACACTCGGAATAAAAATGTTTTATTTTCTATTAAAAAAAAAATCTTCTGGTGGGCTTCCATCTTCTAGCAGGCCTTAATAGCTTTCTCTCTTTGACTTACAATGTCAATGATTGTCATCCTTCAAATTTCACAATCATCATGAAATAATCTAGGGGTAAAAGAGAATTTTAAAGTAGATAAGGTGATGAGTTTAATCTATGGTGGTCATTTATCTAGGAATTAATTCCCAATGAATTTTCTTGACATCCAAATGTTGTAGGATCAAGCAGTATGTCCCTTGACATTAGTCGAGGTGCGTGAAAGCTGGCCCAGCAATCATGGGTATACAAAAGCAGTAAGTAAACCAATATAATATGCTCATGAGTCATGACCAAAAGGTCATATCTTAGTAATGCTTGTTGAACTATGAATTTGTCAAGTTCTTCGAGTCCTCCCTAGAACGTAAGAATGAAACTGATTCTCAACAAAAACCAAATGCACTTGGAATCTCAAGTCAAGCAATAATATCATTTTGAAATATAATCCTTCAAAGATTTCCAACCCTCACAAAAGGGCAGCATTATTATACTTTACAAAGAACATATAAATTGACAAAAAAAAAAAAAAAAAGTCATTCCAATAGCACAGTAGCTCCCAATTCCTTAAGCTTTTCAGCAATTGGATTCCCCTGTTCTTTGGTCACTCCCTTCTTGAGCACCACAGGCGCCTTCAAACCCAAATCAGTGAACGTCCTCACCTCCTTAATGATCTTGATCTTCGCTGCCGCATCGAATTTCTCGAGCTTTATATCGAACGCGGTCTTCTCAGCCTCTTTTGCTTCGGCTGCGGCTGAACCTGGAGCCGCGTTCAGCCGGAAGAGGATCGCATAGTCGTGGCGTTCGATTTTGGTGAGGGAAAAGAGTTCATCGGCGATCCGGTCGAGTTTGTGGGATCGTTGATCGGCGACGGCGCTGAGGGAGAGGGCAATTAATGGTCGAGGAACGACAGTGAGAAGTTTCACTAGAGATTTGGGTGGAAGCTTGGAGGCGGTTGATGGCATTTCGTGGAATTAGGGTTTCTGGTGAGTTACGGAATCGTCTCTCATTGAGGCACTGAAAAAGACGAAGGTCTCACGCTCAATACTTAACTGCTTGAGAAATTGAAATATGACTACAACAATATTAACAATTTGAATAGTAGTCCAGAAGCCTGCGAAAAGACCAGGTTACCCTTTACAATAATTTCCTAGGTGATGATTTGAATCTCCTACTTCAACACATTAAAGAGGTTCCAATTTATTGCTCTTCTAATTGTTGTCGAGCTCAAAATAAAATTGATCACATGAGTCAATAACATTTAGACGTTAAAAAAATTTATGGAAAGAAAATAAATCTTAAGTAGGTGGTTATTATGAGTTAATTTCGTAATATTTTGATTTTTTGAAGTCCTCTTAACTGTTAAGTGCAAAAAATAAATCAAATTAAACATAAATTGCTTCCTATCAACTTAATCATTCTATAACATACGTATATATAGTTCAATACCAATTAAGGTTAGAGATTTGAACTCGACTTTTTTTTTTTTTTTTTTTTTTTGAGAAAGTACTAGATTTATGCTTATCTTTAACAAAAATATGTCTTTCCATCTATCCTTTTGATAGATGTATGCTAAACCCACCCACAACTCCCCAATATATCATTTTATGCTCATTTTTAATAAATTTGGGACATCCTAGTCATGAATACACATATTAAGTTATTGAATAATTAATGATTCCTTCTACGTAAATATGAAAATGTATCTTAAACATCCGAGAAATGTACCTTTTGCATCCGCCAGTGGAGTGGGACGAAAACCAAAGAATAAAAGAATGGTGCATATAGGGAAATAGATACTCCAATTCAATGAAGAAAAAAATCAACTTTATGGCAACTAATATACATAGAAATCACAGAGCTAAAACTACAGACCAATAAAACAACCAACGACCTCGCCTCACTAAATCTATGTGATTTTTTTTTTTGGAACCCAAAAATTAATAGTTTCGCTGGACTATACTCGAAGTAACCACGCTTGTCTCTAGGTCAGAGACCGAGAAACATCGAAGGAATGGAGATACAAGAGGACTAATGTATGTGATTGAAGTCACTAAAAATCTCTCTTTGTGCTCGATGTGGGGTTTGTTTATACGGGAAAAGTCTTCAAGAAAGCAGCAATGGGCATGCCAAAAAATCCAATCACTACGCTAAACAGCCACTGCCACAAACTCAGTGGGGTTGTGCTTGCAAATGTTCCCAGGAATTCAATGATGATTATTTGGAACAAAATGGTGGCACCAATAACACTTACAAACACGTAGTTATCCAGTATCCCTTTAAACACATTGATTTTCTCCATCTCCCTCGAACTTATTTCGTTAAAAATCTGCCAAAAGAGAATCTGGTTAGCATTTGGAGTTAAATCTCATTATAAAAGGATAAATAGAAAGACTTAGGCTCGTTTGATAATCATTTGACTTTGGTTTTTGAAAATTATGTTTGTTTTCTCTTCACTTCTCTATCACAAGTCTTAAATCAGAGCTTTGTCCCCTTACATATTTGGGCCACTTATGCCTGTCTAAAGAGACAACAAAACATTTTACAATTAAGCTCACTCGTACGTTTCGAATCTAGGATGAGCATAAATTGGAGACTCCAAGCCTTTACCAACAAAGTTGTCCTTTGATAACTACAAAAACAGAACCAAAATTTTGAAACCTATATTTTTTTAGTTTCCAAAACATGGAATGGTTTTTGAAAACACGTGTACAAAGTAGATAACAAAACAAGAAGAAATCATGAGTAGAAGTTACAAGGGTTGATTTTCAAAAATCAAATGGTTATCAAGTGAGACCGTTAGAAACAAGATGTGTGTGATACCTGACAGAAGACAAAGCAATTGAAGATGAGAGTATTCAGTGTCAGATCAGAATCGGGACCGTCTAGATCAAACACTGCTTTCCCTTTGGCCTGTAGAAACCATATCACTGAGAACTGATACAATGATTGGCCCAAGATATTTCTCCACATGACATTGCTGATAAAACCTCCTCTCCTTCCAACAGGTAAGCGCTTCATCAAGTCATCATTTGGAGGCTCGGTGGCGAGAGCCAAGGCTCCAAGTGTATCCATAATCATGTTCACCCACAAGAGCTGGACTGCAGTTAGTGGTGCATTACCTGAAGCAAGTTTTTACACCAGAAGGTTAGATTAGCAGAGAAAAGGAAACAAGACAGTTTGGGCTTAAAAAATGAGTGAACCAAACACTATATGAGATGTTTAGATATATGACCTGTCAAACAAGCTGAAGAGAAGTTTACGATCAATGCCACGATGTTAACAGTCAGCTGGAATTGCACGAATTTTTGAATATTTATGTAGACGGAACGACCCCATTTTCCCACGGTCACGATTGTAGAGAAATTATCATCAAGAATGATCACATCAGCACTTTCTTTGGCGACCTGACAGCCAGAAACAGAGGTCCAACAAACAGTGTCAATTGTCAAATGAAAGCAGAGAACATCATTTCACAATGTGGATATCTTGCTGATTTCGAGTAGCTCTATGTTAAACTCACCTCAGTTCCAGCAATGCCCATTGCTAGTCCAATATCTGCTTCGTGAAGTGCAGGAGCATCGTTTGTCCCATCACCAGTAACTGCAACTACTTCATCAAAGGTGGTCCGCAAATGCTTGACCAGAGTGTGCTTATCGAGAGGTGAAGAACGAGCCATAACCTGTATTAAAAATCAGGTTATTTCATAACTGTGAATCAGATAAACTAATTGTGGGAAATTAGATGATGCAGAAATATTTGGAAAACAACTAAGCACCTGAATTTTGGGAATAATTTTAAGCAATTCCTCTTGAGTCTTCTCTCTGAAATCTGGACCCTCAATGGCTATGCCATCATCGGTGAGAATTCCACATTCCCTAGCAATAGCTTTTGCAGTATTGATATTGTCACCAGTAACCATTCTTACAGTGATACCAGCTGAACGACAAACTGCAACAGACTCCTTAACACCGGGACGAACAGGATCTTTAATACCCACAATACCAATGCAGGTGTAACCAGAAACAGGAATAGGATCATTGGCAGAGAATCCACTTTCCAGTTCTATATAGGCAAGGCAAAGTGTTCGTAGAGCTTCACCAGCAAATTGATTGATAATAACATTGAGATGTTTGGTGGATGCTTCGTCTAAAGGAACAACCTCACCGCTCGAGTTGACCACCTTGTCACAGGCAGCCAATACTATTTCTGAAGCACCTTTAGTGTGAGCTCGGAAACCACCATCAGGAAATTGTAGGACAACACCCATCCGCTTTTTCGAAGAGTTGAATGGCTCAACTTTGATAAGTTTACCTGCCTGTCTTTCAGCCTGAAAATCCCCACCAAGTGAAAGACCAAACTCTAACAATGCAGTCTCAGTGGGAGTGCCCAGCAACTCGCGTTTGCCATTTTTGTTGATTACAACTTCTCCCCCAGTGTTGTTGAATATTGATTGTAGCAGAAGTTTGACAACAGAAGCTGGAAGGTCAGAACAGATGCTTGATGGATTATTACATGATTCCTGGACATTCATACAAATGCATGATTTGACTACAGTCATGCGATTTGTAGTGATTGTTCCAGTTTTGTCACTGCAAATACTTGTGGCTGAACCCATAGTTTCACAAGCTGCCAGGTGACGAACAAGTGCTTTATCATTCATCATTTTCTTCATGGCAAAGGCAAGGCTTAATGTCACAGCCAAAGGAAGCCCCTCTGGTACAGCAACAACAACAATTGTGACTGCAACAGCAAAGAATTCCAATATCACTAATGCGTCATCTCCAGACCAGCTCCAGTGAGTCCCTTCTCGGAGTTTTTGGCTAACAAATCCTTGAACCAACACAGCAAAAGTGATGATGGCAAAGAAAAGACCTATTTTCCCAATAATCGTTGCCACTCCATTCAATTTCACCTGCAATGGAGTTTCATCATCTCCACCTTCACTAAGAGTGGCCATCAACTTACCCCATTGGGTTCTCATCCCAACAGTAGTGACCATCATTTTGCAGGATCCATCTTGAACTTTAGTTCCTGATAGAAGATAAGGGTTTTCTACACTCGCCATCACTGGCTCACTTTCTCCGGTCAAACTCGACTCGTCAATCAACACAGAAAACCCTGAAACAAACAGTCCATCTGCAGGAACTTGATCCCCAATAGACAGGTGTACAATATCTCCCGGAAGTAAATCGTAGATTGACATTTTCTGTCTATAACCATTCCTTGTAACCTGCATTGATATCTTCTTTTTCTCCTTATCCAAGTCCTTGAACTGCAAAGATTGTCGATAATCACTGGTTGCTGTGACAAATACAACTAACAAGATACTGGCAACAATTCCAAGACCATCGTGAGCCCCATGTGGCCAGCCTTCAGTTATTATGCCAACTACCAAAGAGACGAAAGCGCAGAATCCAAGGATCATGAGAGTCATGTCTTGGAGGGCCTCCCAAACAAACACCAAGAAACTCCTCTGTGCGCTCTCAGCAAATTTATTAACTCCATAAATCTCTTGCCTACAGTTGAGTGCATCGGCATCACCATTAAGCCCAGTTGTTGTTGATGTACAGAGCTTCTGAGCAATCCCTTCAACACCACCATGATATTTAAACTTCTTTGTATCGTGGCCCTCAACAATAGACCCGAGTTCATCAGCACAAATATGGAAACCTGCAGCTTTGACTTCCTCCGGAAGAGTATAATCACTTGGTTGCACACCTAAGATACCATGAAAAGTTCAATCAAATATGATAAAATCTCCATATATAGCTTACATTACTTCATCAAATATTCAGAATAACTCACCCTGGATGAACTGAAATGCAGCTTTTGAGACTAAAACTGCGATCCTCAACTTCTCCTACAATAATAGGAGGGAGTCAGCTCATAGCAAAAGAAAAAACTGTAATCCTAATCAAATGGTAAGTGGTTGGGTTTTTTTACATTGCAGAAAAATGGTTATCACATTGATCATAAATGAATGGACTATGGTTGTATAATTACTGAGCTTAAGTTAATCAGTTATGGTAAATTTAATTTTATATCAATAATTTTGTCTTACGGGCATAGAAATTAGCACTGAGCCCAACAGGTTTTTTCTTTTTCCTTTTATTTATTTTTTTTTTTGATATCAATAAGTGTACAGGTCAGCTTATGTGCACCTCGACTATTCTCATAGAACATATTGCCTGACCCTACAAGATCTTAATGTCAAGGAAATTAATTTTTAGGTAGGCAACCATCATGGATCGATCAAATCAGCTATTAGTTCACCACGGTCCTCTTGACTTTTAGGCCAACTCAAAATATTATTTGGGAAATAAAAAACATTAAAAAGGGGTTAAAACAAAAAACAAGCAGTTTGATGTCATGTTAATCATCTTTTTTTTAGTTCCCATGTCAAGTATCATTGAGCACAAAAACTAAAACTAAAGTGACAAGTTATGATAAATTTAATCATACATCAATACTTCAACAGCTATATTTAGTGCTTTCCATTGTCATTGAGGTCTCGAAAGGATTTAATGATCTCGAAGCTTTTTTTCTTCTTAGTCGGTAATATAATATACTAAAAACAATAAATACAATACAAATTTGAGCAAAGTATGGAAGAGAAAAACGAACGACATTCACAAAGACATTGAAAATCATCAGAAAATCGTCGATAAAATGGAAATACAAAGACAGAACCTGATTATTCTGGCGCATGACAGCCGCTTCGCCACGCTTGGAGAGATTAGCGGTAAATCGAAACCTCCGTTTAGGGTTCTTGACAACTCCACAAAGCTCCCTCCATCTCTGCAGCACCTCATCCGACGAGTTTTTAGGTTTAACGCCCCCAAAATTCTGCTCCAAAAACCTTTCCATTGTTCTCAGTGTGAATTAATGAAAAATAAATTCTTAGGTATTCGCAGATACAATATAAAGGAAACGAAGCTCTGGTTCGAATTCAATGTCGATGTGGATTTCTACGGAGTTACAGCGAAGCTTCGTTGAAAATGAACAGATTACGACAAAGAAGTAGATGGTAGTACAGAATCTCTGGTTTCTTTTCTCTCTCTTTTTCTACTTCGCCATTTTTTGGATTCAGAGAATTAAGTGCAGAGGATGAAAATGAAGGAATTATTATCAGTTGAAGAAGAAACGAGTGTCGATCCGAAATTTGTTGCATTACTTAAGTTTTTAACGCTCAATCTTCGGTTGCTTTTTGCGTCACCAAATAAATAATCAAAAATAAATTAAAGTTCTTGCTTTTTTTCTCTCTCTTTTCTCATTTTTACGTGATTTTTGTTTTTTTAAGTATAAGCGGAGAAAGAGACTACAAACTCTACGAAAAAGAATAAATATTAATTTTTGAGATTGAATCCGTAACCATAATCTTGAATTGATTTCCACCAAATAATAAAATCATTAAGTTACAATCCTTTTTAATATCTGGTCTTTGTTTTTGGGACGAGATCCAATAAAGAAAATATCAAAAGATAAATGTCTCTCTTTTATAACTAAAAAAAATGTCTCTTTTATTTATAAGATATCGTTGTTTTAGAAAAATGAACGTGGTTCAATTCTAAAAAAACAAAAACAAGAAGGGTATTTTTCATGTGTAGCAAAATCTTTTTTTATAGAAATTATATTGGAGGTCCTATTCTCATAAAATAACTAGGTAGTTTTAAAATTTTTGTATTTATAATCATTAATATTATATTATAAATACTCATTAATTAATACTCTATTATATATAAGAAAGTATTATTAATATTAATGGCTAATTTTTTTAAAAAAAGTGATCATATTTATATATATATACATATTTTTTTTTTAACTAATCTTGCTAGTTTCCTAATTTTTTATATACATGTTAAAATTTTAGAAATAATCAAATATAGCAAAAAAATAATAATAATAATAAAACAAGGATGGAGGGGGTTATGAACTACATGCCTTAAGGTTATTAGGATTGAGATGTTCATTTTTATCACGGGGTGGAAAATTTCCGTTTAGGCGATGAACAAGGTCGGGGACAAGGATAAAAAGTTTCTCGTTGGCTAAACGGGGTCGGGGACGGAGAATGCATTCTTTGATCTCCGCCCCGTTTACAATTTGTTTTCTTTTTTTTAAATACTTTAATTTTTTTCTCCAATTTTACAAATATTTGATAGTAAAATTATTTATTCAAATGAATATTTTTCCATAATAATTAAGGATATAATTGAAAGTTTATAGATTTTTAATTATTTCAAATTATTATTAAAAAAATATATAAAAAAAGAAAAAATAATAAATGGAAAAAATTTCCGAGGAATCCGATCCCCACCAATTCCATGTGTGCAATATGCCCGCAAAAAAAAAATAGAAAATTTTGTAGGGACAGATATTGATTTTTGGTGGCGTGAACGGGGAATGCATTTTCGAGCCCGTGAATCTTGAATTAGGACATCAAAATACTCTGGGGAGTTTACAATTTGTTTTCTTTTTTTAATTACTTTAATTTTTTTTCTCCCATTTTACTATTGATTTTTTAGACTAAAAACTATTTGATAGTGAAATTATTTATTCAAATGAATATTTTTCCATAATAATTAAGGATATAGTTTATAGTTTATAAATTTTTAATTATTTGAAATTATTATTAAATATATATATAAATGAAAAAAGGAAAAAAAATAAACGGGAAAAAATTTATGAAGAATCCAATCCCTGCCAATTCCTTGTGTGCAATCCTCGCTCTCATGCCCACAAAAAAAAAATGATAAATTTTGGATGGGCAAAAATTGATTTTTGGTGGTGTGAATGAGGAATGCATTTTTGAGCCCCGCTCCACCCTATGAAAATCTCTAATTAGGACATCAAAATACTCTGGAGCTATTGTCATTGTTATCTGTTTTTTGAGTTTGTATTTATACACAATTAGTCCTTTTCAAAAAAAAAAAAATTGAAATAATAATATATTAATATAAGTTTTGATCAAGAAAAAAAAAATTAATATCTATAATTTTGAATTTTAAATTCAGTTCGTATGGACAATTAAAATTTATTAAATAGTCCTTATTCTAATACCCGCTATAGAAAAGGAGGTAGATTTTTGTATTTTAATGATAAATATGAGTTAAATATTTGATTGGACAAAAAGCGGTAAATAATTTTTTTGTTTTTGAATAAATAATTTTTATTTTTAGTATTTGAAATAGAGTAAACAATTTTATTAAATGTGCAATAAATTGTCAATTTTCAAACATTTTTATCTAATAACTATTTAACTTGCACCGTCAACATTTTGTCAAAAAAAAAGAGAAAAAACTTACACCGTCAACAAAAGGTAAAAAACATTAAAACAACGATTTCTTTTAAAATACATTAAATTGCCTATTTTCTAGTCATTTTCATCCAAGAACTTTCTTAAAGAAATTTCTATCCAATAACTACTTCATTTACACAATAAAATATAACAGATTAATTTATTAACATTTTGAGTAACTCTCTTACACACACACACATAGATTTAATTTGTCATGATTATAAATTAGGAATATTATTTATGAATTTTTATTGAAATTTGTTGTACCTAGCAAATTCTAGTATTCCTAACTTAATTTTAGTAATTTTTTAAAAATATTTTATATTTAACAAAATATTTCAAAATTGGTAAATGGCGCGTTAGTTATTTTTTATGGTAATCCATTTCAACTTCGTGATCACGAATTCGATCTTAAAAATCGATATTTGAGTGTCATATTATTTGAAAACAGAAATGTCTTTTATATAGTGTGATTAAAATTATCCGTTTGTGTGTTGGAAGATGAGAAGTGAGTGGAATGTCGTTTTTATTTTTGTTATATTTAAATTTATTTTTGTTAGATTTAATTTCTTTTTCTAAAATTTTGGTATTCATATAATTTTTTTTCTTCTTTTATTATGGAGGAAAAATCTTCAAAATTTATCTCTCTCCAAAAAAATAATAATAATAAATTCTAACTTTTTATTTATTTATTCGAGACTAAATTTGTAATTTCGTCTCTGTACTTTTTAAAGTTGAAATTGATGGCTGGAATGTGTTCAATACGCGTTCTAAATAAAAAAACAAAAAAAAAACGCGGACAACGCGCAAACTTTGTAAATTTCTGCAATGGCTAACTTAAAATACTTAGTTTGAATTTTGTTCATTAAAATCTTTAATTTTGTAAGTTTTTTTTAATTTACTTTTTGTATTTAAAAATTATTAAATGGATTTTATGATAAATTTGAAGTAAGTTAATCAATAAAATGAAAGTAATAGCACTCGTTTCCTGAAAAAAAAAAAAAAAAAAAAGTGATTACTTTAGGAAGGTACTTTTTTTTTCCCCTTTTTTTCTTTTTATATTTCTCAACCTTCAAAATTAGAGATAAGAATATTATTCAACTAACATCAAATATATATCGAATGGATCAGTGACGCAATAATTGTATTGTTTGGTTGTAAATCAGTTCAACATCAACGTCACAAGTTTGATATCGAGAATCAGTATTTGTCCTCCTCTCCTAATATGTATTAAAAAAAAAAATTATATGACTAAAAGTTTTCTTTATGGTTAAGAACCAACAAGTTTCCCCAATCCTCACTAGTATAAACTATAATAATAATAATAATTATTATTATTATTATTATTATTGAACCAACAATTATTTTTTTTTTAAAAAAACACTCAATTTAGGAAGTAAAACTTACCGTATTGTTTATTAAGAAAAATCAAATTTACCCTTAAATATGGTAAGGTATATCAAAATTTTCCCTCACAATTTTATCAAACTTTTTCTTTCAACATTTTTACAAACTTAAATTTGAAGAGTTACAATCATTAAGTTCTCTTCAATATCTAATAACTCATAATCTTTATCCTTAAATATTTAGGGTTGATCATGTACATATCAATGCTAATACTGTGTTATGGATATATAACTTAAAGTTTGCTTTTTGTCTCAGTAAAACTACTCTTATTAGTTAAAGGTTAGAGTTAAAGTTACTTATGCATTAATCGGTGAACCATGCGTGTTAGTGTGTAGTGACAACACTATTTGTATTGAAAAAATCGAATCTATAACTTCTTGATCGAAACAATATATGTCAATTACCCATGTGTATTAGTGTGTATATCATATCTGTTGATTTTCTTTAAGAGTTCCCTTGATTTTATTCATTTGTATGTATTTTAATTTACCATTAAACACAATCATTATTTTAATTTAAAGATTCCAATAGTTTTCATCCTTTCATTTAGCAAAATAAACAAAGTCAATAAGTCAATATTCTTAGAAGTAGGAGCATCACGTTAGATGGAACTTAATGGACTAGTCAATGTCAAAACTTGCTAGAAAGGTATTTAGAACTAAAACGCTGGGCGCTGTTTGTTTGGCATATTTAGCTAGGATTTCATTTTAGGATTTATTAATTCCTTCTTCAAAACCTACATCCAAACGAGTTGTTATTAACTCCTCCTCAATTTTACTTTTCAAAATAACTCTCATTTCTAACCATTCATTTTTAATCATTTATTTATAACTACTCAATCATTTATAACTACTCATTTTTAATCATTCATTTCAAATCAATCAAAATAACTTCTTTTTAACCACTTATTTTTAATCATTACTTTTTTAACTACTAAAAATAACCACTCATTTTAAATCTACATCCAAACAAGGTTTTGACTCTAACTTCTATACACAAAAACTACATCCAAACGAGTTTTTTGCTACAACTATCACTTTTTAAGTACTCACTATAACTCATCAATATAACTCCTTAACCTAAATTCTACCTAAATATGTCAAACAAACAGCCCCTGGCACTCTTAAAAATAATAATAATAAATAAATAATAGTTAGTTTTATTTTAATAAGCCAAAAAAAAAAATCAATAGTTTTTTTTTTCAAGTACATATATATTGGGGAAGGGGACCAACAAACCTAACGAGAACCAGATACTGATTTCTGGACTTATCTTGTGACTCGAGTTCAAATGGATGAACACCAATTAAGATAACTCAACTGTGCCATTAACCCATTCAATAAAAAAAAAAAAAAAATCAATAGTTGTTAATTATGTGGATTGTGGCTTGGCTACCTTTACTTTATAAATATAATATAAGATGAGTTGATTGATTTTAGAAATATAAAGGGAAAAGAAAAATGTAGAATTTTTTTTTTTTTTACGTGATTGATTTTTTAAAACATAAAACTATGAAGATGACTTTCGATATCTATTAGATATTTATTCAAATTTGATTTGGACTTAAAATTTATAGTTTAACATGTTGTAATAATTAAAATTTCCACTCAAAGTTATATTAATTTGTTTATACTTCAAATTAATAGAAAGAAAGGTCTGCGGTGGATATTTAAAGGCAACTGGGAAATGCAATCGATTGAGCCACCGTCGTGAAAACATGTTGAATACTGAATAGTGCGTTGAAGTTGACCGAACAAGGAGCTGCATGGTGGTCTTTAAAGGCGGGTTATTTATTTATTTTTAATTATTTGCCTTTTTTTTTTTTAAATAATGGTTGGCTTGATTTTTTTTTAAAACAAGAGTAATCGCGTCTGTTCCTAGGCCAAGCACTAGAGACATCGAAGAAGTAATGTCACATGTGAGTTTTAAATTCAAGATTTTAAGGGGAGCATACCTCAAAACTTAAGTTTTCAACCACTGCGCCACTTCTCGAAGATATGTTGGCTTGTTTTGTGATCAATAACCACAGATTTCAAAATTAATTAGGTACAATATATAACTCAATTCTGTATTTTCACTATTTTCAAATGTGTTTACCAGTGGATTCTTAAATTTTGAGTTATGACTTTGTTAGCCACATTGTGCTTACTAGTGGATTCTTTAATAATCGAAGAGACTTGGCCCAAGCATTCACACGTTGTGAATAGTACTTTTTGCCAATCCAAAAAAAAAAAAAAAAAGTGAATTTGCTTTAATTGCAATTTTTGAATTATAGCATTTTAATTTATTTTTTTTATCCATATTAAAATTTTGGACATTTTTTTTGTATATTCTAATTTTAACACTCACCGTCTCTTGATTCAAAATTATATGTGGTTGAAAACTATCTATATTACTGATTGAAAACTGTTTGTTGTATTGATTAAAAACTATATGTGATGTGATAGAAGACTATCTATAGTATCGATTAAAGTCATTAGGACGTTTAGGTTTTTTCGTCTTTTTACTAAGCTGATATATTTTTTTATTATACATGAAAAATCTCCTTAAAAAAAGTATTTTTGGCGAGTATCTTCAATTCTAAAAATACTTTTAATTGGCTAAAAATACTACTCAAAACCTAAAAGTTTTTTTTTTTTTTTTTTAAATATAAATACATTACATTTTTAGATGTAAGCCATAAATTTGATAATGTATAATATATTTTTTTGATCACATGAAGAAAGCCGCATAGTCATGGGCAAGGATGAAAGAGAGTTTCCATGGCAATTGCATCACAAGTATAATGCAATAACTAGTAAAGTTCATGTGGGTCAATGAATTCAAGTTAATGAAATCTAGACCAGCTTAATGAAGTCAATACAAACTACACTCTTCTGTGGGACATCCTTCTTCTATGGTAGATGTCTGGGAGTTGAATTTCCAGTAGAAGATGGTCTCCTCCTCTTAGGAGGCCTCGAACCTAAATGTGGAAGCTTCTTGGTCAGTTTCTACGGGTGGAGGAAGTGTCGGATGGTTTGTTCGTGATTAGATCGGTTGTCAAGTTGTAGGTGCCCATGCGAGTTTCAAGTTTTTCTAGTAAATTTTATTAGATAAAGTGGACATCCATCTTAAAATTAATTAATGATACGAGAAATAGTTCACCTTTCTTATATGTTGCTATGAGACCTCTACTCTTGATCTTAAAAAGTTTTTGGAGGGATTAGAGTCAAGGAAGGTCTTCAAGTTCTACATATTTTAGAAATTTCTTAGTGGTCTCTTTCCGCTGCTTGGATAGATTTTAATGCCTCAAATGTCATCAAATCTATATTCTTGACTTTTCAAAACCCTCATGGTGTGGCTACACTGATCAAGGAGGGTCTTGGAATGCTTAAAGTGGTGAGTTCAATCTATGGTGACCACCTACTTGTGAACTAATTTCCTACGACTTTCTTTGACATTCAAATATTATAGGGTCACCTGACATGTCTCATGACATTAGTCGAGGTGCACGCAAGCTGGCATAAATAGTCACAAATATTAAAAAAAAAGCTTTTCAAGACAATCTAGTTTTACCGTTGATGTCAACGACCTTTCTTTTCAATTTTGTTCCAAGAGTTCTAACATTGGCTTATGTTGGGAAGTAGCTACCTCTCCTTAGGTTTCCAACTCTTTTTTTTTCTGGGGCGAAAGAATCTCCCCCTTCATTATCTCAACTATGTTTGAAGAGTATTGTTCCAACATTGAATAGATGAGAAGATCTCTTAGGATGTGTTTGGGGCAAGAAAAATGGTAATAATTAAGTAGGAAATAAGAATGAGGAGGAAAATAGGGAGGAGAATGATTATGAAAAGAATAGTTATTTGTTTCGGAGTGAAGATAATGATTTTGGAGAGAATGATGAAAATGATGTGAGTAAAAAATAGTGATGTATAAAAAGTTGTTGAAGAGAGAATAAAAAATAGTTAAATAATAAAAAATGTGATTTTTGAAAAATGTGATTATGGAAAAATGATTCTCAATGGCCCAAACATTAAAAAATGTGATGTGCTCTCCCACTTTTAACATCAAAGGAATTACGAACTCAACACCCCATGGTATAGAACATTCGTGAAGGTCAGTTTGGCCCAGAAGTTTGGAATGGTGGGTACTGTGGGTTGGCTTAAGTTTCAGGAGTTTTGACATTTATTAAAAGTAAAAACACTAAAATTGCCCAATTAAAATGAAACTCAAACTAAAATACCAAAACGGTATTGAGTATCAATAATTACAAGATTTCTATAGCAAAATAAACTGAATTCTATTCAAACTTAGGATTAACTCCAAAACTTCATACATACTACAGTTTTAAACAAGTATTAGATAAAAATATATATACAATTGAGAAACCTTCCTACTTGGATATTGTTTTTTAATATTGTAATTGTTTTTTCTTTCTTATGATATCCATATCTGTTCGTGCCAACTTACACCTATCTCAATTATTGTCATATGATATATGCACTACAACATACAAAATAAGTAAGAAGTTAATTCTTTCGTAGTTCTCTTAGATTGAACTCATCTCTTAGTTACTTGCCCTTTTATCGACTAAGCCACCCCCATGATATTTCTTAACATTCTTATTCGGGTAAATTTGTTAATTATTTTTAGACTTCAAAAATAACCAGTCATGAAGTACAGTACAAAATACAGATAATGAAACAACAGTTTCAAAATGATGGGTACCATCTACAAAA
Source organism: Sechiopsis laciniata (assembly GCA_037833695.1). Taxonomy (NCBI): domain Eukaryota; kingdom Viridiplantae; phylum Streptophyta; class Magnoliopsida; order Cucurbitales; family Cucurbitaceae; genus Sechiopsis; species Sechiopsis laciniata. The sequence goes on along the minus strand of JBBMKA010000026.1, from coordinate 5,513,502 downwards.
CTGAAGCTAGATTTTGCTAAAAAGACAAAAAATTAGGATTACCATTACCAAACAAATTATTTTAAAATTTAAAATTAGAATATCACGAAGAAAGCAAACAAATTAGAGATTAAAATACAGATAATGAAGCAACAGTTTCAAAATGAATTAGTCATCTACAGAACTGAAATTAGATTTTTTTTTTTTTTTTTTTTTTTTTTTTTTTTTGAAACAAGGGTAATCACGACCATCTCTAAGCCAAGCACCGAGAGACATCGAAAGAATGAAGACACGGGAAGTGTCTACAAATTAATGTCACGTGAATGGAGAACTGAAATTAGATTATACTAAAAAGACAAAATGCTAAAGATTACCAAATGACCTATCATTATGGGTGAATATGGATTGAGTTGGTCAATTCTCCAACTCAACGCAACCCAATTAAAGACACAACTCAACTCAACTCAATCGTTTATTTTCGGGTTGAGTTGGATTATCGAGTTCATAAATTTGCAACTAATCTAAAATTAAAGAAGCTCACCATGATAATCAATGTATTCAATAAACAATCTCTAATGCCCAAATTTCAATTCCTAAAAACTTAGGACGAACATTAACATAAGTAGATTCTTATTGTAAATGCGAAATTCAAGTTTACCTAACTTCAAAACTTCATCAATAGGTTTAAAGTTTAAAAATATTAAAAAATAAAAAAGTCTAACAATAATAATTAAATAAAATAAATATGCATATACATATAATATAAATAATTAAATAATATAATAATTATGTTATAGGTAAAAAAAAATATTTTTTAATTTAAATAATACATTCGGGTTGGTCGAGTTGAATTAATTTTAGGTCAACCCTAGACTCAACCCAACCCATGAAAATTTCATGATTTTGAACCCAACCCAACCCGTCAAATTAGGTTGGGTTGGTACGAGTTTCTTGGGTTGTCGGATTATCTGTGCACCCTACCTATGATAACATGAACTCCAAACCCATGCTTATTAGCTCTCCCAAATCAGGCTTACACAACCTTAAGCTAAAGTTGTCAAACACCCCTTAGAGCATAGCTTCCTCACCTAATAACTTGCTAGGTTGATAATTACAGTTAATATACCTAATTGATTCAGAGTCTTCTTACGGGTGAATGTAAACATGTAATCCAAAACATTGCTGGATGCTCTCTGCCACAGCCTGTGATAACCCTAATCAGCAAAACCTTTACACAATTAGTATCTTAACATCAGCGAGTCTCCGCCACGATTACGCACTCCACCCCCACCTATTCTTAACATACAACTCACCTTACCCTACAACATTTGAGTATCAAGAAAACTCACAATTGAAACATTACCCTTTCGGTTCCACTATTAATGCAAGTATTGAAACTCAAGCAAAAAGACTAATACAGACACAAGGATTTATTCCAGTTAAAACGGCAGCATATCAGTTAACAATACCACGACCAATAAGGATTGGGAACCGATACACTAAAGCACCTAAATTCAAACACACGAAACACCCAAAAAGACTAAACAGACAGTTGATAAGGATCACCTCAAAATTCTTATTTTTTAGATCCGGGACCGCGAGGCCGCAATCCACATTTAGAAAAAACTGATCAGTAACAATTAAGTGAGACGAAAATATGCCTTCTAAGTGGAATGAGAAATACACTTTCCAACAAAAGTGCGATCTAATAGTGAACCCAAAAGAGTTGGATAAAATGAAATCAACTCAGTAGACTGCTATTTGGTCTAAGCATAAGAAAAAGTGTTCAATTCCTAACCTATTTCTCTTAAAACTAGATTACCAGCCACTTCATACTCAACCACCCACGCCCATCTCATTAAAATTATGATTAAGCTCACTACCAAGGTTGCTGCCTCATAGGGGAAAAATAAGGTTCATCTACTATAACTAAGACCCCGTTTAATAACTATTGAGTTTTTTTTTAATAAATTTATGTTTAATTTTACTTGAATTTTCTACAATTTGTTCTATCTTTCCTACAATTTGTTCTATCTTTCCTACAATGTACCCATCTTTCCTTAATATGTGAATGCTAACCTCATTTCAAAAACAAAAACAAAGCTTTTGAAAGCTTACTTTTTTTTTCAAAATTAGGTTTGATTTCTACAAATATAGGTAAGTTCTAGATATCCAAGTAGTTGTTGTAGGCTTAAATTTCAAAAATTAAAAACAAAAGGGTTATCAAACGGCGCCTAATTAAAGAGGCATCCTCGATCAAGCAAAAATTCAACAAGTAGCAACAGTAACAAACAAATAGAAAAAGTAGTTCAATAGAATACCAAAATGTAATTCAAAAATACCATAAATTAACGCCTCAAAAGTCGACAATTAAAGCCAAAAATCCGAGGAATTTTTCCCTAATATCCCATAACACAAAACACGCTAGATAACTACGAAAGCATAAAACCAGTAATATAAAAAACATCACCATTTTCAAAATTAATCAACGCTCTGCATGATATCCTCAGCAGTGAACTTAGTTCCCTTATCCTTATCAGCAGCGGCGCGGCCCTTGCCCTTCCGATCCAGAAGCGACTTGCGGTCCTTGTCCAGCCTGAGCTTCGTAATCACTACCTTCGACGGGTTGATGCCGACGTTGACAGTGGATCCATTAACCTTCTCACGAGTGATGCGCTCGATGTGGATGACCCACTTTCTACGGTAAACCTGCACCACCTTCCCTTCCCGGCCCTTGAAAGTTCCACGGACGATTTGGACCTCATCGTCCTTCCGAATCGGCATGGATCGGACGTTGTACTTTGACCGGAGGTCATTGGAGAGAGGAGAGCTCATGATAACGCGGCGGACGCTCGACGGCGCTGTGAAGTGAGCCTTTCGGCTCTTGCGGCGGGAAGATGAAACCCTAGGGTTGTACTTCATGGCTGCCGGTGGGGGAGGGGAAAAGGCTGAGCTGCGAAATGGCGAATGAAGGGTGGCACAGAATTAGGGTTTTCAAGCTTTTATAAAGTTAGGGTTTTTCCTTCTTGTTGTTGGGCTAAGATGATGGGCCTTCTTTTGGACTTCAAACTTTGCGGCCCGAAATTTGACCTCCGAAAGTTTTGTAAAGTTCGTGTTTTTTCCTTCTACAAATTTTTTCTTTTTCTTTTTTTATTTTTATTGTGTAGATTACAAATCAAAGAACTATACGGTACATTTTGTTCAATTACACTAATTATATTTCGGTTGAATTTTTTTTCTTTTTCTTTTTTTTATAATTATTTCGTTAGAAACTTTTTGAAATATGTACAGCACAAAATTTCCTTTTTGAGTTAAATTTTAATTTTTAATTCCAATATATTTTGTTATCTTCATTGATGTTAAATTACTTCAATTGGTCATTCATTATGTAATTCGGTATTTGTCTTTCATATTATTTTAAAGTAGATATGCAATTTATATAAGATTTGTTGATCTCCCTTCTTCCATTTGTACAAAAAATATACTATCTTAGCTGGAGTGATGGAAAGAACCAAAATTTCACAAAAGCAATTCAATAGATTAGTTTGTTTTTGTTTTTTAATCATAATATTGGATCATTCATTTGATATTTTAGAAAACCAAAAGATGTTAATTATGTTCGATTTTTTATGAAAGACTAACATAAATACCTATCGATTCAAGAAATAAATCAAAATATATTGGTATTTAGATTTGATAGAAAAAACCAATATAGATGAAATATGATAAATATTGCATTATTTTTTTTTTTTTTTTTAAATATTGTTTTCATTTTAAAAAATAAAAATCCATAAAATCAAATTAAAGACGAGACAACAACAAAAATTTTAAAAAAATGAATCAAATTCTCATTAATCAAAACCATAAATCAAATTAAATCGAATGAAAATCGATCATTTTCCTTTATTGGACATCGATTTGGACCAAATTGTTGAAAAATTAAAAACTAAACTAAAATCACCCATAAATTTAGTCATCACATGATTAGAATAATGTACTAATATATTATGAAGTTGAATCTCTTACTCTCAAATCGTTGAACTAAAAAACATATTTAAGAAAAAGTTTTTATTTGCCCATTTATATAGTTAATTCAATGAATTTAATCCTTTTTATGTCAACTCTATTCATGAATATTGTATGGTTAGACTGTATATTTCGTGGTATTAATTGAAATGCAATCATGAATGTAAAAAAAAAAAAAAAAAAAAATTCAATCCATGAATTGTTTGTCTATAGATTTGCAAAGATTGGGAAAACATAATCAAACCCAACTTTATTTTTATACTAAATTATCAAACTTATCCATGAATTATGGAGTTTTTTGTCAAATGAACTTTGAAGTTTAAAAAAGACTCCTAAATTTTACAAAATTTTCAAAAGTAGGTTGCCACTAAATTTGGATGAAAACCATAAAATTTGTTTCAAAAATATACTTAAACTTAAAGAGTTTCAAAAATGCCATATTTTATAAAAACTATTAAAAAAAATATATTCACCTAAGTTTTGAATGAAAAATGTTAAAACATTGTTTGAATAAATATGTTATTAACCGTTCATAAATATTTTTTTAAAAATCTTACTAAAAAATAATTATTATTTTTCTCGCTTTATATATATTTTTTTCAATATAAAAATTAATGACAATGAACATATATTATTTGAAATATCGTACACTATTTGTTGTTAATCAAATACGAAAAAAGACTAAATTGTTGTTAAACTAATTATGTTTGTTTGTTTGTTTTTTTATTTTAAAATTCAACTATGGTTGGAATGAGTTGGAAACTTAAATTGAGTACGTTCTTTTTACTTATTTAAAGTTGAATGATATCTTATCATTGTTTTTATTTGGTGAGATCGATTTCTAACTTATTGAAACAATTTAGCTTCCTAAGGTCCTCTTTGATAATCATTTTATTTTTATTTTTTTATTTTTGAAATTTAAGCCTACAACAACTATTTTACCATAGGATTTTTCTTACTTTTATATCTACATCTTACCTATACTTTAAGAAACCAAACCAAAATTTGGGGAAAAGAAGTTGCTTCAAAAAGCTTGTTTTTGTTTTTGAAATTTGGTTAGTATTCATTTATTTTCTCAAAAAAAGATCGATACATTATATGAAAGATGGATTACATTGTAGGAAACTTGAGTAAAAATAAACTTAAATTAAAAAAATAAAAAAAGAAAAAATCAAATGATTATCAAACGCGGCCTAAATGTTTAAATTTAATGTCAAACTTTAGAAACGAACAATAAAATATTGATGACTTCAAAATTGCTTTCAAATAAAGAGTTTTTTGTTTAACATTGCATCGAAATTGTCTCCATCGGAAGTACTTAAAATAGACAACTTTTGAAGTACCTTGAGCATGGGTCTTGGAACGTGGTATCAGACTCTAAATGTAGTGGGGCTCATATGCCAACATAGGTAACCCGGTAAGGTTAGTACCTGCTTGGCTCGGAGGATTAGCTTTAATTGGTTGGTTAACCAAAAAAAATATTGCATAAAAATTAGAACTAGAATTTAGAGTTCATTTATAATATTGTGATTTATTTAAACTTTTAAATTTATTCTCATCAATTGTTAATTGTTGGGTCCGGACAGACTAACACACAATAATTAAAGAAATAATAATGATGGTTATGACGTAGCAAATCTCCACCTTCGCCAAAGCGAAGGGAAACTTAAACCAGCGAAGTGTGTGTGATCCCCAAAGGTTGTGCAAGTATACACAATTTTTGTTGTAGCAAGTTTTAATGTAAGTAAAGGTCATCTCCACAGGGATTAGTGATTAATATCATGCTTAAGCGAAATGAAGAGAG
>JBBMKA010000026.1:5459144-5507593 GCA_037833695.1 Sechiopsis laciniata | reverse complement strand
TTTAGCCTAGTACGCAATCTAAAAAAGTCAGTGCATCTTTTTGAAGGATGACAACGAACAAGAATTGAAGCAAGCCATCAAAAAAAAAAAAAAAAAAAAAAAAAAAACGAAAGAAAACAAAAATAAATATACAAAAATAAACAAATCACACATATCCATTACCCAACCGAGAAAAATCATTTTCAAAAGAAAAATAAAACAAAAAATAGATCGTAAGTAATAGTTGTTAAAAAATATATCTATATATAGAAAAAGGCAAACCGTGTTTAAATTTTCTTTTACTATGTGAAAAAAATAGAGATTTTTTCTTCTTTTTTATTTTCAGAAAAATAACTATCTAATTTTTTTACCCTTCTTCCCTTCAAATACCCATCTCTCGTAAACTCCATAATTTCTCAAAATTCTGCAACCCATTTTTCGGTCTTCTCGACGATTACTTGAGATTATAGGGCTGTTGTGACAGACTATTTTTATTGGGGCTGAAGAAGGGAATGAAATTATAGAATATTATATAATATGAGTTTCAATTCAAAATCAATTAATAATGAGAAAGAGTAATACACGATCCCTTATAAATACGTGAAAGAATCCTTTTTTTTCTTAAGCTTATGCTCGCTTGGGTGGGAACCACACCCACTTTATAATTCAAAGCGTTTGAGTTTTTTTTTATTGTAATTTGAGAGTCATTTAACTTACATTGAACCATGATATTTTATTAGATAAAATAAAATTTCACCGACCAATTGATTATGATGGAAGTAACTCTTATCTCTTATAAACATGTCGAAGAATCTTCACATTTTCAATGTGAAATAACTGCCACAAAATGAGTATCACCAACATAGGGTTCTAAGTAATTATTGTTAATTCAACTGTGATTGAGTTAGGAAAACTCCAAGCTTTAAAGAAGAAAAAAGAAAGAAAAAGTCCTAAACAATTATCAGTCACATCTCTCCATTTCTCCATTTTTTGTTTTTAAAATTTAAACCTATGACAATTATCTTATTATATGTTTTTCTTACTTAGATTTCTATCTCTTGCCTATATTTTTATAAACTAAACCAAAATTTAAAAACAAAAATAAGTAGTTTCAAAAAGTTTGTATTTTTGAAATTTGATTAGCATTCACATATTTTCTTAAGAAAAATTATATATATGGTAAGAAAGATGTAACACATTATAGGAAATTTGAGTGAAAATAAACTTAAATTTCAAAAACAAAAAACAAAAAATCAAAGCCTCGTTTGATAACTATCTAATTTTTTGTTTATAGTTTTTTAAATTTAAGTCTATTCTTACTCAAATTTCTTACAACATGTTCCTACAATTTACTTATCTTTCATTAAGAAAATATGTTAATGCTAACCAACTTTTAAAAACAAAAACAAGCTTTTAGAAGCTACTTTTTTTTTTCAAATTTTAGTTTGGTTTTTATAAATATAGATGAGATGAAGATATCAAAGTAAGAAAAAACAAATTTTTTTAAAAAAATTTCACTTAATTTTTAAAAATATAAGTAAAATGTAAATATTCAAGTAAAAAACAACCTATAGTAAAATAGTTATGGGAGGTTTAAATTTTAACAACAAAAAATAAAATGGTTATGAATGATCCATTTAAATCTTTAGGAAAGTTTATAGACTTTTAATTTACCTTATTTGCTCTGAAAACAAATTCAATTTCTTCTCAAGTCAACACGGAGTCCTGTACAATAATTAACCTTTTAACTTAATCAAAAAGGAAAAAAAAAGCAAGAAATAATTATCCCTAAAGATTACCATATGTTAGCAGTTTTATTTATTTATTTTCTTGAGAAAACCATATGTTAGCAATTTGTTTGTATTTTTCTTAGAAATAAAACAAACAAGAAAGTTTCAAATCCTATCCAAGTTGTAAATTTGGCTGCATCGGTCGACATAAAAACCGGACCACATTTTATTTCTCCAAATCACTCGACACAAGATCGAAAACGAGTACACAAAAACACATCCATTTTTCTCCCTTTTATTTCCAAGAAAGCAAAAATGAAACGAAAGATAAACAAAATTCAAAATGGATTCATATCGTAAATGGAAAATTAAAATTTGAAAAAAATTTACAAAAATAAGAAAATGGTAATTAAGAAATGGGTAATTAAAGGGCATTTAAGAGACATCACATGGCAGCCATTAATACACACTCACCCTCCACCTCCCCCATTTAAACCGTAGCACAGAATTTTTCACTATTTTTCAGAGCTCTAACGGCATAAAAAAATGAACAAAAATTCTGATGAGAAAATAATGAAGGAAATTGAAGAGTTTACCGTTTGGCAAAATCTCGGCACCGTTGATACCATTTATGAAGAAGATTATGAGTTTTCTTCCTCCTCTTCTTCCCTCTCGCCGCCGCTGTCGCCGTCGCCTCCTCCGCCGCACCTACATTCTAGGGTTCAGCAATGGTAATTTCTCTCTCGGTCTCTTTTAAATTTTTGAGTTTTTTTTTTTTTTTTTTTGTTTATTAAGTTGATTTTAGTTTTTTTGTTTCGTTTTTTTAGGTCTAAGATTACTGGATTAAAGACCGATGTTTGTGTTCGAGTTAATGGGAAGTGTTTTCATCTCCACAAGGTATTTTGTAATTTCCACATTTCTGGTCTTTGGAATAACTTTTTTTCCTTTTCGTTTTACACTTGCTGCTTTAATTTATTTTTACCGTCCGTTGGCCAATTTTCAAGTTTTTTTTTTTTTTTTTTTTTTTAATTCTATAATATTTAATATGTAATTTGATGAGTATTTATCCGTACATGATATCACTCAAATTTTCAAGTTCAGTTTCTGATTTTTTTTTTTTTTTTTTTTTTCTAAAATATCTAAACCAAATTTTGAAAGAAGGAGATTGTGGTAAATGATCGTACTCAAGCTGTGTACATTTACTATGCTTTTTTTTTTTTTTTTTTTTTTTTTTCATATTCTTGATCTCTTTGCTGTTGGGTTAGAACACCTGGTATTTCTAATTGGATCTACGATAATTCAAAATTTGGGTTGAATTGTGTGTCTTTTTTAGTATTCTATTTACAAATTAAGTATATATAAATATATAAAATGCTTTAAGTTTTTTTTTCCCATTATATAGTTTCATCATCAGGATTTTTATTTAAAACAATATTTTGAGAGATGGATCCTTAGAAAATTTAATTTTGCGGTGGGTTTTTTTTTTTGAGCTCAACACATTTTGAGGTGTTGGTTGGTGGTTAAATTGAATTTCAGAAAACAAAAGAGTAAGGTTAAATTAAGAGAAATAATCATATCTAATAGGGATGATAATAAAAATCGAAAACCGATCAAACGAACCAAATGGATCCATTAAATTGATTCGAATTTTTTATATAATATTAGACATTAGTTTTTATTTGTAGAAAACGGAATGTTATTGGAGAAAATTGAATATTAATTTTTATTTGGAGAAAATCGAAAATCAATAAAAATAAAATCGAACCCCAATTATTATTTATTTACTTTCATTTTTTTTACATGTTAGTTTAATTTTTTTATCGGAAGTGACTAGTTTTTTTGTTTAATTTAATAATAAATTGTGAAAAAAATTTAAGAAAAAAACATTCAAATAAGGGTTGGAAATAAAATAGTAAAAAAAAGGAATTAAACTATAGAGGGACCAAATCGAAGAAAAACAAGCCAACGATTTTGTCTTTAGGATATTGGTTCGGTTCCTCTTTTTTTCATATCAATTAAATCAGACCAGTTCTTCATTTGGCCTAAAAATCAAAGAAAATCAAACAAATAGTTTTGTCTTTTATTCAACATTGTTAAATTTCTCTTTTTATTAAATTGATTGGATCGGTTTGGTTTTTTATTTTACCTAAAACTGAAGAAAACCGAAGCAATATCACTCATAATATATAGTGTTCCCATTATGCAAAATTAGTTACATTTTTCCAATTATTGCATTTTGATTGATTTGATTCATAATGGAAATGAATGATAATGGAGGAATATTTGCATGCTGGACAGCATGCAGCTATTGAGGTGGCTAAATCTTAGCCGTCTAATTTTAAAAAATAATCATTTAAAAGAAAAAAATAAAAAAATGAATGGTTAAGATTTAGTGCATGCAAATATCGCTCATGATGATCTGGCATTAATTTTTCTTTAGAATAAATAGAGCATTAATTTATAAGACTTAGCTCATTAGAAATTTTTTTTTTTTTTAATTTAAAAAGACATTAGATGAATTTTAAAGGTCATTTTCTAGGAACACTGAAATTTTATTTCTCGACAGGGAGTGAGAATGAGTGGGAGAGCGAGTGAGAGTGAGACTTGAGAGAGAAAGGAAAATGAAGATGATGACACGTATTATTTAAGGCATTAATTATCATGTCTCTAGTAATATGACATTTTATCATTGTCACAAACATTTTAAATAATCTTTTTTTTTTTTGAAACAAACATTTAAAATAATCTGATACCAGTGTAAATTCATATTATTTAACATTATTGTTATCATTATTTGAAGGAAACATTATTCTACCGTGTAACATACGATGATATTATAATTAATATAAATGATAACATAAAGTTATTAACTCATTTTCGTGTGAAAATGAGTAGTAGTTGTTGAATTAAAAATTAAAAAAAAAAAATTTAAATTTCTTATTTAAGTTTACTTTCTTCTTTTTTTTTTTAATAAATAAATATAAGATTTAATTATAAGCCTATATATTTTATAAAGAAAAGTTATAACTTATTCTCTATGGCTATAAAAAAAATTAAAAATAACGAGTGTTTAGAAATGTTAAAATTAACTATAATTTGTAGATACAAACATGTATAAGATCTCATAACCAATATTTGACAATGAAGTGTCTTTTTTTTCTTTCTAAGAAAAGGCAATTAAGTGTCTATAAAATAGTAGTTGGATTGTATGCTTTTTTTTTTTTTTTTTTGTAATAATAGGATGATTGTTTGAGTTTCATCTTAAATTCATCCATACCGAACATGCAAAAAAACCCTTTATTATGACTCAATTCTATCTTTTTTCTCACATTCTATGAATAAAACTACAGTTTTTTAAGATAATTGGACTTTAGTTTTTCAAAACACATAGATTAAAATATGATTTTTTTTTTTTTGTTCATAATTCTAATATTTCTAAGCATAAAATTAAATTATAACTCGGGTAAAAACATAATCTTTCTAGCATTCATTTAGTTTAATTTTATGTATAAAATAAATAAAGGGTTTTAATTGCGGAAACGTGTTCACTTCTTGTACTTACTCTGAAACTTCACGAATTTCTCGTGACTAATTCTAATTGTACTTCAAAGGAAACCTGTGGGGGGACTTTATCTGTAATTCATTACAAATGTAGGGACCATTACCGTAATTTTTTTAAAATTCCATCTTAGGACCCGCTGGCATCAAAGAGCCCATTTTTAAAGCGGCAATTAGCCACCGCACCGGACATAACGCTAAACCCACCGCTAAAAATAACGGCCGAAACGTTCACTCTAGTAGCCGAATTCTGCTACGGAGCACGGATCGTGATAACGCCGTTTAATGTCGCCGCTCTACGCACGGCGGCGGAGTTGCTGGAGATGTCGTCGGAGACGGGAAATAACTCCGACGAGGACGAGGACGAGAACAGCTTGGTGTATGTGACGGAGAAGTATTTCCGGCGAGTTGTGGCGGTGAACCGGGACTACGCTGCGGTGGTGTTCCGGTCGTGCTTGGAGTTGCTGCCGGAGGCGGAAACGACGGCGTTTTTGGGTAGTAGATGCCTTGAAGCGTGGAGTTTGGAAGATGAGGGAAATGGCGATATTATTTGCTTTGAAGACTTTAAATTTGTGGAGGTGGAGAATTTTATGGTTTTGGCTTCGTCGTTGAACCGCCGGTTTAAATGTCATGACTTTATATACAAGATCGCTCTTCTCTATCTCAAAGTAAGCTTTTCCACTCCTAACTTTTTTTTTTTTTTTTTTTAAAAGCAACTTATTTCTGAAGTTATGATATCTTATTACATAAGTTATAATTTTATATTGGGGAGCGTTTAAATTTTAGATTATTTTGGCATTGTATTTTGTTAATATTTTATTATTTCTTATATTAGAATTATTGATATTATTGAACAAATTTTAATTAAACTTTTTTTTTGAACTACAAATTTTAATTAAACTAACTTTAAAAATATCGTAGAGCCTAATGATAAACTTTTTAGAGACTATACAAGTTACATTTTTCTTTTTTTTAATTCATATAGGAAGAGAGGGAAAAATATTCACTTTCGAGATCGAACTTGTGACGTTATTAAACTGGTTTACAACTAAACAATGAAATCATTCGTCACTGATCCATTCGGTATATAAGTTAAAATTATTCATGGATTGATGTTTTAACCAATTAGAAAAAAGGAATTGTCAAAAAAAAATTTGTTATTTTGACAAAAAATGATTTTTTGGGGTCTAATATAGAACATTAATACCATCAATTTTATGATTTTTATCCCATTCAAGAACACTTTCTGAATTAATTTCAAATTTTTTATTTTAAATTGAAAACTTACCCTTTGATAATCATTTGGTTTTTTTTTTTTTTTTTTAATTTTTGCTTATCTATAAATGCAATTTTTATATACGAATTTTCTTGTTTGGTAAAAATTTACCATATTTTCTCTATAAATCAAGTCATATTTTAGATTTTTTTAAAACTTGGTTTTATTTTTTAAATTTAACTAGAAACTCACATGATTTTATAGGGGAGGAATCTTGGAACAGAGAGCCTTAAATAAATTTAAAAAAAAAACAAACAAAACAAACAAAACAAAACCAAAAAAAACAAAGGCCAAATGGTTTTGAAACAATGTTTTAATGACTCAAAGTTTGAATTTTCGTAAGTTAACTGTGAAGATTATGGAAACATTTAACTGATTTTACCATGACCATGCCTGCAGGGATACGGCGGGAAGATAACAGAAGACCAAAAGGTATTACTCTGCAACTTTATAGACTGCGACAAGCTCTCCCCAAAACTCCTCCTCCACGCCGTCCAAAACCCAGCCATGCCGCTCCGATTCGTGGTCCGAGCCATGCTAATCGAGCAGCTCAACACCCGCCACTCCATCTTCTCAACCACCATTAAACCCCGAATCCTGCCACCGCCACAACACCCAATTTCCAAGGACCCGCTAACGCTGGGCGCCATTCTAAAGCGCGACGCCGCAGCTCGCGAATCAGCCAAGCTGAAGGCTGCAATGCACGCAACCAACTCTCGCATTTGCACCCTCGAAAACCAACTCTCCACTATGAAGCTGAAGCTCCAACAGTCCGACGTGAAAGAGAGGCGCTTATCGCAGGATAGTGCCCGTGGCCGATCCGCTAGCTTCCATCACGGCATCGAGAATGGTAAAGTTGTCGCTAGAGGCCAACAAGGGTCGAGTTCCTCCTCGGTTTTTCGGCTGAGTGCTGACTTTACAACCGATTTTAAGCTTGGGAGTGGGTGCAAGCCGGTTTCGGATAATGATGGGGGTAGGAAATTAATTAGGAGGAGTATTGGGCAGAGATTGATTCATGGAATTAAGAATGTGTTTCGGGTGTCGGGTTCGGATAGAGGAGAGTCTGAAATTAGTAAAGCTCAGAGACGAGAGGACGAAGACGAAGAAGAAGAAGATGGTGATGGTGATATTGTTGTAATGAGAAGAAATCAGCTCTATGTTAATTAGACGCTCGTTTGTTTAGTTTAGTCATTAACTCTTATGTTTATTCTACTTGTAAATGTAGGGTTTGAATTAGTGGATTAGGGGTTTTAACTGTAGAAGATATTTATTAACAATTTGGATCTTTAATTTCTCTAAAAATGTTAATGGAAGATTGGATAGAAGAATCGCAAATGCGCCTAAAATCTTCTCCATATATTATCGAACTTAAAACAGATATGCCGAACCCTCCTCTAAAGGAGATTGATTTTGGGTGAAATCTACAGTTAAAGACTACTATTTTTTGTCATGTCATCAATTTTAACTGTGGTTAAATTTTATTTTTAAATTTTTTAGAAAATTTAATGACTAAATTTAAATATTTGAAAATTGATGAATCAAAATGATAATTGAGAGACCAAATTTAAATTTTTGAAAGTTGAGAGACCAAAATAAAACAAGAAAAGACAAAATAGTATTTTTCCCATTTTAAGATCTGGATTATTAGCATTTTTTTCTAAATCAATTTGTAAGATATTCGGTATTAGGATTTTTTTTTTAACATGTACATGTGAAGGTACAAATTTGACTTTATATCTCTTTGTTGGGGGTTATATTATATAATTAATTGAACTTCAGACTTCGTGTACATTTTATATTCCTATTTGACTAATTGATTATGGTTATTCGTTAGGTTAAATATCAAATATAATATTGAAACATTTTTTAGTTTAGAAAATGAATACATTAGTTGAATTATTTTATTCAAAATGCCTCTTAACTTTGAAAATTTAAACGGTAAATGAATTATAAGTTTATTGACACCATAATCTAATTGTGGTGCAATATATTTGGTTTTGATAGTTCCAGTTTATAAAGGGTTAAATTTTAAGCTTGGTTACACTTACAAAAAGAAACCACTTATAGTTTTTTTAGAGAAGATAGTTATATCTAAAAATATTTCAACTTTCATTAATAATTGATTGAAGCAGTCGATTTTGGACTTGAATGAAACCATTTGAATCAATTTTTGTTATATTTAATTTTTTTTTTAATATGCAATAGATTTTTTTTTTTAATTATTATAATAAAAATAATCTTTGGCTTTAAAAAAGTAGTTAAATATATTTGGGTATGTTTGTTTTTTGAACATAAGGAGTGGTTAGTAGTTAAATATATTTGGGTATGTTTGTTTTTTGAACATGAGGAGTGGTTAACCACTCCTCAAAAACCCATCGTTTGTTTTTTTAGTAAACAACCACTTTTAATCACTATTCAACTTCACTATCAATTTTCACATTGAATTTTATTAAACTTCACATCAAATTTATTACTCAGCCACTATTAATCTCAATTCTCAAAGAAGTAATTGATGATTCTACTACTATTAACTTCAATTCCTAAGCGAGTAATTAACCACCTTAAACTACTTCATTGTCTTCCAATCTACTTTTTTCTACCAAAAACAAACGGTTACCTCGTAAGAAAAAAGAATAAACAAACAGTTTTTTTCTTTGTCAAAAGAGAAATAATAGTTAAATACTTATTTTAAAATATTTTTGATGTGTTTAGAATCTTTAAGAGAAATACTTGGCTCATGCAGCCGTAGGGTGTATGTGGAGGCAAGTACTAATATTAAAGAAAAAGTAAGAAGTAAAAAGTAAAAATTTTGTTATCCTTAAAGAGGGAGTCCTCTTTATGAATAAGGAGACAAGTATTTCTCTATTTTTAAAACTACTTTTGATGATATAAAGAGAGTTGAAAAAAATAGTTGGAAATTTTGTTATGAACTAAAACACTTTTATACATTTTTTATAAGTTTAGCTTAGTCCTATCATTTTAAAGAAAGTTACATTTTAGTTTGTATGATCAATACGCATTTTATGAAAGATGCATGTAGAATTAATTATTCATATCGAATGTGTTCTGATTTTGAATATGTATTATTAACTGTAATGCATTGAGCATACATTTTAAATGTATCATATGTCTCATAGGTATATTTGTTTTTTTTTTTTAAATGAAAATATAATATTTGTTCATTCTTGCAACTTTGTAACCTTTGCAAAGGATTTAAATAAAGAATGACGGTAGGTAGTGGAACCAATTTTAATTTGCTAAATGTAATGATAAAAAAAGTTACATATATAAAATTTAAAATTTTGATATATTTTAATAAAATACGTTGATTTAAAAGTTTTTAAATAATTTTAAAAATAATGAAATTAGTAAGATAGTTTTTTTTTTTTTTTTTTTTTTTTTTTGAACAAGTAAGGTTGAGTTATTTGCTTGTGAATACTGGGTAGTGGAATTGGAGACATATTTAAAAAATAATTTAACTTTTTGTTTATTATATAATAGGTTATTTAAAAAAAACAAATTTAAGATAATTTTAAAGAAAAATTAATTTCCTAATTCAATAGATAAGTTAATAGTCTTTATGATTTGTCATCTATTTTATTAGTTTCCTTTCTTTTTACTTTTAAGAAAGCCTAAAGTAGGTTAACCCAAGAGGAGAGAAGATGTAAAGGTTTGGAGTCGCTCTCAGGAACGACCGGAGAGTGACTAAGCCGAAAAGGTGGAGCGAGAACTGCCGGCTCGGTTCATCGATGACGGCTAACTGCATTCTTGACGCGTGCTTCTTTATTTTCTTGGTGTACCTCAGCTGAGACAGGATCACTTTGGGTAGAGACTCCTTAAGTCGTATTGTTCTCAGTCTTCTGGTCGAGTTCAGATGAACTTTAAAGGAGTAGGGAAGTCGTCCCCTCT
This sequence comes from Sechiopsis laciniata, assembly GCA_037833695.1. Classification (NCBI taxonomy): domain Eukaryota; kingdom Viridiplantae; phylum Streptophyta; class Magnoliopsida; order Cucurbitales; family Cucurbitaceae; genus Sechiopsis; species Sechiopsis laciniata. Next base: position 5,497,141 of record JBBMKA010000026.1, on the reverse strand, counting down.
GGAAATTCGGATTATGGTGGGGTCATAAGAGATGACTATAGTGCTGTCATGTGGAATTGAACGCTCTATTTTCCACGAAACTCCTGTCTTAGTCTTGATTTTTCAGAAATCCTCTTCCCTTAATTTATGCTAATTGCGCATCTACAGGTCTTCATCGAGTGATTCCCTATGAAACGTGACTTTCTCTTTAGTGAGATTTGGTTTTTGACTTTCCTACAGTATAGCTGCGTTACTCTGGAGCTTCTGGTCAAGCTTCTTCTTTATAGTCCACAGACAGGAATCAAATCCCACCCTTTTTTCTATGCCCTGGTCAGTCTGTGCTTGCATTGGAAACTTTGACTAGCTCCTTGGCTAAGGTTTGGCTATTTCTCGTACTGGACTTCTTCTCACTATTAGTTGCAAGAGCGCTTCCCTCCTTTCCTCCGAAGTAAGCCCTATGGTCCCTACTATCTCTAGATAAAGGATTGCCTCAAAGCTCACTTGATCCTATTCCTATTCAATTTTATGGTGTCAAATGAAATTCTTTTGGTACTAGTGCTTATAGTTTACTGGAAGCGAGACAGATGTTGTAAAGAAATAGTATCCATTCAAATAGAAAGAAGTCCCCCTCTAATTACTCCTCAAAGCTTAACTTTCCCCTCCTACTGCTTCGCACTTTCCGGCCTTTCAGTCAGACTAGATGAAAGAAATCGGCTAAGAATCCGAATAAGTAAACTGGCTCGACTAAAGGCTTAGTTGTGGTCTCGGTATGTTTAGTTTAAGTTATGCAGTGCTCTGTAAATGAATCAATAGTAGATGTAAACTAATGAGCTCGGATATTAATGAACTCTATAGAAGAGTTATCTATCGGAACAATATTCTTATTGATCTATTAACAACAAGTAGATCTACGCCAGGAGAATTAGTAATGTGTCAGAAGAAATTGGTACAAGAAGTCGTGGATACACCTCTTGATAATGGAATCCGCGGACAACCAATGAGAGATAGCCATAATAAAGTTTACAAGTCATTTTCCGATGTAATTGAAGGCAAATAGGGAAGATTTCGTGAGACTCTGCTTAGCAAACAAGTCGATTATTCAGGACGTTCTGTGATTGTTGTAGGTCCCTCAGTTTCATTACATCGATGTGGATTGCCTCGCGAAATCGCTATAGAGCTTTTCCAGACATTTTTAATTCGTGGTCTAATTCGACAACATTTCCCATACAATGGGTTCTTTTTCCCTAATTTTTAATGTTGTTTTGCATTTTGGGTAAAATCTTTATCCCGAGCCTGCAGAGCTAGAGTGGGCAGGACGAACAGTCCGGAAAAATAGGATGAATCAAAATATAGCTGCTACACCAAAACTAGGCGCAAAGAACCAACCAGACTGACCTAGTGGATAAATCAGGAATACAGAAACAAAAACAGCAATTGGACCCGAGAATGCGATTGCATTATAAGGTCGCAAAGCGATGGCCTTGGGGACAATTTTGCTCTTAACTGCGCAATTCGAGATAGGGGGGCTATTGTGAAGCCTAGAGAGGCGGAAGCGGCAAATTGCTTCTATTAAAGCTTCCTTCTTCTTCGAGAAAGCTTGCTTCTTGATCTGGGCGGGATCTATCAGCAGCAGCATTCTCCCACGAGATAGCATTTTGCGCCCATATGTTTGAATTTGCGTTCCATTCTTTTCGACGACATCCTTCCGCATTGGCGGCGAGTGAAGTGTCACAAACAGCTTCCAATTAATGATTTAGAGATCACCCTGGCTAGCCCTTATTAGTAAAGTTTCGGCCTTGCCTTTCTAATCGGCATCTTTTGATCCTTAAGAAAGCTTGGCATGTGAATCGCCTCGTCCCCAATCACTGTCCGAACAAGGTCCGGCATGTTGCATTCTGGGGTAATTTTTTATCGGCTCTCACCACCCACTCCGCGTATTCATCATAGATTCTATAAAATATCCGCTCATATTCAAGTGGAGCGCTTTGAGCGTTCGACCTAGTTGAAAAGGTACTTGACGAGAAAGACAGATTCGAATCTTCTATCATAAAATAGAAATCACTGGGCGTTGGATTCCCATAGAGTACAAGTGAATTAGTATTTACTATTTTTTTAGTATAATTAAGAAAGAGGAACCATAAACCCTAACAAGAAAATATTATTGTTCTCAAATAAATGAGAGTCCAAATATCGATTTTCGAAATCGAACTCGTAACCGGTGTTGAACTGAGTTACCTCTAAACAATGAAACCATCGAATCACCATCCACTCATTTTTTGAAAAATCTTTATTAGTTTTAATTCATCAAACGAAATTAAATCGATTGGTTATTGTCGGAGAATGAGTATTTGGCTCTTATATATGCTAGAGTAGTAGTAACACTTCTATATATATATATTTAGGACCATATAGGGCTGGTTGTCCTCTTCTCCAATTAGTATTTATAAGAAAAGAAAAAAAAATCATCAAACAAAAGGATTTGACTGAAAAATAGTGACGATGATCTTATCGTGGTAAAGCTAAACAAATCAAAGAATTGACGCACGGCACGCATTCACAATCGTTAATCGTTATCGTAAAATTTGCTCAAAAGCAGAGAAATTAGTGCTTGATTTGATTCCTTGTGTGGATTCCATCTTCAGCTGACAGCTGAGCATTTGCTTTACACATCCGCTTCTCTGTCGTCTCTTTGCCTTTTTCAGTCGCCATTGCAATTATCCGAGCTTCATTTCTGGACCCATTGTTTACGAAAACCATCTTTCAACGCTCCTTTCAATCTTGTATGTATTTTGTATCTAATGATTTCTCGTAGATTTGCGACTGAGGATTTTGGAATTTTGAATCTCTGTTTGAAAGCTTTGTTCTGTGTTTTTTGATGCATTGTTTTGCTATTTGTTGATCTCTGGCAGTTCCGAGATGGTCACTTTGCAGGTGGCGAGGCCGCTGGTTCGTATGAATGAATACCGGCCGTCGATCGGGAGATTGAAGCTGGCGAGCGTTTCAGTGAATAATGCGATTGGATTGGCGCGGAGTTGTGGAGGATGCAGATTTTGTAGCGATACTGATTTTTTCCAGCCGTTTAAAGCGTCGACGAAGAATTGCTCTGCGATTCACGGTACTTGAATTTTGAAATCTCGTTCGTTTCTGTTTATGAAGACTGTTGCAAATTTATCTAAATCGAAGAATGTTATAGGTTTCTTTCCGGTCTAAGTTCTTTGAAGAAATTGATATTAATCAAACTTTTGGAAATTATATTGGTTTTCAGTATATTGTAGATCTTGTTTTATTTAATTGTTCTTGTAACGATCGACTTGTATGTGAATCATTCTTAGGTTTAAAATTAAATGCTCTTTAGCTTCTTTTTTTTTTTTTTGTATTCTCAATAAGCTTTAAGAATCTGGAGGCTTTTAGGTATCAAGGTTTTGCTTGCATTTTCGCCTGCATTTTTTGTCCTCATGTCACTAGAAAGCATCCAATTAATTACCATTTGGATCATTGGTTTGGTAACTATTCTTATTCAATAGATGTAGTTGTGCCTTAGGAGAAAGGTAAATTAAAATAATGAGTTTTCCCATGGTCCCGAACGAGCCGAAAACTTTAGCATCCCATTCTGTTTTTTCTGTTGTTTTGAACAATTCTAAGTCTTATACATGTCAAATTTGTTTATTGGTATATTTCTTCAAATATAGTTTCTTCATTCTTAGATTGAATTTGCAAAGTCATGATTAACCATCCTTGAAGTTTACTGACTTTTGAAACTACTTGGGTATCTCTAATTTTGTCTAACCATCTAATAATTAGGTAAAGATTGCCATGATACCTCAACTGATGGGAAGTCAACAAATATTGTATGGCATGATTGCCCCATAGGGAAGCCTCAAAGAGAAATGTTGATGCAGCAGAAAGGCTGTGTCATATGGATAACTGGTCTAAGTGGTTCAGGTAGTCCTTGTTTTCCCAATTACATTTAACTGGTGTTATTTACTGTTACATTTTGTGGACACCATCTCCATTAATTTCATTTGCTGTATGAGATTTTGGCCTTTAATTTGCTCAGAACTTTTATCTCAAATCCCTGTCACTTAGTATTTTCAATAGTGATTCTTTTTTTTTTTTTTTTTTTTTCTGTCTTCATTGGGTTTCTTTTGTTAGTTCGAAGCCTGCTGTATGTCTTATTTTACTGACTAGATTGGCAGGACAGATCACCTAGTCTTTTGTATGATTGCACATATGCAATTTGTAAACAATATTTTCTTTCTGAAGTATGGAGTTTACAAGTTCTTTGCAAGTTACGCGACTTTGTTGTTCGTTTAAGATAAAAGTTACTTAAGAGACTAATTATAGATCCAATGGGTTAGACACAGTTGACTATTTTGTTTTTCAACTTAAACCAAATTAGTATAGAGGTAGAGTAATTCACCAAGAAATAAAGGGAAAGGAATAGACTGAAAGAAGGAAATAAAAAGGTGCAGCTGCTTGTCAGCAATGATACATTAATTTTTTTACTTCAAAAGGTATGTGTACCTTTTTTATTAAAAAGAAGGTATGAGTAATTTTATTGTTCCTAACTAATTTTCATGCTCATGATCAATCAAATTATCTTCTATCATATGAACTTTTACTGCTAAAGCGATTTTGGGATCACGAAACTGGTATTTCACATTGTACGGTGGTTCTGGCACAATTAACTGACTGTTGTTGTTGTCGTTGTTTTTTTTTTTAAACTAGCAGACTGTTGTTGATATGCTCATGTATAGAATGATCCTTTCACTGTAGTTACTCTTTTTCTTCCTCTCTCTCACCTAGGGCTCTAATTATAGGAAAAAGCACTTTGGCATGTGCACTAAGTCAAAGATTACATTCAAGAAGAAAACTTACCTACATCCTTGATGGTGACAATATTAGGCATGGTCTAAACAATGATCTTAGTTTTGAACCCAAGGATCGTGCTGAAAATATACGGAGAATTGGTGGGTGTCCTTTTCCATCTGATGAAAATTTTCCATTTCTTGCTTCACCCAAATTTCTTGAATTAACCCAGATGGTCTACAGGTGAGGTAGCAAGCCTATTCGCAGATGCTGGGATTATTTGTATTGCTAGTTTAATATCCCCTTTTCGTAAGGACAGAGATGCCTGTCGAGCCCTGTTGGCAGAAGGCGATTTCATTGAGGTATGTTATAAATTTTTGTGTTACATGTTATAAAGCATTGTTTCCTTCCTGATCACCGAGTTCACAACCAGGACAAGGCATTAGAGTTCGGGATATTGTTAATATTAAATAGCGTGGGCATCCATCTCAAAATCAATTGGTAATGAGAGGAGAGCCCACTTATCTTATAAATGTTTAGAGGACTCTTCACTTTTTCAATGTGGGACAATTGTTGGATCCTTAACATGTTCCCTCAAGATGGTGCCTCTTTGAGTTTCACCAATCTTGAATCGGATTCCGATTGCATTTTATTAGATTAAATACCCGTTTGAGTTTAATGGATCCTGATATCGTATTAGGTATTTTAGACATTCATCTCAAAACCAAATGGATGCCCATACTATTTAATAAATGTTTAGAGGGTTCTCCACTTTTTTAATGTGGGACAATTTTCGGATCCTTAACGGTCAAGAGGGGGTCATGTCTTCATTGTTGACAGCTTGGCTGTGTCATACTTATTTTTACAGGTTTTCCTGGATGTGCCACTTAATGTATGCGAAGCCCGGGACCCAAAGGGTCTGTATAAACTGTCTAGAGCTGGAAAGATACAAGGTACTATTTTGGTTTTTCCAAATATTTGGTTTCACATGATCTACCCTTAGTGGATCAAAATTTTCCACCAGTTTCTCCATTTTGAATGAAACATTTCTTCCAATCATGTACGTAATTATGTCATTGATAAGCAATAATGGTTCAAGACTTCTTGGTGGGAATTCAAGTTGCCAATTTTCACGGACCCACTCAAGAAATCGTAGCTGTAGTTGTCATATAGTTTTTGTTTCTGTAATGGTGCTTCTATTTTTGTATTCATATATTTCCACAACTGATATTAATTCTCAGTTTAGAGTTGATATTTGCCATCTATTTTCAGGATTCACGGGGATAGACGATCCGTATGAACAACCATTAAACTGCGAGGTGTGTACTTAGAATAATACATTTTTAATCTTTTTGTTTTCATACGGTCAAAGGGATATATATTCCAATGCTAACACTTATTTTGAAGGTAATCAAGACAATTTATAGCCAGCTGTTGAATGAATTGACTATTGTGTTCTTCAAACATAAACTAATGAAGTAACATAAATTCAACTTCCAAGTGATTTATCAATGATCAAAGATTCAAAGTTACGTTCGCTTTTTAATGTTCTTTGTCAATATAAAGAACAAATATTTCACAGTTTCTAGTTCAAACCCCGTCAAGCATGCTTTTATTTGGTTGTTTCATTCATTTTTTCCTTCTAAGTTTAATTCTACCGTTTATTTGTGATAAGGAAGACGACTTTAATAGAACTCCACATTTATATGATATTGTCCACTTTAATCATAAGCTCTCGTGATTTTGTTTTTGGTTCCTCGGAAAAGCCTCATAGCAACGAAGATAGTTGTTTTGACGTATATATCTATCATCTTCCTCTTATCTAACAAATATAGACAACTTTGTTTGTATTCCAACCATTTGGTCGAACACTTGTTTCATTTCTCTATTGCCTTTGCGTTTTTTTAAAGATTTGATCTGAAAAGTATGACTCACACTGCTATTTGTTGGCAGATTGTATTGCAATACAAAGAAGGGATCTGCCCGTCCCCTAATGACATGGCGGAAGGTGTAATTTCATATTTAGAAGAGAGAGGGTACCTGCAAGCCTAACAGCAGGAAGGCTGCAGGTACTTTCTTGTTATCAAAACAAGCAGAAAACTTAGTTTAGTCTAATGCCAGAGGATTTAATTACTCTTATTTCTCACTGCTAGGAAACATCTCGTTTCCTTCAGTATATGCTTTCCAATTCTTGGGTTATTAGCATTGTGCTTACAAATAAGGTTAAAAGCATGAGAAAGAGATTATGCATTTGCTTATTTATTTTGTGTCTACCTTGTAACTTTCATAGTTTTTGTGAAGTTCATATTGATCTCTTAATTCAACTTAACATTCAAATATGTATTACTCATTTGAGACTCATTTGATAATGATTTGTTTTTAATGTTCTATTTTACCAATTGTGTCAACAACTACTTTATAATTAATATAACACAAGCATTGTGTAAACCTTTTCTCTTTGACATGGATGATGATGGCATACAATACAACTCTACTAAAGCTTTTCATTTGAGGCATGGTTTTTTACTTGCAGTTATTTAAACTTTTGCCTTGCCAACCATTTTGGAATGATTTGGTAAGCTTTGGCATAGAGAGAAGAAGACTCTAAATGTTTAGATTAAAGTGGATTGGATTGGAAATTGCCTAAAGGAGATGTTAGAGGTGTCTAGTCTAAAATCATTCTAAGGATTTCTTTTCTTCTTTTTTTTTTTTTTTTTGAGTACAAGGATTTTTCTTCTTCTTAATATGAAATAGAATGCATTAGAATTAAATTGCAATAATGTTTGTAACAATGCTCATACAGCTACAACTGACACATCATCATCTAAAAATATTAGAAAACCAAATCTTATTATCGACATGATTAGTTGCATGAGCTGCTAAATTTTGCACTTGCTTTACAATGGATGTAAGATGGATTCCATAACTGAAAGGGTTGACTTATGAGTTTCATTCGTTGGTAATAATACATTTCAACAATAGGATCCTAGAATTTGGTATTTAACTTTCATTTAATTTAGAGCAGTCATATCCTTACATTGACCAAAACTTGATCTCAAATCTTATTATATTAAGTTGTGCTACACATCTAAAAAAATATTGTGCAACAAAATTATACCAAGACATTTATTTGGACATTTATTTGGTATAGTTAGTTAAAGAGAATTAGATGATTATTCTTTTTGGTGAATAAAATAAATTATTGCAATTTTGACTTTCATACAAAAATCTGGTTTTTTAAGAAACTATATAATTTTTTTTAGATAAATTAAAATTAAATAAAAAAAACTAAACTACTATTTATTTTTTAAAGTCTTAAAAAACTATTTATTTTTAAAAATTGATTAAGTTTTTTTAAAAAAAAAATACCAAAGAAATTACAAATTAGAGTACAAATGAAATTTATTACTGAAATATAATGATAAATTTTTTAATAAATAATCAAAGAATTTTCAAACATAAAAATCAAATGATTTCTCAATTAATTAGTATTAATAATCATTATTAAAAAAAGTATTTTTTTGAAATTACGACAAGTGAGTGGCGTGAGGATCGGTTATTATGTATACACTAATATCGTTAAATAATGGTTTTTGTTTGGTCAAAAAAAAAAAAAAACCATTAAAAAGCCTATTAATTCAGTTTCACTAACCCTGGTTGGAAAGCGATAAAAAACTTGGAAGTTTTTCTTGAAGAGCCCTAATTGCAGAGATTCGCCGGTTTCTGAATTGGAAGCTCAAAGAGGCGAAGGAAGATGGGGAAGAAACAGCACAGCAAAGACCGTATGTTCATTACGAAGACGGAATGGGCGACCGAATGGGGCGGCGCCAAACCAAAGGACTCGCAAACCCCTTTCAAACGCCTTCCTTATTATTGCTGCGCGTAATTCCTCACTCCTCTCTAATCTGAAATTGTTTTTCATTCATCTGTTCTGAATTAACAGTTGCAGTTTAATCGCAGCCTTACGTTTACACCCTTCGAGAATCCTGTTTGTACTGCCGATGGCAGCGTCTTTGAGTTAATGTAAGTATAATTTGTTTTGTTGGGTCGGTTTTACTTTTTAGTGAATATAAGTTAATTCATTGTTCATCATTATAATTTGGAACTTGGGTTCAGGAATATCACCCCTTATATTCGCAAGTATGGTAAAAGTCCTGTTACTGGAGCTCCACTGAAGCTGGAGGATTTAATTCCGCTGATTTTTCACAAGAATTCTGAAGGTTGGTTTAGTTTTGAAACTTAATCATTTTTGTTGCCTTGGGAAATCATAGGATTGAAGAATATTCCGAATTGTCAAATGTCATTACGGTAGCGTGGTTGTAAAAATAGTTCTTTGTTTTGGCAGTATAGGTTGTTAGAGTTTTTTTTTTTTTCTTGGATAAGAAGCAATTTCATCGATAATATGAAATTACAATATAGGATACAGGGTACAGAAGATTGTAGAAAGGATCTCTAGTAGTTAAGTAATGTATCATAACTATAATTATGGATTAAGGGGGAAAGTTTAGACCAAGAAGTGACTTGAAGGATAATATTGTCCATGAAATTCCAGTATGTTGTGTGCTTGTCCTGAAAAATTCGTCGGTTCCTTTCAATCCACAAATTCCAACAAAATGCCCTTATGAAATCCTCCCAGAGGATCTTGTTCTCCTTCTTGAATGGATGGTCAATGAGAGTTCTGCAAAGGAGGGGTACTGGCTCTCTAGGAAGAACAATAGGCCAACAAAAAACATATCGAATGTAGTTCCCAGAAACGCATAGCAAATGAACAATAGCTGAAGAGATGCATAGCAGAGTCTGATTCAGCACAACAGATGGCACACCATGGGGAGATAATGCTCTATGAGGGAGCCTCTTTTGTAACTTATCATGTGTAGCAATGGCACCATGACTCAACTCCCATAGGAAAATTTTGATTTTTTTTTGGGAACGTTCCTTTTCAAATGGCGCCTTACGTGATGGCCCGGGCGCCAAAAGGCGCCCGCCCCGTGGGCTTTTTTTATTTCCTTCGCACCTTTTGTGTTTTAGATCCAAGTAATAGGTCATTTGAAGCTCGTGAAGGTTGATAGTTGAATATTATGTATGTTTTACATGTTATTCTTGGTTAAAACTTCATTTATGTTCGTGAAATGTGTTTTTATTGTGTATACACACACACACACTCACACACACACACATATAAGTTTTTGTGTTTTTTTATATAGTGCGCCTTAAGTAAAAAAGCTCTCGCCTTTTGGTGCGCCTTGCGCCTCAGGCTCCAGAGGGTCATTGCTTCTTAGTGTGCTTTGCGCTTTTTAAAACACTGATGAAGATAGTGTTTCAAATGAATTTGACATTAGTTCTTTTACCATAGAATGGACCGTGTATCTACCTGATGTGTTAAGTCTCCACACCAGTTGATCGTTACCCTCAGAAATGGAGGAGTTGAGTAAATGTGTCAACGAGCTATGTACACTAATTTCAGCTTTTTTTAAGTTCCTTCCGATTCCCAAATTAACATAATGTGTTAATTGGATCCCAGAAAGCCTAGATTGCCAAATCTTTCTTTTTGGATAAATTATAGAGAAGGGGAAACTAGTAGAGTAGAGTGGTCTTGACAATGCGATTATCCTTCCAAAATAGAGTATCCGTGCCATCCTTGACCCTGAAGGAAATTCTATCATGAACCAGTTGACTCAAAGAGAGTATAGATCTCCAAGGACCCCTAGCAGTTCCTTGTTCTACCTGGTTTGCTATTACAGGCTGAGTGGCCATATTTGGCATCAATGATTCTCCTCGAGAGTTCATTCTTTTCAGTTCCATATCTCCATATCCATTTTGATAATAGGGCCTCATTCTTTGTCTTCATACATGTGATCTCTAGGCCTCCTTGTTCATGTTTGAGAGTAAGTATTCCATTTAATAAGGTAAGGCCCTTGCCCTCTTTATTTCCCCTCAAAAGGAATCTTCTAATCAGTCTTTCAAGAAACAAGAAGGGAGTAGGCTTTGGCAGGCATCTTGTACAGAAACATGTAGTAAGTTGGAAGATTAGCGAGCGTGGCTTTGATGAGAGTGAGTCTCCCTCCGTTAGATATGTGATTATGTTTCCTGGATCGAATCTTCTTTTCAACTTTCTCCAACATAGGTTCCCAAAAGGAAAGAGACTTAGGTTTTCCATATAGGTTATTAGAGTTGAATGATGTGTTTTAAATTTCAATATTTCTGTAATTCGGAGTGTGTGTGTATCTGTAATTCAGAACTCTATGCTTTAGAAGGTCATATTTTTGTTGTGGTTAATCCTACTTCATTCTTGACTTTGCTTAGGTGAGTTCGAGTGCCCTGTACTAAACAAAGTTTTTACCGAGTTCACTCACATAGTTGCTATAAAGACCACTGGAAATGTCTTCTGCTATGAGGTAAGTAATGACTTTTTGTGCTCTCATTCTTGGTGATATTTTCTCGCTTCTTTAAATACTTAGCTTGACGCTTGGTTTCTGATATTTACACCTTATAGGCAATTAAAGAACTAAATATCAAGACCAAAAACTGGAAGGAACTTCTCACCGATGAACCAATTAGTAGGGAAGATATTATAACCATTCAGGTTAAAAGGGTTCCGGACTTTTTCCATTTTGAACTGTTTATGAAAGTCAATAGTAAATTTTATTTTTATGTACTCTCTCAAACTCTGTGGTGATTTGCAGAACCCTACTGCGCTTGATAGTAAGGCTCTCCTGGATTTTGATCATGTGAAAAATAGCCTGAAAGTTGATGATGAAGGTGAGCTACAGATCTTTTTCCTTTTTTGGTTAAGTTCCATCCTGCTTCTGTATCTTGACTCGCTTTATTAACTTCCATTTTCCCCAGAACTTCAGAAAATGAAATCAGATCCAACACATAACATAAATGTGTCCGGGGACATCAAGCAGATGCTCAAGGAACTTGGAACTGAAAAAGGAAGGCAAACTGCACTTCATGGGGGAGGTGGTGGTAAGGCACAGAAAGAAAGGGCAGATGCTCTTGCTGCAATTTTAGAGGCTAGGTCTCGCATTAAAGAAGATTCAAAGGAAAATGGAAAAGTAGAGGAGAAACCTACACAGGTGTTTAGTATTGTGGATGCTGCATCTGCTTCAGTACATGGAAGAAGTGCAGCTGCAGCGAAAGCTGCTCCAAGTGAAAAAACAGCCGCTCGAATTGCAATGCACATGGCGGGTGAGAGGGCACCAGTGAATGCTAAGATGGTCAGTGTTATTTACTACTTTTTTTAGATCCATCCCTTCATATTTATAATTCATTATGTGCTATTTCAACAAACAAATTGAGATTTTCGATCCGAAAATATGATTAAATTAGAATTCAGGTGTATTAAAGAGAAGGCCAATACTCTGGTTAAAATGACTTCTGTAATATCTTTTGGCATCTCAATGATTTATTGACATAAGTTGTTAATACAGGTAAAAAGTCGTTACACTACTGGTGCTGCATCTCGATCCTTCACATCTACATCTTTCGATCCTGTTACGAAGAACGAACATGAATATATCAAGGTTGAGAAAAATCCAAAGAAGAAAGGATACGTACAGTTGCACACAACACATGGAGATTTGAATATTGAGCTGCATTGTGATATTACTCCAAGGACATGTGAGAATTTCATCACACTGTGTGAGAATAACTACTACAATGGAGTAGCTTTTCATAGAAGTATTAGGTACGAATCCGATGATACTGCAGACTGAAGTTAGTATTAATAATCTGATTTTTTGAGACTCATTTGTGACATTACTCCTTCGATGTCTCTGGTGTCTGGCCTAGGGACGGGCGTAGTTACCTTTGTTTCAAAAAAATAATCTAATTATTTGACGTATTTACATAATGAAGATATGACAATGCAGGAATTTTATGATTCAAGGTGGTGATCCAACTGGTACTGGAAGAGGGGGTGAATCTATATGGGGAAAGCCCTTCAATGATGAACTCAACTCCAAGTTGCTTCATTCTGGAAGGGGTGTTGTCAGTATGGCAAATAGTGGTCCCCACACAAATGGATCTCAGTTCTTCATTCTGTACAAATCTGCCAACCATTTAAACTTCAAGCATACAGTATTTGGCGGTGTTGTTGGTGGTTTGACTACTTTGGCAGCAATGGAAAAGGTTCCCGTTGACGACAATGATCGGCCTCTGGTCAGTTCTTCACTATCTTCATAACTTTCATTTTTAGTGGTCAACATGATTTCCAGTACATGTTTCTTTCTAAAGATGTAAATACTTCCGATTTTCACTTCGAAAATATTATGATTTTTTTTTTTTGGATTGGAAACATGAAAACTTTGATTGATAAATGAAAAGTTAGAAACAAAATCGTCTGCTTCTTGTAATTTAAAGTTAGGAGCGATTGTGCATGTTAGTGTACACGTGGACATTTTTAAGGAATGATTGCCAAAAATTAATTTGTTACTTGGTAGTGGTCAAGCGGACTTTGAGGAGGTAAAAGGTGATGAGTTCAATTTATGGTGGCTACGTACTTAAAAATTAATTTCTTATGGGGTTCTTTGATATCCAAATGTTATAGAATTAGGCAGTATGTCCCATGATATTAGTCGAGGTGCATGCATGCTAGCACATATATAAAAAAAAATGAATCTTCTCAATGCTTTTGACATTACTATTCCCCTAGATATATCAAACTTACTTCCTACCGTGATGACTCAACATATCTCATATTACTTGCAGGAGGAGATCAAGATAACTAATGTCACAGTTTTTGTCAATCCATACTCAGAACCCGATGAAGAAGAGGAACGAAATAAAAATGACGAGAGGAATGTTGAAGATGAAGAAAACGTTAGTCTCCACCACCCAATGACCTTTCATTTGAGTTTATTATAGTATTTACATCTTCATTATTTGAAAAAACTCTTTTGATAAGCTAAGATGAGTGTCTTTGCTTTCATTTCAGGATAAGGTTGGATCATGGTACAGTAACCCAGGCACTGGGGCAGCTGAAAACGGAGCTTCCGGTGGCGGTGTCGGGAAATATTTAAAAGCAAGGAATGCCCAATCCAAATCCCCTGCAGTTGATGCTAGTCTAAGAGAAACTACCTCAACCAAGAAAAGAACAGCAGCAGGAGAATTCAAAGACTTCTCTTCTTGGTAAGATTCTCATACATGCCAATTTATAAAAAGGGCATAGGTTTTGTAGCTAGCCCTTAAGTTACTGTTTTCTTGTGTTGTTAGAATCATACAAGTTACTGAAAAGGGGAGCGTGTAAAAAAAAGGATGCGTTTGACCTATTGAGTATTGGAATGCATTACTGATGACAAAAGTTCATTTCACAAACTCATGAGTTGTAGATTATACCCAAAAACAAGAACAATCCCTCCCTCAAACCCAAAAAGAGTGTGAGAGAAAAAGGGGGTAAAGTGAAATTCAGATATGAATCCTCTTTATCCGACAGTGTGCTGTAAAAATCAATTGCCAGGTGTAAGAATTGCTTCTCTTCTTCCAATACTATTTATTTTCCAAGCTGTTTCTCTTGTTTATGGGTCTGAAAGTAAAGAGGGAAATGCTGGGTGATCTGCCAAGGAATAGATAGTAGTAGTGTGAGTAGTGAACACGAAGCATCGGAGTACGCATAACTCAACAGTAATTGACATGTGCTCTTCCTAAGTTAAATTCCCCAATTAATCATGTTTGGATGGATGCTGAATTTCTCACTGAAGTAATATTTTAACCGTGTCCCCAAGGGTGGCGCGGTGGTCGATGGTTTGGAGACTTCGAAGGCGTGCTTCTCTTAAGATCTCAGGTTCGAGATTCAATTGTGACATTAATTTGTAAACACCTTCTGTGTCTCCTTTCCTTCGATGTTTCCTTGTGTTAGGCCTAGGGACGGGCATAGTTACTTTGAGTATAGTGGAGCAGCTTCGATTTTTTGGTTTAAAAGAAAAAAAAAAAAAATCAACCGTACTCAATAATGTTAAATTATCTAGTTCACAAGTTTGCTGATGATTCAGAACCTTTTGGTCATTTTCTGTCACTGATTACTCTCAAAGTTAGCCTTATCAACTATCATGGGTTGTTTGGGTGGTAAAAAAGTACTTGAGTTTAATTTATGGTAGTTACGTATTTGATAATTAATTTTCTACGGATTTTTTTGACAACCAAACGTTGTAGAGTCAGATGGTTTGTTCCATAAGAATAATCGAAGTACGCATAAGTTTGCCTTGCCGGATATTAAAAAAGGAAGTCAGCCTTGTCCCACTTATTTTGGTCCACATAGGCACAGATATCTTGAAACCTATTGTAGTTTTTACTGTTGTCTTTGCTGGTAGCAGCAGATGACTCTTCCTCCAGTCAAATTATGTTTTATGCTGAGTCTTGGTAATTTCTTGGGAGAATATATTTTTGTGGTGATGTTTTTGTTTTGTTTAAGAGTAATTTTTTCTCTTTGAAATTGATTGGTAAATTATTGTGGAAGCAATTCTCAGATATCGGAAAGTAACAAAGAATGATGTTTGTTACTTTTGTTTGACTTTTTTAGGTTATTATTTTTTTTTATTTTTTATTTTTTATTTTTTTTTTAGACAATTAGGTTATTTTTGAGAATCTTAATTTAAAAAAAAAGGTTATTGCTGAGACATGTTAATGGAACGTTAAATTGAATTTGTAATTTAAAAAGCTAAAAATTGAAAGTAAAGATTTTTTTTTTTTTTTTTTTTTTTAAGGAATAATAGTTTATTTGTAATTAGGATCTTACAATTCTGAAACGTTATGTCAAAGATATAATAATGTTAACATTTTTATATTTTATTTAATTACTTTTCAAGCAATTGTCAAGATGTTAAGCTCATCAATGGAGTAAGCGAAATTCTAATTAACTAATAATAGCAATGAACTATTAGTTATATTGATTGATCAATAATTAATTTCTCAAATTTATTAAGATAATCTGTTGTCAATATCAGAGGTGAGAATCCGATTGGCCCATCTGTTTTTTTTTTCGTTAAATTTTTTATTTTTGGTGTGTGTGAGAGAGTTCAACAAATGGAACCAATAGTTTCATGTTGAATCATATGCAAAAAATAAAAGGAGCTAAGTTTAGTTTATTCGAATTATCATTTCATGATCAAACACTATTTCTAATTGTAAATAATTAGTTAATGAATGAGAATGTTTCCATAGACAATTGACAGTCCTTAATTTTCTACCATGCACTATTGATGATTAAATCCAAATATAAAAAATCATATCCAAATATTTCTAAATTTATTTTTTTGAATTTAATAAGCATGATCAAACTCATAACTTCTTAATTATAAGTATACATTGATATTGCTTTGGCAGTTCAGCTTAACAATCAAAGATAATGTAAAGTTCTAATTTCTTAATGGAAGTTACCTGCCTACTAATTTTGGATCTATTTTGGCTTTTTTTTTTTTTTTTTGAAAATGATCTGTTTCGTGTTTGGTGTTTGGATGAATAGTTATTTTGAATAGTTAAAAATTGAGAGTTGTAACTAAAAAATCGTTTGTGTGTGATTTTTTTTATTTTTTATTTTTTATTTTTTGTAGAGAAGCTAGAGACAATAACTTACTTCAATGTGAATTTTGAGTAGTTGATCGTTGTCAAAATTGCCTAAAATAATTAACTAACAATCTGATTAGTTTGCACACTCAGCATATAATGCTACAATATTCAACAGATTATACGCAAGCATACGCAGTCAATCGCAGTCAAGTGATAAGATAAAGTCATTCTCCACAAGGACTGTTTTAATATCTAGATAAGTGTTATTTGAAAAGTTACATACAGAAAAATAGAGGAAATTTTGATGGGTGATTGTACTAACTCTACTAAGAACTAAAATTGTTAATTGTGAAACTGTGATGGCAATGTTGTAGGCACTGGCGATAGAAATAGAACACATGCAATGCTATTAACTTCCAACAGCCAAACGACAATAAACATGATGCTACAAACGTTCACTGCAAAATACTAAAATGAGAATGTTGGAAACACAAGAAAATAATCCAAATGAGATAATAGGCTCAGGTTAAGGGTCTTTTAAGTGTGATTAACATGCAACAAGGGTAAATTTATGGTGAGAAGTGAACTCTACACAACATGTGATCAAATGCTCTTTTCCAAGATGCATTCATCCTCTCCAAATATGAGCTTCCGTATCTATATTCGAAGCTAAAGATAATGAAATGTGCACTAGCAAGACAACTATTCCTAGCTGATGCATTCATCCTCTCCAAATATGAGCTTCCGCATCTATATTCGAAGCTAAAGACAATGAAATGTGCACTAGCGAGGTGCCTATTCCTAGCCTCCCTCTTTAACATGCAAGATTTCTTAACATGAAACTAATGGTCATAAGTAGTAAGTCTCTCTTCCGAGATGAAGTGAAAAGCAAACATGAATGGATGATCAATCGAAACATGTTATTAATTTAGACGCTTACTATGACTTAGTTCAACATCTCCCGCTTACCCAAAATTCATATATCACACACTCTCCCCTCAACCCTCACATATATGTACTTAGCTCATGATCATATTGAAAAGGCACAAAATTGAAGTTGCGAATGCTATTAACATTGCGTCGCAGAAATAATAGCAAGTAAAGATCAGAAAGCAATGGAACAGTGAAGACTCAATTGAAAATGCAACAAACATAAACTAAGAACATAGAAACACAACACGAAATCAAAAGGAAACTTTACAATTGCAATAAAAAATGAGAATAAGCTATGAACAAGTTCCTAAGCTAAACAACAAGTATAGAAAACTCTATTACAAAGCAAGAGAAACTACACTACGAGCTACAAAAAACAGTAAAAGAAAACGTCCAAGAACAGAAATACTAAAATGCAGAATAGAATGTTGCGATCATTGCTGTCCTCCCTCTTGATTCCAGCAGCTCTCCAATCCTTAAATAATCCAGAAAAGTTACAGCCTCGATTTCATCCCAAAAATGGCTTTATATACTCCTTTCTTCATCATGGATTAACGGCTGAGATTCAAGGGTAAAAGGTGCCTTGCTTGCCACTCCCAAGCCGACCAAATCTGACACTTCCTGCCCCACTGTCAGCTGTGCAAAGAATTCAACTTTTTGCAAGAAACGACTTTCCTTGGATCGAATGCTGCAGACATTGGCTTGCTTCCGAATAGCTCATCCTTTCTTTGATCCGACTCTATTAAATGTGGCATGAGTCCAATGCTTCCAACATTTCTAAACCCTGCAATGATAAAACGTACTTAGCGAGAATGAGGATTTATGGAAATGGTATTGCGAATGCTGCAGACATTATATTTTTGGGCAAAAAACTCTAAATGTTCCTAACTTTCTAATCCTTGCCTCATATCTAACATGCATTGCATTTTATGTATAATTCTCTATCTTAAGGTGCTTCTATGCATCGAAGTGTGAAAAAAAATGCATGATTTCTTCAGTAAATACACCCTAAAAAAGGACTAAATAACTCTTTAATTGAGAGTTATCAGTAGTTTAAAAATGAATGATTAAAATGAGTTATTTTTTAGGAGATAAAAATGACTAATTTAAAATGAGATGTTAGAAATAAGGAATTATTTATAGTAGTTATAAATGAATGGGTTAAGTTATTTTTAATAATAAAAATGAAAAGTTATTTTAATAGTTACAAATTTTTTTTTATATAAATAATTAGTAAATACAAACCCACCTAAATGTGAGATTTCACGCAATTCAATTAAAATTATTTACAGCATTAAAAAATGAAATTTATAAGGCCGAAAAATGTATAGTTGTCACGGTAGTGTTTTAAGTTGTCATTATTATTATTTTGAAATAAAGTATCTTTCTTTACCATTTTTCTTTTTACGGTAATAATTGAGTCAAATTAAGAATATAAAAAAATTAAAGATAGCATTAACCTTATAGATTTACTATTATCTAAAGTAAGTTTTATTCAAAATAATAATGTATATTTTCGATCAAGAGATAGTAGATATAAAGCTCTCAATCTCAAATGTTATGTTGAATTTTTTTTTTTTTTTTTTTTTTTAAATGTCAACAAGAGCATCAATTTAGTAGTATTAATGTTTGGTCATAAGTTTGACCCCGTTTTTTTAATTATCTTGAAACTTTTTTTTAAAATATATATTAAAATTACATGGCAGCTAACGAAATTACTAATTGAACTTCAAATTAATTAAGACAAAGTCTCAATTCATGAGCGATGCAGTGAGATTTGTTCAGGTGGTTTAATGATTTAATATACAGTAATGTGTTGGGTCCATCCAAACGACGACCATTCTAAATTAATTTCAATATGTTATTCATTTCTTTTCCAAGTATTCAATGTCGTCAGCACGAGAGTCATCCATTTGCCTTTAACTATTGAATTGTTTTATGAATATGATATCATAAATATCCCTTAAATAACTTTTGGAGGTGGTAAGACACCTGAGTTATTTTGATGAGTTATTTTGAAAAGTTAGAAATTAAAAATTTTTGTAATAATTTATTTGAATGTAGATTTTATAAAAAAAATTACTGTTAAAAACTTGTTTGAATGTGATTTTTTGTTGAAGAGTTAGAGACATTTGTTTGTTTGGAGGTTGATTTTATAAATGACTTATGAGCTTTTTTTTTGCTTTTTTTTTTATTTCATTTATATAGACAATTATTGTAATAAAATTTGTGCTTCATTTGTATATAATTTCATATTCTCATTAATATTTATCAATTCGTCTGTTTTAATTATTTTGTTTCTTAAATTTTTAAATATTTAATTTATTTAAATAAGTGTAAAATATTTTAATTTGCATATTCAATTCTAATTGAATTTTTTTTAAAAAAAAGAGAAACTTTCTCGAAAAATAAAATTTATAAGTTGCCAAAGATATAAAATAACATTTAATCTTGTTGAACAACTAAAATTGTCCATTTCTTTTTAAAATTATTTTTGACACTTTACTTTATATGTATGTTTATATCTCATTAATTAATTAATTAATTTTGTTTTTTGGCGATGTATAAATGACAAAATAATATGCATTTCGTATGGTAACAAATTAACAATAATTTCAAATTGAAATAATAATTTTGACATAAGAGATAAAATTTCATTTGGGAACTTAGGATTATGAAATTTCTATTTGGTATTTTCAATCCATCTAATAATTCTATTTAATAATAGTTCCATTTTAGTCCCTAATTTTTTTTTTTTTGAAAGTTTAAAATAGTTCTTATACAAAAATTGTAATTTTTTCTTTAAAAAAATAACTTTCTCAATAAATTTTAGACATATATTTAAATTTTGTCTTTACTTATACTAAAATTATTAACACCATTAATATTATTAAATCAAATTTTATTAATATTAACTTCAATTTTATCGTAGGGATTGATTTAAACTATTATTTAATAACTTAATAAAATATTAAATGCAAAGTTCTATTTTTTTTAAGTTCAACAATAGGGTGGAGAATCGAACTCATGACCTTTTCGATTTATGGGTACACATTAATGTTGCAAAGTTCCCAATGTTATGTACATATAGATGATAAAAACCCTATACATTAAATTTTAATATTATCTAATAACTTAATAAAGTTATTAATCAAATATCAAATTGTACAAAGGTGGACACAAAAAATTAGGAGTTGTTTTGAAATGAAAAATTATTTTAAGGAGTTATTTTAAATAATTAGAAAAGATGAGTTATTTTGAATTGTTACCGTAGCTCGTTTGGATTTTTTTTTTTTTTTAAGATTTAATAAGTGTTCATCTGTAAAATCTCTTAAAAACGGACAAACAAACAACTCCTCACACATTTACATAATAATAGTGTTTTTTTTTCTATTTTTACCCATTACTAATAACTATCACAAATGCGCCCTAATAGTTGAATCGCATTAGTATAGGTTTAATAACTATTTTGGAGTGACCTAATGGTCAAGAAAATCTTGAAGAAGTAAGAAGTGATGAATTTTATCCATGATAACTACCAACTTAGAAATTAATTTTATGAATTTTCTTGACACTTAAATGTTGTAAAGTCAGGCGATAAGTCTCGTAACAATAATTGAGGTACACATAAGCGGGCATGTTGAATCTCACACTCAATTGTTGTAGAACTCAAAAGATAGCTATCACAAACTAACGTCCACCATCTGACGTTAACAATTTAATTGTGCTTTTGTAGCCTTACAAATTGTATGTTGTTTACCCAAAAATAGCCACTTGCTTAAAGTCCCTAATTTTTACAACAATTTTATCTTCATATTTATCAAATTTAGGAAGTATATTCGTTTTAGAATTTGAAAATAGAAGTATTATTATTTGTCTTTTTTGTAGCGAATTATACCTTTTGCCTTTAAAATTTGGACTTGGATTTTTTTAATACTATTATTATCATTCAGTTGTGTTTGGGGGCAAGAGAATTAGAAGGAGAATATGAAGATATTAATTATCGAAAGGAATGATTATCTATATTTGAGATAAAAAAATGATTATAGAAAAATGATTAAATGTTTTGAGATGAAAACAATAATAAATCAATAATAAAATAGTGAATATAAGAAGAATGAAAAGTGGCTATAGAAATGAGATTATTAGCGAATTTATTCTCAATAGTTCAAATATGGATAAGAGAATCATTTTTCAAATAACTATTTTCATTATTTTTCACCAAACACCATTTACAGTTTAGACTTAGGTTCATATTTGGGTCATTTTGAGGTTTCAAATTTCTATATTTGAAACTTGAGATGGTTTCTATTTGGTCTCTTATATTAAAAGAAATAGCTTTTTATAGCGAGATTGTGAAAACAACGTTTTTGTATTTAAGCTTTGATATGATTTCTATTTTAATCATTTGAGTCCGTTTTTTTTTTTTTTGGAAAGAGATATTAAATATATTCCAATAAAAATATATGCAAAAAGGTTTTTTTGCTCTTAGACTTAACATAAATATGACTTTTCGTAATTTATATACAAAGGAAAACTTAAAGGGAATGAGAAATAATTGATTATGTATTGATTTAGTGATTAAGTGAGAGTTTTTATGGTAGTCTCCTACATATTAATTAATTTTTAAGTATTTTTTTAAACTCAAATATTGTAGAGTTAAATATAATAATTAAAATGCATGCAATTTAGTCTGGAGAATTCTAAATTAAGAAAAATAAATAAATAAAAATAAGAGAGAACAAGACATTCTTCCATTTGGCAGAAAAACAATGAACCTCTTCTAAGACAACAGTGACAAAAGAATGAATAACAATCCACGTCAACGCGCTTCTCATTTCTATTTCATTTTATTTAAATCAACATCAAATTTATCCTCTTGAACTCAAATCACATGAATTAAATACATTTTAAAAATGTAAACCAAAGCAAGAACCAAAAATGTTTTTGCATTCAAATCTTCACTCTCAATTACAATTTGTATAATTTTTTTTTTTTAAATCTTCAAAAAAATTGTTTTAAAAGTTAATTAAAAAAATACTTGCATTTTTTTCTTTCAATATGAGAAAAAAAAACACATAAAATAACCATCATATAAGTCTTTAAATATAAAAGAACATAAAATTTAGACTTATTACTTGAGATTATGTATTCAAATTTTCAACTTCAAAATTTTTTAGAACTAAAAATATCTTAAAATATAAAATACATAAAACCTTTAATTTCTTTTATTACTCAAAATTTGAGAATAAAGATTCGAATACCTCTTAATCATAGACATTACATAATGTCAATTGAACTAAGTTCATATTATCATGTAACCCTTAACTTAAGGAGTTAAGATATATATTTGAGCTAAGAGACATATTTTTAATTCTCAACGCGTTTACTGGATAGATTGTCAAACTCAAAAAAAAAAAAATAATAATAAGTAATAGTAAAGAGGAACGCATCAAAGTTTTGTGAGCCACTTTAGTTTGAAAGAAAATTATTCTCGGATTAAATTCAACATATATTTGATACAAGAAAAAAAAAAAAAAAAAAAAAAGAAAAAAAGGAGAGAATAATAAAAAGAAAGAAAAAAAAAGTGGAAGATGAGTAAAGACAATGAAGTTGCCCTAGTGTGCGTGTTCAATAAGATGGAAAATTGGCTTGTCTTAGCAATGATGATATCTTGTTGGAAAAAAAAAAGAACAAATTTCTAAGAACCAAGGACAACAGACTCCAAAAATGGAGTTGACCTAATCATTCATGCAGAGAATAACAATACAAAAATCTTATACATTCTTGCATAGATCTTCCACCACCACAACCAATAGAGCCACCACACACATGAATCATTCACAACAAAATTCTAATAAATACATCTAAAAATGAATATTCCAATATAAAAACAAAAATGTCCTATAACCTATAGCTATAAAGACAAATTTTAAGGTAAAATGGGGGAGATTGGGAAGTGGGTTAAGGGCAGAAAACTTCAACATGGGGTTTAGGAAAACAAGAGGAATAAGCTAAAAAGACAAAAGACAAAGAAGGAAGAAGAATGGTTGGGGTTATTTGGAGAAAGGATCTAGGGTGAGAGAGATTGCTTTAGAATAATGGGATATAAAACTAAACAAGAGTGGTAAAAATATGAAATAGGGAGAAGAGAATAAAGTTGGAAAAGCATGCCCTAGAAATTGGAGAACAGAATGTATTGGTAAAAGAATACACCATTATTATTTATACCACATTATCATGTATGATAATTAATGTGTTTGTACCACCAAGAACAATGGGGAGAATGAGAATGAAGATAATTTTCTATATTTAGATTATCAAGAATTATTTTCTTCACAACTGTGCCCATTTTCTCAAAATCACATCTTTCATTCTCTTCCTAACTATTTTTTATTCTTTCCACAACAACTTTTTCTACAATACATCACTATTTTTCTCTCACATCATACTTATTATTTTATTTTTCTCATAATCGTTCTCTTCATTCTAAAAATAAATAATCATTCTATTCATCCCAAACACTATTAATCATTCTCTCCATAGCCATTCTCTTTCATATTCTCCTCCTAATTCTCATTCCCTTTCATAATCATTCTCATTCTTATTTCTCTTCCTCCAAACACCTTCTAAATAAGATGAAATAGTATATCTCTTGAGAAAAATAAAAATGTACATGAATTGATCTAAATAATCATATAATAATAAGATAGATCGAAATATACATAAGTTGACTCGGATAATCACATAAATCAAACAAAGATGTCTTATGAATGGGTTTATAAAAATAGTATAAAGTGAGAGAAGAAATTTTGGCAGAGTTTGGAGAGGGATTAGGAGGCAAACAAATGTGAGAGTGCCTTCCTAAATGATGGTGGGTTTCATGATGGCGATGCACGCCGGCAGCTTTAACTTATTTTTCTCCCTTTCTTTTTCTCTCTCTCATAACCCAAAATCCAATTGCCACGCTTGCCTCCACTCAAAAAAAAAAAAAAAAAAAAAAAACTTGCAAATATTTTTATAAACTCTCTCTTTCTCTCTCAAAAACAATGAAAAGCTAATCCACTAACACCATTAATCATAACTTTTTCTCACTTTTTGTCAGAAGGGTAGAGAATTCTATTTCTAAAACCATTCCCCTCTTCTCTGCTTTTTTCACAGAATCCCAACAACAATGGCCAATTTGTTATGGTTATAACATTTCAGATTAGCCCATAAAAAGAATGAGCTACTAACCTTAAAATAACACCCCCCAAAACCCTTTCCCTCCATCTTTCTCTCTTTTTCTCTGTTAACAGCTTGTTTTCTTATATGTACTCCAAAAAACTAAAGAGATTCCCAGTTTTTTGATGTGGGTCTTAAATGGATACCTTGTTTCGCCTCGTCAATCTCCAATCTGATCAACAATCTTACAACTCGAGTCGATCTACGAATTCCAGCAGCTCTAGATCTTCGAGACAAAACCAATATCAATACCAAGACGAAGAATGCTACAATCTCCTCATGGATGAGGAAGATCTCTCATCGTCTAGTAATTCTAGACAATACTACAATCCCTACAATCCACACCCACCTTCCACCACAACTACTGCTGCCACGACTCCGACTCCCGTCGATCAATACTCATTCGCCTCACCTTCCTCAGATTTCAACTTCGAATTCTCCGGGAGGTGGGCCAATGATATTCTGTTAGAAACGGCGAGAGCCATTTCTGACAGAAACAGCGCTCGAGTGCAACAGTTGATGTGGATGCTAAACGAGCTCAGCTCGCCGTATGGCGATACGGATCAAAAGCTCGCAGCCTATTTTCTACAGGGATTGTTTAGTCGGATGACCGAGTCCGGCAACCGTAACTACAATGCGTTGGCATCAGCATCGGAAAAAACATGCTCATTCGAATCGACACGAAAAACGACGCTGAAATTTCAGGAGGTTAGTCCATGGACCACATTTGGGCATGTTTCTTGCAATGGAGCATTAATTGAAGCCTTAGAAGGCGAATCAAAGCTACACATAATCGATATCAGTAACACTTATTGCACTCAATGGCCTACGTTGCTAGAAGCCCTAGCCACTCGTACGGACGATACGCCGCATCTCCGCCTCACGACGGTCGTCACCGGCAAATCAGCCGCCGCCGGCGGAGGATTTGCAAAAGTAATGAAAGAAATCGGTACAAGAATGGAAAAATTCGCTAGGCTTATGGGCGTACCTTTCAAATTCCAGACGCTGTACCATTCCGGGGACCTTTCCGAATTGGATTTCGCGAAATTAGACATCAAAGACGATGAGGCGCTCGCCGTGAACTGCGTCGGCGCGTTGCGATCCGTCGCGGCCGTCGACAACCGCCGCGATTTCCTGATCTCGTCCTTTCGAAGTTTACGGCCGCGGATCATAACCGTAATCGAAGAGGAAGCCGATCTCGACGTCGGCCCGGACGGAATCGAATTCGTGAGAGGTTTTCAGGAGTGTTTGCGGTGGTTTAGGGTTTATTTCGAGACATTGGATGAGAGTTTTACTCCGACGAGTAACGAGCGGTTGATGCTGGAAAGGGCGGCGGGAAGGGCGATTGTGGATCTGGTGGCGTGTTCGGTGGCTGAGTCGGTGGAGCGGAGGGAATCGGCGGGACGGTGGGCGCGGCGGCTGCATGGCGGCGGTTTTGCTCCGGCGGCGTTTAGCGATGAGGTTTGCGACGACGTTAGGGCGCTGTTGAGGAGGTACAAGGAAGGATGGGCGATGAGTCAGAGCTCCGACGTGGCCGGAATATTCTTGACGTGGAAAGAGCAGCCGGTGGTGTGGGCCAGTGCTTGGAGGCCTTGATCATGGAAATGGAAACGGTTCGGTTTCGTGGCTTTTTGCACGTGGCTGAAGCATGGGGGAAGTTTTTTTTTTTTTCGGCTAGGCCGTGTTTGGGGAAAAAAAAAATATGGGAGATAAATTAAAGTATCTAATTTGTATGATTGATTGTAATAGAATTGAGGTACATTTAAATTATTGATTTGTCATTATTTTCCCATTTTTATGAACTTCTTTTCTTCATTACTCGATAGAATGCTTCATGTTGAAGGAATTCAATTTTTTGATAAATAATTATTATAATAGGTTTATTTATATACATAATAACCAAAAAATGATTTTTTTATTATTATTATTTTAAAAGACAACCGAAACATATTTCCAATGATATGATATATCTCACCATTGTTTTGATAGAGTGTAAAAACATTAAAAATAAAAAGAAAAAGAAAAAATCTAATATTCCTATCTTAGATCTCAATCACAAAATCTCTTAGGCATTCTATACAAAAATGGAAAGAAAAAAGCTTCAAATTAGATTGATTTCAACAATTTATGTTGAAAACTTCCGTTCTTCCACTCTATATACTGTGGAAAATGACAAGACTTGTATCAAGAATATTTCAGTTAAAATCTATTTCCTTTCTTATTCAACCCAAATTTGCAACTAAGTTTTCAAATGTTTTCAATTGAGTCCAAAATCCTAGATCTCCTAACAAATCCTATATAACATCTAATAAATATCCTAAATATCTTAAACCATATTTATTCCTAACAAGCATAGCTCTAATAACATCTACGCATTCTAATCACAAACAAATCTTCAAATTTAGAAGAGTAAGAATACCTTATGGGTTGAAATCTTCAAATTTAGAAGAGGTTTTTAGTCCAACTTATTATTGAATTATACTCGAATGGGCTAACTTACAATTTTTTTCGGTACTCCAAAAAGTACAAATATTCTTTGACTGCATAGAAATGGACCACTATTTTATAATCATTATTATAACGAAAAAGATCCCCACAATTGTCACGATGGGAAGAGAAGAAAGGTCCAATTTCAGAAGTGGAGTTGGTGTAGCGAAATTTTGTGATAAGGTGATATCAGAAAGCAAAATGGCAATAAGCAGCAAGCAAGTTAAATGATATTAAATTGGTAAAGTTAAAAATTAAAAAAAAAAAAAAAAAGTTATGGGTTTTGGGAATAAAACTTAGAGCTTAGAGAGACATTGGAATATTAGGACGGCTGCTGAGTTGAGTAGTCTGAGAAGGGAATCTCTTGCAAAGGTGTTTGCCCATTAGTGGCACAAATGGGCTGTAGTGGCCCTCATGCTCCCATCTTTTCTTCTTTTTCATATACTAAGAGTGTTATATTAGCTTACATGTATATCGATTATCTTTACGAAATCACCAAACAACCCATCTAACCATACAAACATTTAATTAGAAAAAAAAAAAAAAAAAAACAAAACCAAATCAATAAATAGATATTATAAATTCAATTTATAACCTCTTACGAGGTGTTTGGATGAAGAGTTAATTGAAAAGTTATTTTGAATAGTTAGAAATTGAGATATTTGTAGAAATTCGTTTGGATGTAAATTTTTATGAAGGAATATTACCAAAAACTCGTTTGAATGTAGTTTTTTTTTAGAGGAGTTAGTGACAATAACTTGCTTGAATACAGATTTAAAATGAAAATTATTTTAAGTAATTAAAAATTAATTATTAAAAATTAATGATTAAAAATGAGTAATTTAAATAGTTAAAAATGAATTATTAGAAATTAATGATTGAAAATAAAGAACCTTTGAATAATTAGAAATGGAAAGTTATTTTGACTAATTAAAAATGAGAAGTTGCTTTAAATAGTTACAAAAGTTCGTTTGAATATAACTAGTTAGTAAATACTCTATCTAAATTCCATTAAATTAGACAAACAAATACTCGGAAGACCCTCTTGATGATTCATGCTATCTTTCCATTGCCACTTTTTCTCTCTCTAAAAACTTATGTATTATTTTTCTGGCTAAGGAAAACTTTTGAAAAGTCTAGGATCTTTCATATGTGAATTGACAGAGGAAGGGAGGAGGGTGTTCTGGCCTGGAGTTCTTTATTTAAAAGCCAGCCATCAGTTTTCTTGCTTTTTAAATTATGGCCCCCACTATTGGAAAAAAAAATAATAATAATAATAAAATTAAAAATAGAAATAAAGCTCTTTCCAAGTTATGGTACTTTGGGGGCACAGAAGGTGGAAACTTCACTTCAAAATTGCAAAATACAGAAACAGAAACATGAGTTGAGTACGTATAAAAGATTAAGGCTACGTTTATAATACCTGGGTTCACTTTCGAGGACTTTCTGGCTTGGTCTTTCTTTCTCATTTGAACCAGCAAGGAGCGTGAGAATTTGATGCGTCATTTCAATACAAATTACCAGCCAGCCAGAGAAAATGCAGGCTAACTTTATTTCATTGTCACAAATTGTGGCCTGAAATCTCACCGTTGACACACTTTTAAGTCTTCCTCTAACACGTTCTATAAAAGTTGATGAGGCCTGGTCCATGTCGTGGCCTTAAAGCTGCGGTCTCCCTTTAGATGGTCAATTGATACTTTTTCAGTTTTCACTTCATGGGCCAAACCAATAATCTCTTCACTATAATCTTGAAAAACTGCCTCTCATTTTTCTTTTTCCTTTTCCCACTTTTGTTATCAACTGTGGAATATCCCCCACCCCACTGTCAAAGAGCTGGAACCCTCATGGGCTGTGCAGGCCGCGCTTTCTTTTCGGTTTTGGATATCGTTTGCTAAAATCTAATCAACCAAATTATCTCTCAAAACCCTATTGATTTTGTTTCTCTATTTCACAAATGTTGCAGATACCCACCTTCTACCATTTGTCCTACATTGGAAACTGAAGAGTCTTCAACCATTTCTATAAGACATCCAATTGGTTTTAAACTGGAACCTCGCATTGCCTAATATGTCTAAGTGGAACCTCGGGTGGTCTCCAAATTTTGAACTCACCCGAAGCGAAAGAAGCCTAAGCGGGTGAATCGAACCCCATCCAAACGGGTATTTGATATCAAAAATTCATATCCGATCCAAGCAGGTATTTCGGTGCACAAATCTGAATCCATTCCAAGATGGTCTTCTTTATATGGCGCCATCTTTAGGGGACATGTTGAAGATACTCACATTGTGGCCTTTGTCTCCTATTGTAAAGGTAAAGAGTCTTCAACATCTTTATAAGAGATATAGATTACTTCTCTCATTGCCAATTGGTTTTGAAGAAGAACCTCATATTATGTAATAAATACTAAAAGGTTATTTTGTTCTAAGAAAAGTTAAAAGATAAATAACATTTGCTACTATAACACAAGGTTTTGTCTACGATCTATTCATTTATCATTGAAAGTTTACCGGTTTCGAAAATGTGGTACAACCATATAGGTTCAAGCAAGTCTTTTGCCTTAACTAACTCATGCCGTCCATCTTCATTACCATGTTCTATTTCCTTCTCTATCTGAGGGTAACAACGTTGCAAGCAGGCCAACATCATTTCACCCCACTCTTTGTCGTCAACATTATACAGGCTTCGGCACACAAACTGTAGAAGTCCGAGTACCAGCCCGAAGTCGTTTCTTTCCAACCCAATTTCCGATCCAATCATAAAAATAACTCCGACCGCATCCAAGATGTGGTGATCTCTTTTCAAAAATGTGACAATCATCTTAAGAAGTTTCTTAAATATGGAAAAATTATGTTGTTCAAAAGATCTGTCGTCCTCCTCGTCCTCGACCTCGGCGGATTCTTCAC
Source organism: Sechiopsis laciniata (assembly GCA_037833695.1). NCBI lineage: Eukaryota > Viridiplantae > Streptophyta > Magnoliopsida > Cucurbitales > Cucurbitaceae > Sechiopsis > Sechiopsis laciniata. Next base: position 5,467,301 of record JBBMKA010000026.1, on the reverse strand, counting down.
TCGTTTCTGATAGTTCGATCTTTGCAACCATTGATAACCATGAGGGAAAATAGAATTTGGCTTGCTCAAAGAAGTTCATGCGAGCTTCCCCTCCTTCAACAGGTTTCATTATGCAACCAGCTCCTAATGCCAAAATTAAATCAGGAAGCCAAGGCTTGACCACTGCAACAAGACGTGCTGCATAAACAGACCCCAAATGTACTTCAATAAAGGCAATCAAATCGAGCAAATTATGGGCAAGAATAGGAATCTGTGTCGACGACGAATCTTTCACACGGCTTAGTATTTGATTCAATAACTTGGCAACGTAGGACAACGAGCTCTTTAGACAGAGAAAATTTTCTTTCATTTCCACCTCGGACTGAATATCTTTATAGACTTGTTGGCCTAGAATTGATGTGATGAGTTGCATATACTCCGAAGCAAATTTCAAGCACAATTCATACTTCTCTGAAAGAAACCCCATGGAAATAGCATCAACAATGAACTTGAGAACTGCCGTAAGGTTCTTACCCTGCTTCAACGTCTTTTTTGTAGTATCAACACATCCTACATGAATAACCACAAATGTCAAAAAAAAATTGGCATTAATGTCAAAAACTAAGATTTTGCTTCAAATCTAAATCCCAAAACAACTAGATGCATGGTTCCATTCAAACTTCATCAACAATTTATAAACCACCATCAGAGCTGACTTCAAGAATTGGAAAACCTATAAGATCTTAATATTTTGAGTTTATCCCTATGATTACTAAAGTTAATGAAGGTACCCAGATTGTTAAAAACCCAAGTTGAATTAATGATCGAGTACCAAAAGAATTGAAAATCATAATAGCAAGATATATGCAGAAACCATCTTAACCTGAACTGTTTAAAAGTTAGATTATCAAGTCCTGTGAACTCAATGCTAACAAAACAAAATGCTTCGGACGTTATTTTAATTTGAAGTTAATATTGAGCTAGTCGTACACATAGAACGTACTGGTTACTAGAGAGTAGACAATTGCTTACCTTCCTCAAGAGGGCGAGATTCATTAATCCCAGAGTCCTTCCTTTGTTCTACATGTTGAGTCAATTTTCTGTTACCCTGCTTAACTTCAGGTTTTCTAGAATACTCTGACAGGAACAGTTTCTTAACACATTTAAGCAAGTGATCGAGCGTCTGCTCTAGAGTTGCCTACAGAAGAATGATAGGAATTGGAAATCCGTTAATATAGAAATATACTGTAAAGCTAAAAAATGGATCAGACAGTTCAATGGAAATGACCTACGACCGTTCAACTTCTAGTACATATTCATGAATCATAATTTCCACAACTTCAGATGAGTTTCCAATAGCAAGTAAAGTTGAAACTAGTGCAACAACTTAATCAAGAAGAATCTTTGTACTAAACAATTCCCTCAACTGGAACTATAAAATTTACAGTTTTCATCAAACAAGAATGATTTGATAATATTAATACAAACAATACTTTTTGAGTGGTTCCCTCGGCAATTAAACAATTTAAAGTGGAAGGTAAAGAGATCTGGATTGGAATTTTTGTTATGAAACTGACAAATCAGAACTTTGCTCCACTAAACCCGAGACACCTGTGTTCGTCCCAAGGCTCAAACCTAAGAAACAACAAGGGATTTTACAATTAAGCTCACTAGTGGGGCTCAAACTCGAGACCTCCAAGGATGCATGCCTTGGAAGCTCTAAGTCTCAACCAACGAGATTGCCCCGTAGGACGGATTGGAATGTATATTTAAGAGGCAGGAAAACACAGCAGACAGTTCATCCTATCTAAGGGAGAAAAAGGGCCACTACTAAAGTTACTAGAACATCACAATATAACATGGTTTTATTAACTACTGTTAAATAAACACTTACCTCTGAACTCGAAGAGTCTGTCACACTTTTGCTCTTGGTTCCACTATTATTTTGGCTGCCCTTCTCAAGAGTCATGTGCAAAGCAAGTGATGTATACGCTAGAACAGGAGATACATCCATAAAGTCATAATCTACGCATTGCACAATACTTACTTCACAGATAACCTTTAAAGTAAGAAATATTGTCTCTATAGTCTGAGAACTCAATAAAGCACTCTTCATTTTTTCATCCAAAAGCAAATCTTTAACTTGCCACGACATCCCTACCGCAACGAAGTAGTCGTCTTCAAACCTCAGACATTTTTTTCCACCAAAATGCTTTAAGTTAGATAGTATTTTCCCTGATATTTTGGATTTCTTTCTCTTAGCAGGGGAAACGCCGAGCTTTGGTACCTCTATACCAAATTTAATGTGGCAACGATAAGCAGATTTCTGTAGAATCAATGCCATGGCTTCAAACATAACATCCAGTGCATCACAAGCCTGAAAAAACTTATGGCCAGACTTCACTTCAGCTTGCCTTGCTAAGTCTCTCGATAAACCGCTACAGTTAGTAATCAATTGCATACACTCCTCAAGGAGATCCGTAAAACCATCAGGACAGAACAAGGACACAATGTCGAATAAAGAAGATCGTGCAAGTCCAGATTGTGCCACAGAGAGCAAGCATTTCAATTTCTCACCAGTGAACAAATCTTTGAGATCGTTCTTGTAACATGGTTCACCGGAAATGCTGCTGGAAAGGTATTTGGCTGAAAGAAGCAAACCATCAATGTAATTTGCATCCAGCTTGGCAGAGGATGAGACCAAATTGATTAATGTTTTAACAAGTTCCATAATTGACTTAAAAACTGCCCCTTCTGATGCAGCAAATTCGCAAAATCTTGCTCCAGCCATGGGAGACCTCTTTATAAGTGTTATGCAGCGACTGCACGCCTCTTCGATTGATACTTTGGTCGGGAAATACGATGGCATCAACAATCTAGTAATTTTCTGACTAATAATGGGTTGATCATGTTCAAGTACCGTTAACAATACATCTAAACTGACTACCTACAGAAATATTAAGGGATATATTATGGACAAAAACATGTTTCCACAACATTTATGCTAAAAACAATAGATGATTCCCTTACCTTATTAAACTGAAAATCACGACCATCCCTGATAAGGAGGAGGAGATCTGCTAGAGCTACTCTTATCGAAAGAGCATTATCGAGCAACAAATGCCCCAACCTTGGCAAGATAACTTTAAGAATCTCATGAGAATGAGGGTTTCCAAACAAATAGATTATGCCATTCAATGTTGAAAGCCTGACTTCATTGGATATATCATGCGACATTTCATCAAAAATTTTGGTAATGATTTTTGTGATGGTTGATGAAGGGATAATTTCCCAAAATAAACAAAGAATGCGACAACAACCTTCAACTGTTACAACTCTCACATCTGGACTTTCATCCATGAGAAGCTTCTCTATTAAAAAGAACTGCCTATGAAGCAAAGTGTCCTTCAGCTCTTTCGTAGCATCTGGATTTTCAAGAGGAAACACATCCAAAAGTAGATGCAATGAATTTTGACGAACATTTGAATTTGCAACCTGGCAAGATATTCAGCTGGATGATAAGAATTACATACAAACTAAGGCCTAAATGCATACTTCCATAAGCAGAATCCCCCGAGTAATCTATGCACGGACACTAAATAGAAGCTGCGCTATATTAACTGATTGTTCTAATCACAAGTATGATTTTACAAATGATAAGTTAACACAACCGAATTTAGAATAATTTTCAGTCAATCACTTATTGGTTCTTTAAAAGATGATTCCAAACCAATTTGCTTATTTTAAAAATAAAAACTTATGTAGATTTTAAGAAGGAAAACAAAAACAATTTTGAAACTCCAAATCACTTAAAATTTTAATCCCAACACTAAATCATTATTATTATTTATAGATTGATAGGCATAAGCTATTGAATTAGGACAACGGCTATGAACTTAAAATCTGCTAGTACTGAAACCTAACTAAAGCACTACTACAACCGACATCTTAAAGTAAAATCAACTGTTTGAATTATTCTCAACATTTTAGTTCACCATCTAAACTTAGAAGCAAGTTAATTCAAAAGCTTACTTTTTCTCTTAACTATTTACCAAGAACAAGATGATCGAATACAGACTACTGAGGTTCAGAATATCATAAGAACACGCTCATTGCAGCTGCTCATACCGATTAATCTATAGAACCATTCAAACTGTCATCAGTTAAAAATGAATTGCTAGAAAGAGAGAAATACTTGCAGCGACCGAAATATGACAGGCTCGGTTAGGCGAAAAAGAAGCTTCTCAACACCATCAACAGTTCGCTGGTTCACAAACGCTCCTAAAACTCTTCTAATTGAAGCACCAAAAGCACTTGAGCTCGCATGTATGGCACCCTCCACAAGTCCCTGCAAAAATCCATTCTCGATTTCATCCCTTATATCCCCTTCAGAAGCCCGCCAAGCACGAAACACAATATCACCGTACCCCTCCAACATAGATTTTCTTCCAAATGGAATTTGGGATCGGATAATTGCCAATGCTTCCTTCAATAGCTGCCGGCTTAAGCCGAAAGTATACGCCACGAACCGACGACCATCCTCGGTTTTCAAATACAATGGTGCAATAACGCAACGAATTAGCAAGAGCTTCAAATCTTCGATACTATCATCTTCGAACTCAAACAATGAAAATGCCTCGCGAAGCATGTAAACCTTGTGCACATCCACTTTCTTCTTTAGCGTCAACGATCGAGAGAGCAAGAAAGGGAGTGACTGAGAGATTAGTGATTCTCTCCCCGGCAAATCCTCCTTCCACCACTCCTCGCACAAATTCGCAATCTCCGTCGACAATACAGAATTCGACTCGAAAATAATCAAATTATCGTGCAACTCCCGAGCGCACAGCAGTAAATCAGTTGGAGAATATACTCTTTTAGGGTGAGAAATGCACAAGATAACAAGGTACGACAGAATCTCGAGCTCGGCCAGAACTTTCTCCTTTTGGAAGTTCGAATCCGATTTATTACTCTCTAAATCCTCAACTTCCTGAGTTTTCGACCGTCTCGAAGATCGCCGCAAACGTTTAGTGGGAGGAGATTTCGGAGAATTGACGGGGCTAGGGTTAGATTTAGCCGAATTGAAGTCTAGGAAATTCCGGAAAGTTTCGATTGCACGAGAAATCGAAACTTGAAGAGCTAAAGGAATAGAAGAGGAGAGATCTGAAGAAGACTTAACGCCATGAATTAGGGTTTTGAGCGTGTGCTTTGACGACTTGAGGCTTTGTTTTATGGCAGAGGAGACGAATTCTTCGGCCGAGGATTCGAGAGAAGAACGCAACCTCTTCTCCATGGAAGACTAATTTCTAGTTTCTGCTATATTTAGAGTTGGGAGATCTTACTTGGTCTTCAATCGGAATCGTCGGAATCTGAAACTGAGGCCGGAACTGGTACTTCCGTGTGTCCGGCTACGGCGGCTAGTCGCTTCTTCTCTGTGGTTCAGAATTTGAAGACGATGACGGAGAAATGATGACCACGACGGAGCATCCCTATTCGACTGTGATCTTCGGGTTCTTCTCACGGACAGGTATGTTTAGTTTGCCCCTATCCAAATTTGAATTGAACGTTTTGGCGCCATTTCTTGAAGGAATGGATTAGAAACCAGCCCAATAAGGTTCGTAACATCTGTACAATTCACCCGGCCCAATATTAAGAGTATTTAAGGAAATAATAGCAAATTTTTAAAAAACTTATTAAGAATATGTCTAAAATCATTTAGACTTTAAATCCATCTCTAAATTGGAAATCAAAGAGAAAATATAATTAAAACATTTCAAAACACCCATATTATTTAATTTAATTAATAAGTAACTATATTATTATTTAAAGGGAAACTTATCCGATTAAGATAGAAAAATAATTATAAATATGATAACTTTTAAAAAAAGATTAGAAATTATAGTCATAATTATTAATAATAATTTTTTATAATACTATATTAATGAGTGTTCGTAATACTGACTATAGATATAAATACTTTAAAATTTATTTACATTTGTAATTATTTTAAGAAGATAGCACCACAATTTCTCTTATTTAAATGGCTAAATTTATCCGCTTATAAATTGTGGAGTAAATAACTCCCTTTAACTAACTTACTTATATTTTTTATAAACTTTAAATTGGTGAAATTTAAATTTTAAAATTATCTTTTATCAAATGATATCCAAATTAAATCATAAATATCTAAGATTTGTCATACATTCTCTCATAAAATCACATCAGAGACTCTATTTATTAACTAAAATTATGAAGTATGTAAAATATCTAAGAATTATGAAGTATGTAAAATATCGAAGTAAATGTTTATTTAAAGTCTAATTTTATTTTAGAAATTATCGAAATAAGTTTCTTAAATTTAGACATTCAAAACCCTATTTATTAACTAAAATTATGAAGTACGACAAAAAAAAAAAAAAATCGTTATTTTTGGGTTAAAAGATAATGAGGAAGATCTCCAAAATGAAAAATTATAAAAAAAAATCTCATTTAAATTGTAATTACCTACAATTGAATTAAGCTACCATATAAGCACATAATTAAACTTATTTAAGTGAACGAAATACAATAATAACCTTGCTTTTGATATTTGTTCGTTTATAATTTATACTTTTTAATTAATTTGTTCGTTTGTAATTTATAACAATTTCATGTTACCTATAATAATTTGCATCACAATATTTTTTTTAAAAAAGTGTGCATCAAATACAAATTATTATAATATCATCATATGATAATTTCATTTTTATAGTAAAATGTTCACTCTAACATTGCTAACATATCTTAAATATTTAACAATTAAACTTATTTGGAAACTTTGAACTTTGAGACTTCTATATTGTAAAACTGCATGGTATCTATATATTTTATATACAGAAGATCATATTTGACAAGTAGGATGAGATGTCACAATTTGTGATAGCTTTTCAGTCGGTAATTAAAAATAATTTCGTTTTGAATAAAGTTGTGTTAGAGCCCATAATTGATTTGTTGTTACACTACTTTAAAGTTATGGACACACATAAAATATTTGGAATGTTATGATAAAGTTCTTGGACTGGTCCATCAGAGAGACTATGAGCATGAAACATGTGCAAAAATCCCCTATTGTTAATTTCAAATATTGTATGCAATCCACACAACACATGCATATTGATTTTATGAAAGTTATTTTAGAGTTTTATATTATTTTTGTAATTAATTGAAGCAAGTTATATTATATTTATTTATTTATTGAGTACAAATTGAGAGAAGAGAGATTACAAATACCGATTAATGGAAATTGATTAATATTAAACTAGACAACCAATCGTGCCATCGATCCATTCGGTAGTTATATTATATTTGTTTTGTTCTGTTTTGTATGTATTATACCATTAATAAATTTAATGCTTGTATATATAACTTATATAGTTAAGAAAGATGAACCAAGTATATTTATAATATGATATCATGTTTCATAACAAAATGATTTTTCTCCAAATATTGATTAGTGTGTTTAATATTAATTACGTCGACATGTCACATCCAACCGAACAATCTTTTGGACAATCTACAGATACGTCTATAAAGTGAAAGAAAAATTATAGGTAAATTTTATTTTAAACAAAATTATAGGTAAATTTAGAAGGTATTGTCTTTCAAAAAAAAAAAAAAAAAATTGATAAATTCACTATAAATTTAATTTAGATAGCTTTTTTTAAAGATCATTTAATTAAGATAGTTCAACTTAGAAATATCTGAGGTAGGAAAATTGTTTGTCTCTTTTTAAAAAAGAAAATTTAATGGTCTTTTTTTTATGAGATCGGAAATTTAATGGTCTTGCTTGAACGGTAATACTACTACAGATATTTGGAGGCATAGGTTTGTGCCGGTAGCCCTTTCTTTTTGGAGAACAGTTACCAAACTTGATTTTTGTAGACAAACCAATGGATTCTTTTCTTTCTTTCCTTTTTTTTTTTTGAAACAAAAAATCAATGAATTTAAGCAATGGAAAAACCATGATTTAAATATATATGTATATATATATATGTGTGTGTGTGTATATATATGTGTGTGTATGTATATTGTTAAGATTGTTGACACGAATAGAGCAGAGTCGCAACTAAAAGAGATTGAGAATAATAATGAAATGAAGAAGAAGAAGAGAAAGATTGACACAATGATTTTACGTGGAAAACC
>JBBMKA010000026.1:5410874-5459044 GCA_037833695.1 Sechiopsis laciniata | reverse complement strand
ACTCATCCCTCAACCCTCACCTATATGCGTTTAGCTCATGATCATGCTAAAAAGAACAACAACAGGCGGAACGAATGTTGTAAACATCATGCAACAGAAGCGGAAAACAAAATAAAAGAAGATGAACGTTTACCAACAATGGAACAGTAGTAAACTGGTTTAGGTATAAAAGAGCGAAAACTACACAGAACAAATCATGAAAAGATGAAAGAAACTTCGAAATGCATTAATGAGCTACAAAGAGCTATAAAACAAACTTCTAACAGAGATTCGTGTTCAAAGACTACAATAGAAAGGATAAACTGGAAAAAAAACTACAAGATGACGGAAAGAAAGAATGTTCCAAAGGAATTGCAGAAAATGCTGAAATAAATGTTGCAAACACTGAGACGCCTTGAGCAATTCCAAGCAGCTCTCGAAATCCGGTCCAGCTCTCCTAAATCAATCCCAAGAATGGCCTTTTATACTCCCCATCTTCATAATGGATCAACGGCTGAGATTCTAGGGCAAAAGTTGCCTTCTTCTCCAATCCAAGGCCGACAGGCTCTGAATACAGCAGGCTTTACAGACACAGCAGGCGGACAGCAGCTTTTTGCAGAAAATCGTTATTCTGGTTGGGCGAATGCTGAAGACATTGGCGCTTGCATTTTAAGATGACTTTTTCTTCTCTTCAAATCTACTCCTCTGAATAAGGCTTGGCTTCAGCATCCATAGCATTAAAAAACCCTGATAAAAATAACAACAAATTATCAAGACAAGAGGGTCCAGAAATGCGATCACGAATGCTGCAAACATTGACATTTTGACACCAAAACTCTTCAATTTTTTCTTTTTCTGATCCTAGCCCCCAATGCTACGTGCAATGCATTTTAAGTGTATTTCTCTATCCAAGAGTGATTCCAAATGTTGAAAACAGATAATAATGCTTGATTCTTTCATTAAAACATCTTAATTAGAAGGCTAAATAACTCTCTAATTGAGAGTCATCAACTACTAAATAATCAAACTTGTAAGAATAAAAATAAATAAATAAATAAAGTCATCCAACAAAAAGTTAAAAAAAAAAGTAATCAACAAAGAAAATCAAACAAAGAAGTAATCTATCTAACCACAAAAAAAGATAAATAAAATTATGTAAAGTTAGACATGAGAGATAAAGGAAAAATCAATTGTGTACCAAAATTGTAGTAAAAAACCCTATATATGTATAGTTGAGAGGGTTAGAAGTTACCAAACTCTTAAAATTCAAATATTAAATAACTTTTGAAACTTCAATTATAAGATAATGGAGTCAAAACTTTTCAAATTCTTATCATGGTATTAAATGTAATAAAAGTATTTAAAACAAAACTCAAAGGAAGTTACATATTTAAATAATGTATTACAACTTTTCAAATTCTCAAATAATATTTAAATGCAATAAATTTTTTTTTTAAAAAAACACAAATTTAAAGAAGGTTGCGGGTAAGTATTTAAATGCAATAGCATTTTTAAAAAAACACACAAATTTAAAGAAGTACATGAATAATAAAAGATAAGTAGGTGGGGGTTTTTGTTAGTTTTTGTTAGTTTTTTTTTTTTTTCTTTCAATTGTAATAAATACATGAATAATAAAAGATAAGTGGGTGGGGGTTTTGTTGGTTTTTTTCTTTCAATTGTAATAAAAGATACGTGGGCTTCTTATTTACTTTATTTTAATGTACGTTTAAGGTAGTAAGATAATGGCATATTGGCAGTTTTTTTTTTTTTTTTTTTTAATAGATAATGGCATATTTATAGATATATAATGTAGCTTAAAGGCAAAATCGTTCAGAAATGATTCTCCCCTTAAGCCACATTTCAAGGTAGTAAGATATAAATAAAGTTAGTGATAAGGTAGAATACAATTTCTTCACTAAGATATGTCATTAAGGTAGGATCCTCTTTCCCTTACGGGTGCATACATAACCCGACAACTCGAAAACCCGAACCAACCTAACCTAATTTGACGGGTTGGGTTGGGTTAAATACATAAATGGGTTGGGTTAGGTTCAAAATCATGAAATTTTCATGGGTTGGATTGGGTCAAGAGTTGACCTAAAATTAACTCAACTCAACTCGACCCACTCAAATTTATTATTTAGTCTAAAAAATATATATATTTTTTATCTATAACATAATTATTATGTTATTTAATTATTTATATTATATTATATTATATGTATATTTATTTTATTTTATTATTATTGTTAGAATTTTTATTTTTTAATATTTTTAAAATTTTAAACCTATTGATGAGATTTTAAAGTTAGGTAAACTTGAATTTTGCATTTGCAATAAAAACTTACTCATGCTAATGTTCGTCCTAAATTTCTAGGTTAGTTGTAAATTTTCATGGGTTGGGTTGGGTCAAGGGTGTTATAGATTGTTTATTGAGTATATGGCTTATCATGATGAACTTTTTTACTTTTAAGTTAGTTGCAAATTTATGAAACCGATAACCCAACCCAACCCAACCCGAAAATAAAGAGTTGGGTTGGGTTGTGTCTTTAACTGAGTTGAGTTGGATTGTGTCTTTAATTAGATTGGGTTGAGAAAAATTGACTAACCCAAATTTTTGGGTTGGGTTGAAAATCACTCCAACCCAACCCAACCCATATTTACTCCTACTTTCCCTCTACCTCTTTTCTAATTTGACCGTACACGTTTTCAACTTTACTAAACAGGGAAGAGAATATGAACACCTTTCAAAACTTTAAATTTAATAATCATTATTTTTCTATTTCTCATTTATTTTTTGTTGATGACAATTTGTTTTCTTTTCTTTTCTTTTCTTTTCTTTTTTCAGGCTCAAGAAGATGATTGTCTAAAAATGAAAGATATTCTTAATTCTCTTGAAAAAGACTTTGGGCAAACAATTAATTTGATAAATTTGTCATTCTTTAAAGGAAAATTATATGGGATAGACTCTTCTCACAATTAATTTGATAAATTTGTCATTCTTTAAAGGAAAATTATATGGGATAGACTCTTCTCACAAAATAATTACAAATGTAGGCAAATTTTAAAATATTTACATGTATAGTAATTAATACGTTTTAATACTATATTATAATACTCATTAATACAATATTATGCATTATTAATACATTATTGTGTATTGTTAATACAATATTGTCATTAATATCGATGACTTGCTATTTTTTCTTAAAATGACCATATTTTAATTATTTTCTAAATTTGACCAGTCTTGCAAATTTCCCTTCTTTAAACTGGTAATGTAAGTAATGTAAGATTTAGAGTGTGGACTCTTATGAGCAAGTTGTTGGGTGTAAAAGTTAATAAGAATCTTGGGATCCACTTTGGTATGTCTTCATAGAATAGTAAATTTGATGCCTCAAACATTGTTAAAACTATTGAAGGTGGTTATTTAGACATTTCCTATATAGATGGCATTATTGCTCTCAAAATAATTGAGGGTCAAATATCGATTCTTATGATCGAATTCGTGATTTTGGTATTGAACTGTATTTCCACCAAACAATGAAACCTGGTCACCAACACTTTCAGTAAGTAATATTGTTGTTGATATTAAGAAGTTAATTGTTTCTTTGAGATATTGAAAATATTTCTCTTTATAGTCGAATTTGTAATAAAGTTGCTGATTTGTTAATCAATCAGAATACAATTGATTATTTTTGTTAGAAGGCTCGTGTCCTATATGTTAAGAACATGCCTCTTTTTTGAAGGGGTATCTCCCCATGTTATTCGCACCGCTTTAGAAGATGGTTGTATTTTGTTTGGTTCGGTGATTAGTAAAATGCTTAACTATGAACACCAAATTATATAATTTATCCTAAAACAGAGATGATAATGTTTTTTCTCGTTGGTTAAACACAAATGGGAAGATCTAAACTACAGAAGCAAATAATTGAACGATCATTAGTGAAAAAAGAAAATGAAACAAATATCGAAGTGCTAATAGTTATTCCTTTCTAACTTATATTATAAATAACATAGTTAAATATCGACTGTTTCAATCTAATTTTTCCTTTTCTTTCTACAGCTAAGATTAGGCCAAGACTTGAATGAACTTTTAACATTGCCATGTCCATCGATACTTGATGTAAATTACCCTTTATTTCTTTGATAATCATTGATTACAAACATGATTTAACATACATGATGGATAGATAAGCATTTAAATTACTAACAAAAATCACAAATCAATTAAATATGTAGATCCTCTAATTGTAACTGATAGAACCAAGCAAACTTGTTCAGATAAGCATTTAAATTACTTACAAAAATCACAAATCAATAAATCACAAATCAATAAATCACAAATCAATTAAATATGTAGATCCTCTAGAACCAAACAAACTAGTTCAACCTAATATACAAGAAAAAAAAATTAATAGTAAACCGTTTTTCTTTTTTAATATTCATGAGTATTCACGTCTATTATATATATATATATATAAATAAAGGTAATGAAAGTTATTTTCCCCTTTGCTAATGTGGAGTGGTTAAAAACACAAGAAAAGGAGTCCACTTAGGAGTGGAGATAGTATTGATGGAATCTTAACACTGAAGTTAGGGTTCTCTGACTTTTTGAGGATAATTAAGTTCCCCTGTTTGCCAGTGCTTTTGTGTTTTCATTCCCATGAGGGAAAAACAGTACACTCTGCAGTCATCAAGCACTGCCAGTGTTTCCATTACACAACCAAAAAACTAAAAGAAGGATGATATGTGGAGCCTCTGACACCAGCTTGTCAGAAATCTCATTGGCTAACTTCCCCCATCATACATTTCCCAAACCAAAACAAATCTCCCCAATCCCATCTCCATTTTCACAACACCAACTTTCAACCAAAATTATACACTCTGCCCTTCACCTAACTCAAAATAGCTACTACACCTTTTCTCCTCCCCACCTGCATTCCACAACTAAGGCATGTTCTCTAGATATGATATAAGCCGCACACGTCGTATTCGACGAGTAGAATGAGACAATCCCGAACGTCCCTTTTATCTAAACTCTTCATATTTCCGAATGGGAGGTGTTCGAGTACTGATGTACCTGACGCAGACCTTCATTTTGGATCATCTTCAACAACTACCAATTGAACTTCCATGGCAACAAGAAAGAGACCATAAATAGGAGACAGGTAGCCAAACTATATTAAACTGATAGTATCTCAACAGATGAACTAGATAAAGAGTGTGTGTGTGTAAGCAGAACTAGTTTCAACTTTCAAGTCACTAATTGATGAAAAGTATGAAAGAATCTAACAGTGGATCAAAGTTATTCAAACATTCTTATTAATGTTATGCATACACTTCCAAATGGATCAAATGTTACACAGGAAAGCCCAACTTTTCAGCTCTAGTGTATTGAAAGAGAAGGGGAAAGCATCCAAAGCTTCACACCAAAATGTAGGGTGGCAACAGATGCTTAACATTAAAACTCAAGATCTTGATGACCAAAATAGTGGAAGGAATTAAAACAAAATTTAATACATAAAATGAAAAGAGCAGGTGACAGCAACAACTGATCTTGAAGATAAAACATTATTGTTAAGTTTATTGACAGAAAAACTTATTGAAACATTATTGTTGTCTATGAAGATAGAAAACAAATGACTTAAATGTTACACAGGAAAGCACAACTTTTCAGCTCTAGTGTATTGAAAGAGAAGGGGAAAGCATCCCAAGCCCCCCATCAAAAGGTAGGGTGGCAACAGATACTTAACAATAAAATTCTTGATCATGATGACAAAAATAATGTAAGGAATTAAAACAAAATTTAATAAATATAATGAAAAGAGCAAGTGACAGCAACAAGTGATCATGAAGATAAAACATTAGCAATAAACACAACCTTCAAGCATTCTCTTGGAATTTGATGGTTTTCTTGCACTAGGTCAGCTTCTTCTTCTTCTTCTTTCTCCAGGCTATAACTATTCCTTTCTTCTCATATTTACTTCTCCCTTATTTCTATTTTCTTGTCTGTTGTCACTGCTAGATCCTTTATTGGGTATTGGAAAAATGGAGCCCCAATCATTTGATCGACAAAAGCTTATCTCAAACAACAATGTTGGAGTGAAAAACATCCTAGAATCTCATTATTAATACCAGACTATGTTTAGCTATGGCCGATGAATCTTCTTCTCCGAACAATCTGGATCGGACTCCTCGAATGTGAGTCGTCTCTTACTCTTAGTACCAGAAGTGGAGGTAGCAGAACGGTTGTCAACAATATTAGGGGTGGTGGTGCAGATCGAAGACGATGGGGTACCAGTTATATCTTCTTTCACATTCTCTTTCTCGGTTTTGAGCATCAGATTATAGCAAAAGAACACATCTTCCTGTTGCATTTTTTTCAACAATGCAAGAAGAAAAATAAGCAAACCAACAACAGATTCAAGACATGCACATCAAATCCGATTTCATGCATTATGAACTATCTGAAGTAGGTAGCAGAACTCACATATTCTAAAGACCCAAATGAAACAATCGGTTTCAATTTAAGCTCCACATTTTCCCTAGTCATCCGAGCATCCGATGAAGCTAATAACGAAGCGGCGGCTATAACAGATGGCCGATGATCCACTAAGTTAATCTCTGTACCGTAAATCTAAGTTTAATGAACAGATCAATTGAAGTTGCAAATGAAGAAACAAAATTAATCATGAAATTGGGGATCGGATGATACCTTTCACTGTTACCATTATAAACATCGCAGCTTTAGAGAGTAATCCTTGCGAATTGGACTCAACAAAGATCGTTCTAATCAAATACTGTAAATAAGAAAAAGGAGTAACTGAGCTCATTCTCCATCCCAAGGAATTGAGAATGTAGAGTTCCATTCTTTGAATTGCCTTGCTTTCCATATCTAACCCCTCAACTTGAAGACTCGATAACTTCGGGGTTTTAGATTCCTCCATCTTAGCCGCAAGTGACAAGCACCCAACAGCCAACAATCGGAAAATCCAAGACCTCTTTTGCTGTTTTTCGTCAATCAACACACAGAATCATTTAATCAAACACCTGATGTGCAAAACCCAACATTCAGATTAACGGATTAGATTGCTTACTAGGTTTCTGATTGACAAAACCCGATCGAAGTAGCTGATGGACAGATACGCAGTATGAAGTTGAAATCCGAAAAGCACCCGACTCTGAATCAGAAACAAACACACAAAATCAAACAAAAACCCAAAAACAAAAATAACCCAGAAACAGAAATCAAATTAAGTAAATAGATTTCAACAGCAGAGGTCTATAGTCTTGGTCGAAAATACCATTCTCAAGCAATCAAAACAAATAAAATAATTTGTAAAAATATAACAAAATCGAAGGGCATATTATACCATTCTCAAACAATCAAAACAAATATAATAATTTGTCAAAATATAACAAAATTGAAGGACATATCAGACGAACTTTGAGAATCCAGTCAAGAGCATCCAATCGAACGCTGGTAACCCAGCTCGGAATCGAAGCGGGGGAATCGGGGAAATCGGTCGGAGTCCTAGATTGAATCCCGGACTCTCTAGAGACCAAGATCTCGAAATACTCATCATCGTCATCGGCGAGAAAGAAGGGAATCGGATCAGGAGGGGGAGTGGGGAGTTCATCAGGTTCATCATCAGTCAAGAAAGAAGAAGCATCTTCCTGACAGAGAAGAGAAGAGGGAGAGAAAGAAGAAGCACGGTCAGAAGTGAAGAAACCCATATCTGGAACACTGAATCTCTGTACATTCGAACAAGAAGAAGAAGAGAAGAATGAAAGAAATGTGGGGGTAAATTTGTAGAGAGAAGAAGGGAAAGTGGTAAAACCCACGAAGCACTGAAAAAACGGAGAGAGAGAGAGAGAGAGAGAGTGGGAAAAAGAAGGAGAGAGTGGACTTTGGCCAGTGGTTTCGTTGCCGCCAAATTAAGCGGATGAGATTTAGAGTTTTTTTTTTTCATATCAACAATATTTCGTTCATCTTCTTTGCATATTCATATCTCTTCAAATCTGTAATTTTCTCCTTGTTTTTTTTTTTTTCTTTCTCCTTAAATCTACGGTGCGTAATGATATTGTACTTTATATTTGTTTTTAACATTTACCGTTTTTATGTCTGTATATTTATTTTATATTTTTTTTATCTATACTAAATAATAACAAATTCTATGCCTTTTTAAACATGTCATGTGACTTTTTCTTTTTTTTTTTTTTTTTTTCCTTTTTTTGTAAATATGAAAAAAAAGAGCTGTGATGGAATGTGCTGTTGTTTTTGGGATAAATTGGAAATTTGATCATTATAATTAAAATTTAGTCTGGAGTTAAATTAAATAATTTTTGTAATCACAATGTGAATTAAATATGTGTTAGTTAGTTATTTATGTGTTAATTATGATGGTGTGAATTATTAGTTAGTTATTTATGTGTTAATTATGATGGTGTGGATTGTTAGTTAGTTATTTATGTGTTAATTATGATGGTGTGGATTAAGTTGGTTATTGAATAAATATGTGTTAGAAATATAACAATTTAATGTAGGTTTTTTGGAAATTATAACTTTTTTTTCCTTTTCCTTTTTAGAAACATTGGCGACTCAAATTTTCTCAAATTAAATAACACTTTATTTTATTTTTTTAAAAAAACCACTTAATTTGATGATCAAATCATAGAAGCTAATTATCGAATGGGTCGGGCACAGTTAGTTATTTTATTTAGTGTTAATTCCTTTCAATTTCATGATTACAAGTTCGAGTCTGAAAATATTGTTTGTTGGTTTCCTTTCTCCCGAGTTTGTACTATAAAAAACTCATAAAAACTAAATTCTATAACAAAAATTTGTAATTTTGCATTTCTATTGTATCTCATTCATCTCAATATTTTTTCATTAAAATGGTGGAAAATAAAGGAAACAATTAGATTTTATCAGGTAATATTGAATTTAAGACCTTTTTTCATTTTTCTTTTTTTAGAGAATTTGGCAATATTTTATTTTTGACACCTTTTAGAAATATTTCATTCACTATAAAATTTTGATTTTTTTTTTTTTTTTTTACATATTTCAATTATGTCATTCGTCATTTTTTTATTGAAGACTTTGTATGTTGCACTAAATAATTGTGACACTAATAAAACTATATTGATTAAAAACTGTTTGTACCATTATTTGAAAATTATTTGTTGCATTGATTGAATATTATATGTGCACTAATTTCATACTATCATTTTACACTTTTTCGTATTTTTATTATATGCGTCTCAATTTTTTGTTTTACGCAGATTTCTTCCATGAATTGTTATTTAAAGATGTTTTTTTTTTAATTATACATGAATTTTTTTTTCATTAAACATGTGGAAAATGAAGGAATCAATTCGATTGTTAATTTAAACTTAAGACGATCTAGTTTGTAGTTTTAACTTTTTTATTTTATCCTATTAGTTTTACTTTTTTTCAATAAAAAAAAATGGAAAGGGAATTGAAACAATGGATTATATAAAATATATAAATTTGAACTTAAGACGATCTAGTTTTATTTCTAATATAGGGAAATTATTTGTTACTGCTCTCCTTTTCCTAAAGGCAAATTCCAACTCAAAATTTGTGTTTGTGGAACGTTAAAAAGAAAAAAAAGATTTAACAAATAATTGACCAAGCATCTGCAATTACTTTAATATTCTCTTAAAACGCCAATGAGGATTCTGCTACAACCTGAAATCTAAAATCCATCTTTGGAAATATTTTGAACGCATGAACTTATATCTTATTAGTACAATTGTGAAATTTACCAATTAAAATTCAGTTCCATCATATTAAAAATCAAATGAACTTAAGTTGATAAGAACGTTATCTATTTTCAAAGATCTAATTTGAAAGCTTAGTCAACTTCCAAAATTAAAGAATCTGGTTCTCCTAATGTTTATATATATAATTTATTGTGCATTTAAAAAAAAAAAAAAAGTACACACATATATATATATATTTTGTTTTTTGAAACAAAGGTGACTACGCCAGTCTCTAGGTGAGCACCTGGGAGACATCGAAGGAATGAAGACATGAAAAGTGTTTACAAATTAATGTTATATGTGAGTTTCAAACCTAGAACCTGTTCACATATATATTTATTTGCTTTACCTTAAATATCAAATTTATCAAGCAAGGAGTTGCAAGCAAACAATGATCTAATAGTCTGGACAAAAAGAGGCGAATAGTAAAATGAAAATCTTATGGATGTGGAGAACAACACAGACTACCATAAATCAAACTAAAACTTGAACTACTTAGAGAAACTGAAAGGTTGAATTGAAAACAAAACTAGATTCAATGAACCAACCAATTTGGTCAACTCACCCCGCCAGTTCAATGAAAGTCAACAGTTTGGTTTCAGTGACTGGTCTAATCTTCTCGGCACAACGATCCAACTCACCCATCAAACCAAGTTGTCTTGAGATTAACACTTTACAGTGAGCATTTTCTCAAGCTAACATATGTCGCACCTTGTCACTAAGCTCGAGCAATGTCTTTTGTCTCTTCAACACCAACAATAATGAAATATCTTAAAGGACTTCTGCTACGCTTGAGCTGACTTACCACAGTCGCCAACTTCGCGAACTTACTCATCTGAGATTCCATCTTTATTCCTAACTCACTCATATGAATTTGTTCTCTTCCTGACATGACATTTTGGGTTGGTTATAGTTTTAAAAATGTACTTAAAAGCATACAAACTAGGCTTTTCTTTAATTTCTAGAAGAATGGGCATTTCTTGTCTAGATTAGGTATGTTGTCCCTCTCTTTAAATCTTAGAGAGATGCGCCTCATCCTTTAACTTTAAAAAAAAAACCCAGGTAAGTGGGTTGATGGAGTTCAAAGAAACTCCGACGTGTAGTGTGGAGTTCTTATGCTTCATCTTTAGAGGTTGTGAAGTGTGCATTTTGAGACATCAAAGCTCCATTGGTCTCCTGGTAAGAGGTTGAGAGATTCTGAGTTAGGAATGAAAAGAAGCAAATCCTTCTGGTGGACAAAGGGGTAGAGTTAAAGAAAGTTGTCAGAAGATCTATGTCTTTCAATAGGGAAAAAGCATTGTGTAGGAAGCAGAAGAACAAACCTACCATGGAAGAGGTATGTTTTGAGGAGGAAAAATCTTGTAAAGGTCATCTGAGTGCAATCTGTACCTGATGATTTTTTCGGTGAGTCGTAGATAAGTGTTTCGCATAAGATGATGCCAAAGTAGAAGATAATGCATTCCTTGCCATCGACGGTAGCGACGGTTGAAGCTACCAGAGTGACGGAGGATACAAAGTATCATGTTGGCATTAAGTACAAGCTTTATAGATTGAGATAGATTTCTGAAGATTTGATGGGTTGGTTGTTGATTGTACGACTTAAGGATTGGAAAAGTGGACAACATGTAGAGGTGCTTAAGGCAGTTAAGTTTACCCATCTGGATTGGACCACAAATCGAAATCTGAATTAGTTTAAACTGACTTCATTTTGAGTCCATTCGGTTGGGTTTCTTGATCTTATCTAATTTCTAAGTCAAGCCTTTATTTCTTCTAAACTGATTAGTTATGTGGTCTTCTTGGCTGACTGGCAGATTTCGGGTGCTAATATATTCGTACAGTAATTAATTTGGAGTTAAACTTATCGCTAAGTATGCCTCAGAATCTCTTACGCGCAAGTATACGTGGTCAGAATGTAGCAAGTAATAAGTATATAATTTTATCGATCCCACAGAGATTGAGGTCTAGAATTAATATTGATTAGGCGAGAGTTGTGCAGAAAAGTAAACGCATGGGTTGAAGATGGTTGTTTGTTTTTATTCTTGATGCTAATAATAAAATGATGCAAATGCTAACAGTAATAAATATGAATGCAATGAGTAGTGACAAATAGACACTTGTAGAAAATATTAACAGCGCGGAACTAGTTATTGAGTTCCTCGCTTCCCTCTACCAAAAAGTACTTCTGCACTTAATGATTTATGACAGAACCAGCTTCCGATGCAAACTCTGTACTTAACTCGGGACGACGCGAGCAATAGTGAGGTTATTCATAACTCATTAAATGATGCAAAGACTTGCTTTCAACCTATTGTTGCATACTAGGTCATGATGCAGTTCCTTCTTCCAAACTCACCACAAGTTATATACATGGGTAGCTAATCGATGCATATGCATAAAATAGTAAATGCAAGAGTTTAAAACTCTCTAACCTACGCTCCTAACATGCTTCTACTCGAGACTATTCATTCAAGACTTCTATAACACAACATAGCAATAAACACAAGTAAGAAGTTTAAATCAGACGGTTTTATTACGATTACGAAATGTTCAAAGGTACAACTACTCCTAAGAAAAACAATAAAAATGGAATTGGCGTGGTTGTGAAGTGTGCAGTTCCCTTGTCATCGACTCCTACGAACACCACTAGTTGCTTATCGTATAGATTAGCTTCTGGCCACCCAACCAGCTCACATAACCTTGGCTTTTTTCTTGTAATTTATAGAGTTGATTTACTTGGTCAGCAAGCCTAGGTCAGCGATTCTCTGTTATTTTCTTGTTGGTGTGATTCTTCGAGCGCAGCCGCCTTATTAGAGAATATGGGGTTCCACCTTGAAACCAATTGACAATGAAGGGAGTAACTCATATCTCTTTTATATTGTTATGAGGTCTTCACTCTTTCCGATGTAGGATATCCTCAACATGCCCCCTCAAGATGGTGCCTCCTTTGGGCTCACCAATCTTGAATCAAATCTTAATTTTTTATTTTTTATTGGACCGAATACTCGTTTGGACTTATGGGTTGTGATACCAAATCAAAAACCTAAATATAACAAAAAAATCCAAATATTGCTCTAAGAGAAAAAACACCTCTGACCTTTTCTATTTCTTTATTGAATCCTTTGTGTTGCAGAAGAAGAGAAAGTTACAATGTATAGAAAAGAACACTGACATGAAAAAGAAAACTCTTGGGCTCCAAGAAAACATCACATGGAAAAAATCAATTGCAATCCCAAAATAATAAAACGCAAAAGGAAAAAAATAAATGAAAGCTTCTAAAATAATAGCTGGATTATTCTCTAACAACCGTACACTGGTTCTTAAAGTCTTGGGCCCGAATGGACTTCATCATATGGACCTCTCTCCTATCACCCCCCTACAAGCCAAGAGAGGTTGGATCCTGAACGCGGAGCATGAATCGAAGTTGTAAAAACATTGTAGCTGACAAAGGCTTGGTCAGTACATCAGCAATTTGAGATGTTGCTGGTAAATGTTGAACAGCAAGCTTGCAATTTTTTACCAAATCACGAACAAAATAAATGTCTAACTCTACATGTTTCGTTTTAGCGTGCAAAATGGGATTCACACTTAGATGTACTGCACTAAGATTATCACACCACAAAATAGGAGAAGTAGTAATTGAAATCAGTTAATAAGGAAGATAACCAAACTAATTCTGTGGCAGCAATGGAAAGGCACCTATATTCAGCTTCTATGCTTAAACGATAAATTATCGATTGCTTCTTAGATCCCCTAAGAAATAAGATTACCGCCAAAGAATATAAAAAAATCCAGAGGTGGATTTACGGTCATCTGGATCAGATGCCCAATCAGAGTCGTCGTAGCCATGAAGAACTAGATCTGAAGGTTTTTTAAGTAGCAAACCATGATGTAGAGTACCAGCTAGATAACGTAAAATACGTTTAACAAGCTTCCAATGATTTATTTTGGGTGAATGCATGAACTGACAAGCCTTATTCACACTAAAAGAAATCTCAGACCGAGTAAGCACTATGTATGGCAAAGCCCCAACTATGCTCTAGTTAAGTATGGCATCATAAAGCTCTTCCCCCCTGTACACTGAAGGTAATGAGCGACTAATCATAGGAGTCATCATTGATTTATCATTCAATATGTTAGCCTTATTGAGTCATCAGTAATATACTTGGATTGAGATAGAAACATGCCACCATTTTTTAGATATGAAACTTCAATCCCAAGGAAATATGTCAAATGATCCAGATCTTTTAAAGAAAAAGTAGCATTTAACCAGTTGATCAAGCTATGTATTTCAGTACCCGAGTTCCCCATGATTATAATATCATCCACATAAATCAAAACATAACAACTGAAATCTCTAGTATGTTTAAACAACAATGAAGTGTCAGCTCTAGAGGAAATAAAACCATCATTGTGGAGAAAAACGTTTAATCTATCATACCACACACGTGGAGCTTGCTTCAAACCATACAAAGCTTTTGTAAGTTTACAAACTGTTGACAAACCATCACCAACACAAAAGCCGACAGGCTATTCCATATAGACTGTTTCAGACAATAAGCCATGTAAAAAGGCATTATTTATATCAATTTGTCTAATTGACCAACCATAGGCTAAAGCTAGGGTTAAAAAACTCGGATTGTAATAGGTTTGACCACTGGGCTGTATGTTTCAAAATAGTCAATGTCAGGAGATTGATGAAATCCTTTTTCTACAAGTCTAGCCTTATATCTTGAAATTGTTCTATCTGAGTTTCATTTTATTTTGAACACCCATCTACACCTAATCGACTTTTGATTGGAAGGTTTAGGTACTAATGTCCAAGTGTTGTTTGCCATGAGTGCATTGTACTCATCTTGCATTGCTTGCTTCCAATGACTATGTTTCAAGGCTATTTTGGCATTTGGAGGTTCACTTTCCACATATTCACTTACCAATACTCTAGGTTTAAAAATCTCTCTTTTTCCACGAGCTACCATTTTGTGTTGGTTTGAGTTGTAAGTCTTAGAACTGATTTCAAATATCTGGACTGAGCAACAGTAGTGGTTGGTGAGGTATCACACAAGGGCACTTGGTGTTCAACTGTAGGGGATTGGGCCATTTGTGGGGTATTTGATGATATGCTACACTTATGTTGTGACAATGAAGGTTTGACTATAGGAATTGAGCTATGAACTTTGGAGCATTGATGAGAAACAAAGTCTTTTGGATTAATTTTCGAAGAAGCAAAAGGAAACGAATATTCATAAAAAAGCTCATTTCTAGAAATGAACACACATCCATCCTTAGATAAACATTTGTAACCTTTATGGAGAGAGCTATAGCCAACAAAAACACAAGGGTCTGAACGAAAGGATAATTTATGAGTATTATATGGGTGGAAGCAAGGGAAACATTTACAACCAAAGACTTTTAGAAGGGAGTATTGAGGTACTTGATTGAAGAGCTTATCGAAATGACCAATCCATGTAGAACCGGAGTTGAGAGCCTATTAATAAGAAAAGTAGCAGTAGAGAATGCTTCATCCCAAAAATGTAAGGGCATAGAAGATTGAGCAAGTAAAGTAAGGCCTATATCAACTACATGCCTATGTTTGCGCTCGACGATGCCATTTTGTTTTGATGTGTATGGACAAGATATGCGATGAGTAATGCCATGTTGTTCTAAATAGGATTTCAAAGGTTTAAACCCTGTTCTCCCATCAGTTTGCAAACGTAAAATGGAACTTCCTAACAGTTTTTCCACTTGACTTCGAAAAGTAATAAAAGTGGCAGCAACTTCTGATTTAGAAGATAACATGTATATCCATGTATACCGAGAGTATGCATCTACAAATATGACATAGTAACGAAAACCATTTCGAGATAAAGAATAAGTAGGTCCTCACACATCAGAGATAATGAGTTGTAATGGTTTGGTGTACACAGTGAGAGATTTAGGGAATGGAAGAGCATGATTCTTTCCTATATCCCAAGCATCACAAAAGCTTGGTTTATGAGAAAATTTTAGCATAGAAGGCATACAATTCTTAACAATAGACTGAACTGTATGTAAAGATGGATGACCTAGGCGCCTATGACAAACATCAAAAGTATTATTGAAACTAGACGCAGTAGAATAGGAATTAGAAAACATACATCTGAGTGTGGTACACAAAATTCAGCAACATTAGAAACAGGAGACACAAAACTTGAAACAGAAGAGTTCAAGTCAAACTGATAAAAACTATCATGGAGAGTCCCTCAAAGAAGCTCCCGGCTAGATGCTCGATCCTTCACAAGATAGTAAGATGGATGAAATTCAAAATAAACTGAGTTATCACTTGTAAACTGACTAACACTAATGAGATTTTTTGTAATAGTAGGAATATGTAATAGGACATTAAGATGAAATATTTGGTTAAAAGAAGAAATTGAACCATAGCCACAATGGGTGATAGCTAAACTTGCACCGTTGCCCATGTGAACTTGATTATTGCCTTGGTATTCCGAACTTACTGAGAGATTTCCCATGTTGTTGGTAAGGTGATTGGTGGCACCAAAATTCGGGTACCAATTAGTATCCTGATTGTAGGCAAAAGTAGGAACATTGGCCATTTGAGCCATAGGCTGTACTGGAAATTGATATCCCATTGGGCCATACATTATAGAGTGAGGAACAGAGACTTGGTTTGCCATGGGAAAACGAGATAGAGATTGTTGGTGTTGTTGTGGAGGGTCATTTTGATAGTAACATTTACTTGTTGTATGGCCAAAACGACCATAGTGATGGCATTGAACTTTGTTTCTATTGTTCCTATTTGAACGACCTCTCCTGTTCTAATTAAATCGACCATGACCTCTCTGATTTCCACTGTTCAAGTTGTGTTGAGAGTTATTTTCCTTATGTGATATTGAATGTTGCTGTGTGTGGACATTAGCAACAAGATGAGCAGACTCTAGACTTATTGCCTTGGCTTCATGTCTAGTTTCATGAGTCATGAGCAGGGCCATGACATCCTGGACTATCTTCAAGCAGATTTTAGTAGTAATGACAGAGACCATAGAGTCGTATTCAGGACCAAGACCAGAAAGTATGTACATAATGTGATCCTCAGAGGGAATTGACTTACCAATTGCAGTTAACGCATCTACACACTTCTTAATTTTAGAAAAATACTCACTTAGAGTAGATCCACCTTTTTTATGTTTTGGAGAGTTGATTTCATCTTCATAACTTGTGCTAAATTTCTGGAATTGAAGATTTGAGATAGGCAGTTCCAAATATCCTTTGAGTACTTACAGTGGAGCATTTGTTCTAAAATTGATCCACTCTTAGATCCAAAAAGCCATGAGCATATGAGACAGCCCTATTTCGTCCAGGTCGTGTAAGCTGGATTCGGTTGTGTAGTTTCTACATTCTCGAGTTGCATGATAATCATTTTCGGAGGTGCAATAGCTTGTTGGTTAATATGCGAATCAAACAATCCATGACCTTCTAGGGCAAACTCAATTTGAAATTTCCATAGTAAGAAACATGTCAGTTGAACTGTAGCAATCTTGCTACCAGGAAGAATAGCAACTGATGAAGGAATAGATCTGGCCGTCAAATTGGGGCTGATTTAAGAAGAATCCATGGAAAAAAATAAAAAAGCGTCCCGAGACTATAGCTCTTTCCATAAAGGTTACAAATGTTTATCTAAGGATGGACGTGTGTTCATTTCTAGAAATGTGCTTTTTTATGAATATTCGTTTCCTTTTACTTCTTCCAAATTAATCCAAAAGACTCTTTTTCTCACCGCTGGTTCTTAACGTCTAGAATAATAGCTAGATTATTCTCTAACAACCACACACTAGTTCTTAACGTCTTGGGCCCGAATGGAATTCATCATACGGGCCTTTCTCCTAACACGCCTTGTGAACGTGTGAGTCTTCTGTATGTGTCGCCGTTCGCATTGCTTCGTCCTTCCAACATAAGTGTTCAGCATTCCCTGCATTAAATAGTCTTTTTAGCACAAAGTTGTATAATATTCATACGTAAACTGCGAACTACGCTCATGATACTAGTTTATGAATGCATGCTCATTTCCATGTTTTATATTTGCAATTTTCTGCTAATGCTAATTTATTTCCCTTAATCCTAAGAATAATGCAAACTATTGCAGCCTAAAATATGCTCTATTTGAGAGCTATTATTGGTCTTCTCTGGTAAAGATTTTTTTTTCTTTTCTTTTTGATCAAAGACTACTCTGGTCAATTTTACTCAATGTTCTATGGTTAATGTTCCTCTTGTAGAAGTTTTTTTCGTTTATGCTTTTCTACTTTTTATTTGTGCACTCTTTAGTGTTAGGGTTAGCATTAATTACTGTCTGTTTAAGTGGTTTTATGCCGGTGTGTCTTTCATTGGTGTTGATGGATAAATGATGGTATAGTTGGTTGAGTGTTCAGTCGGTCTGATGGTTGAGTCGGCCCTTCTCGAGATCGACTCTCCCCTTTCATGCTTCGACGAGACAATGTACCTCAGTGGTCAATAGTTGTAGGATTATCTTCCAAAAAAATTTAAAAGTCGACCAAGGTTGAGTCAATGAAAATTAACATGTATTTTCTAAGGATTTCTTGGAAGTCCATGTTTGTTAAGGTCTTAGTCCATATTATTTTCTTGTCGATTAGTAATGTTTTTACCTATGTTACTCTTAATTTAAGTGCGATCACTTTTTGATTTGTGAAATTAAGTCCTCGTTGTGTTAGAAGGTTTGTTCCCACAATTAAGTCCTTATTGTATATTATGATGTTAACATATATCTACATTATTTTACGTATTGAATAAAATAAAATTTAGGTGACAATTGATGACCCTTGCTGACTTTGAATTGAAATGAAATTCGGAGTGTAAAATATTAATGATAAGTAATCATAACGTTAAAGACTAAAAAACTCTAGAGATCATTAATGCCAAAGTTAAATTAACTAGTTATCTAAAAACCTCATAGAGTAAAAATGAGTGTGCACAAAAATAGTAGCGATGACCGGTAAAATAACAACAATAATTATAAATGAAGAATAAAAATTATTAAAATAAATAAATGAAAGAATAATTGAAGTAGGAGTAAATAGTAAATTGAAAATAAAAAGAAATAATTGGAGAGGAATTAGGTAAGTTTAAATTGGGACAGGTGTGGAGAGTGGGAGTATAAATTTTTGCTACTGCTGAAGTGATTGGTTTTGTGGGGCTCACCAATTAGTCCTCCTATGATGCACTGTCGTTTTGGTCAATGTCTTATGTAGTAGCTGGCTGATCGTTGTGTTTCACTTTTATTAAGTTATTTTTGCATTATAATTTACCTTGCACTCTGAATCAAAAAAATCAAGAGTTTAGGGAAAATTTAGAAAATTATAACATTTTAAATAAATAAATAAATAAAAATTACATGTATGGAAAATTTAGGAGGAGAATTTTTTTTTTTCTTTCTTTTTTTTCGATTTTCATTGTTATCAACGAATTGATTGAAATCTATCGGTTGAACTAATTGAAACGTGGACATTTTAGTTATTTTATAGTAATCAACCCAAATTTTTGCTACATATATAATTACTTAAAAAAAATTTCGTGTTTTTTAAAAATATTTTTTGCTATATTTGAAAGTTTAAAATTAAATTAAATAAATTAAGAAATTCATCAAAACGAATTTAAACTAAATTAAGATTTTATCTCAATTGTTCATTGATTTTTTTAGTATAAATTGGAGAATGAAGACCACAAACTATATATAGAGGGCATTGATTTTCTCAAATAAATGACAGTCATATATCAATTCTCAAGATCAAATCCTAACCATTATATTGAACTAAATTACAATGAAACAATAAATCTAATTTTTTTTATTGATTAGAGACGAGTTTCAAAATATTTTTTATTTAAGTTAAATTTCAAATTGTTCATGAACGTTGAGATCTGTGTCTATTTGATTTCTTAACTTCTTTTGTGACGAATGAGTATCTAGTATGTTTAAACGAATTATTATCTAATTGATCCATTATATGTAATTAATAATTTGAAATTTACATCTGATAAAACTTTGTAATTTTGAAAGTTCAAACATTAAATAGAAACTTACCTCAAAGTTTAATGATATAGTTTTTATTCACCAAGAGGGTTGTGACTAAAAATTTGTATTGGACTCGGCATATTATTTGAGAATAATTATGTCTCTCCTCCAATTTATACTAAAAGAAATGACATAGTTTTTTATTCAATAAAATGAATATGTAGGATCTTACTTGATAAATATAAGTAAAGACAATCTAGTTGTAAAGATTTTATTACACAATTACTATTTTTATTTTTTAAATTTATAAAATATTCAACAATAATTTTTGAAAATAAAAGTAGTCAGCCGTTGATGAAACAAATGTTCGAAATGTAATAAACGATTAAGTGTTTTTCTCACAATAATTCTGTCTAATATCTTTATTGAATTCAAATTCATAAAGGAAATAGACTAACCCATACATACTTCTTTCACTTTTTGAAAGTTTGTGTTTGGTCCAACAACTAAGAGGTGCATCCTTTATTTTCCCAAACAATTAAACATACCCGTTGGGATGAAAACTAAAACCATATTTTATAATAATTTTATCAATTTTATAATTCATCCCATCTAGAAGAAATGAAAATTTCAAAATAGATCAACATGGGGACTTTCATTTTAAACAAATGGAATATATTTTTGTCATTTAGAGAATATACAATAAAAAATAAAAAATAATAATTAAATTAATTAATTAATTAATTAAAAGGACAAAATTAAAATAAACCCAACGTTAACTTTTTGAATTTGTATTTTTTTTTATATCCGTATCCACGAAAGCATATGTGAAGTGGATTCATACATTTATAATATTTAATAGTAGATATTGGAATTAAAAGAAAGGGAAAATAATAATAATAATAATAATTGAGAAGAAGCAACGGACACAAGATCCAAAATCTGGGTTTCCAATCAAAGTGTTTGTTGGATATCTTGTAATTTTTCTACTTTTTTTTTCTTCTTTTTTTCTTTTTTCTTTTCCAGCTATTAATAACCTGCAAATTAGGGCTTGGACTTGGAATGATGCATTCTCATGTTGGGTTCAATATTTAAATATGTATAAATATTTAAGTTGTGAACATGCTCTTTTATTTATAGTCATTATTATGATGTAATACTATTTATATTTATACACATTAATTCGAATTTGAAATTAATATTTTATTATATTACTAAAAAAAATGTTATTATACTTTACACACCTGACCCTTTTTCATCTTTTGCGTGTAAAGTTACATTGTTGGCCATGGTTATGGTGGAAGAGAAGAAATTTAATTTGTGATGATTTTTATTTTTTGGAATTTTCCTTTTGTATTATTCTTTTGAAATTCGGAAGTTTCTTTTTCCTTTTTTTTTTTTTTTTTTTTTAAATTGCAGTTCTATGTTTTGTTTTTTGTTTGAAAGATTAAATAATTGAGAGGTAGGAAATGTTTGTTTGATAATTAAGGTTGTGTTTCACTTTTTAATCTCAAATAGAAACAAAAGATTGATTGACATCTTAATTTTTAAACCTTAAGGGCATCTCAACGAATTTATTTGTTGTAACGTGTGGATATTTAAGAAGTAAGGAACGGTAAAAACTTCTATTTGAGATAGAATGAAAAAGTTTCTATTTTCTTGTTCAAATTAACCGTTAGGTAAGAAGAAAAAAAAAGAGCACATTAGTTACGTTTGTTAAAATTCCGACCTTGATTTAATCGATTGAAAAATAATTTTAAAACAAAATCATTATACTAAATTTGTGAAATCAACAAATAGGATGTGAGAGTTATAAATTTTGTGTAGGGTTGGGGAAAGAGGAGCATCCTAGAGCCCATCTTATCAATTGATCACATCCCTTACCTTGATCCTAAAAGGATGGGAAAATGGATAAATCATGAAATGATGATGTTAATTTTCATGAGTTTTTGTATTCCACACACAAACTTTTCTTTCTTTCATTTTTTAGTTATATATTTTTCCAACTAAACTTGCTTTACCTAAAATAATTTCTAACTGCCCCATTAATTAATAGCTAATTTTATTAAATTCAAATCTGGGGTAAGATTAATGTGTTGAATTCTCAATTCAACATAAATAAGATTAGTGTACTGAATGAAAGTTGAATTGTGTTAGAAATTACCTCTTGTAGCGTGTGCAGCAGAATTCACACAAAAAATTTGAGATGAATAAAATAGTCAACAGCGAATAATTACAAGGACTAAACTTTTTTGTTCACAGCTGAAATCATTTTCTCTTTTCAAAGGTCAAATGGAGAACTCACTTAGAGTATGAGAAATGTTCTTCTCAATTGTTGTTTTCTTCTCTCAAAATACATGCCTATTTATAGGCTTAAGAGTTGAGTTACAAAACATATACTACATTAGTTTTCATTTATTCCACAAATGAATAAATATATATTAAGTAATTAATATTAAATTAATTAAATAACTTATATTTAATTAATTACAATAAGTAATAACGTATATTACTTATATATTACTTATATGTTACTCTATTTAATTTAATATGTAATTTACAACTAATTAATTAAATAACTTATATTTAATTAATTGTATAATGCATTATACTTACATTTCCCACTTGCACATATTGTACTTTCATTATGGGCGTATAAGACACAAATCTCATTCTCATTACTCAAATCAAGGAGCACATCCTTTTCAATTTGCATTAAAATTCATACAAGAAAATAAGTTGTGTGACCGTCATACTTTTATCTCGAGAGTTTGTTACTTTATAACGGTTAAGTATATAAATCAACTTTGAATTCGAAGTAGAGTTAGTATGAAGTACCCTAGATTCATTTAGTCACATTGATCATCACTAAAGATTTCTTTTGATATATTACATTTACATATTTGTATATTCACAATTATATCACAAAAATATAATTGGTCGACCAGTGAATACACTATAATTTAACACTTAAAATGATCTTCCATTTTCTAAAAAAAATTTCATTTCAAAACAACTATTTTCTAGGTAGGTCCCATCAGATCAAATCATTCATGATCATTGGTAACCTCCCTAAGAAAACTAACATTGAAGTGAAACTTCAAAATTTTAGCTAAAAGGTCATAAAGGTATTTATAGAGATTTCTCGATCCCAAGGGTCTCATACAATGAAGAAGTAGAGATCAAATAACTTATGTTACCCTATATGGTCACATTAAGCACATGTGGTATGAAACACATGCGACAGTATTATACTCTTTAGCATCAGAGCGTATGTCTCAACTAATACTTTATAGAAGATAGTATATATACACTCAGTATCTAACTCGAGTCCACTACTTTACTTTCATACTTTATCAACGAATGACAACATGACTTCCATCTGGCATTCGGAGATAGTTTAAGATGAACAGTGGGATTTTTTTTCATCTTCGACCATAGCATGATCTCATCTTGATCACTTATCAAGGTGATATCTTCTTTTAAGTATCTGCCCTCATTTTATTGTACCATCATAGCAATAAAATTGCTTAAAAGTATCACATTTCTAATCGACATATAAGTCATAGAAGCGATTGCTTGTATGAGAAAGTCAATCTACTGTCAGACATACTTTTGATTAAAAAATGTACTAAATATTTGTGTTCATGCATCATAAAGTACACAACTTTATTCAATAGCTCAAAATAAGCATAATACAATTTCTTAAGGATTACAAAGTCAAAACCTATGCAATCCTAGAGATTTAATATGTTTATTAAAAACATCTCTAGGAATAGGTTTCGTTAAGGAGTCGGCAACCATGTTGCCCGTTGAAATGTATTGCACATTCACTTCCTTTTGTGCAATCATGTCCCTCACAAAGTTGTATTTAATGTCTATGTGTTTTGTCTTTGAGTGATATTTTGGATCCTTTGTAAAAGCTATAATAGCTTGGCTATCACAATTTACTAACACTGAGTTAGACATATTTTCTTCAAATCCAAAATGACTTAAGAATATTTTAAGCCACGCTGCTTTTTGTAATTCTGCTGAAAGTGCAACAAATTCAGCTTCTATTTTTGATAATGCAATACAAGTTTGTTTCTTACTACTCCATGAAATTGATCCATTACTCAGTAAGAAGGAATATCCTGAGATAGATTTTCTTTCATCTAAATCTCCTCCCCAATCAGTATCTGTATAGCCTTCTAAGCTCAAACCATTTCCTTGGTAGCAAAGTGAATAATCTATGGTTTCTTTGAGATACCGAAGTATTCTCTTAATTGCTTTCCAATGGGGTTGCCCTGGATTTGCATGAAATCGGTTTATCATTCCAACGACAAAACACATGTCTGGTCTTGTACACATCATGGCATACATGAGGCTTTCAATAGCACTCGAATAAGGAACTTTTCGCATTTGTTTAACTTCTACAGAAGTCTTTGGACACATTCTCTGATTCAAGTTATCGCCTTTTGCGATTGGAGTATCAATAGGCTTACAATCTTGTATCTTAAACTTTTCAAGAATTTTCTTGATATATTGACCTTGTGACTAAGGATGATAATGAAAGCCAAAAACCGATAAAATCGAGCTGAACCAAACTGATTCATTGGATTGGTTCGAATTTTTGACATACTATTGGACATAATAGTTTTTATTTGGAGAAAACTGAAAGTTATTGGATTTGATCGGTTTCTATTTGTAAAAACCAATAAAAACTGAACCGAACCAGTATTAATTTATTTACTTTCATTTTTATATTTATATGTTAGTTTAACTTTTTATTGGTAAATGACTAATTATTTTTGTTTAATTTAATTATAAATTATGAGGTTTTTTTTAGGAAAACAACATTAAAATATGGATTGGAAGTAAAATAGTAAAAAAGAATTAAACCGTAGAGGAACCGATTCTAAAAAAATTGAACCAATGATTTTATTCTTTATTGGACATCGGCTTGGTTCATCTTTTAGTGAAATCAATTGAATTTGATCGATTCTCGATTTGGCCTAAAAATTGAGGAAACGAAACCAATGGTTTTGCCTTTTATTGGACATTGGTTCGGTTCCTTTTTTTGTCAAATTGATCTAATTGGTTTGGTTCTCGGTTTGACCTAAAACTGAAGAAACTCGAACCAATATCACCCCTACTTGTGACAAGGTAAAAATCCTTTTAGACCGATCTCTTTCAATCTTGACTCCAAGTATATAAGATGCTTCACCCATATCCTTTATTTGAAAATTGGGGGATAACCATTCTTTAATGGTTAATACATATTCCTTATCCTTTCCAGCTAACAGTATGTCATCCACATATAGTGAAAGAATAACAAACTTATCTTTGTTTGTTATAACATACACACAGTGGTCCTCATCGATCATATGAAAACCATATGAGATGACTACTTAGTGAAACCGAATGTACCACTACTTGGAAGATTGTTTAAGGCTATAAATTGACCTCATCAATTTACATATTTTATCTTCTTGCCCTTCAGTAACAAAATTGATAGGATGTTGCATGTAAATTTCTTCTTCCAGCTCACCATCTAGAAATGTTGTTTTTATATCCATTTGATATAATTCCAAATCTAAATTAGCGACTATAGCTAGGATGAGCCTTATAGAGGTAAACCTTACAACAGGTGAAAAAGTCTCTTCATAATGTATTCCTTCTTGTTGTGTGAATCCCTTGGCTACAAGACTAGCCTTATATCTTTCAATTGAGCAGTCAGCTCTACGCTTGATTTTGAGAATCCACTTGTTACCAATAGCTTTGCATCTTTTAGGGAGGTCAACTAGCTCACATACTTTATTATATTCCATAGAATTCATTTCACCTTCCATTGCTTTAATCCGATTTTCTCTATTTGGACATTGAAGAGCTTCTTAAACATTATTCGGCTCTTCATCATCCTCTGGCATAATCATGTATATTTCATAATCAACATGCTGTTTTAGTATTCTACCATGAATACTATGCCTTATTTGTGGTCCTTGTATAATTTGTTCGTTAATCGACTCACGAGTTGTTTGTGATTATCTTAAATCACACGTAGTGTTCCAATCTCTCCCACTTAGATGAGATACTGTTGGTAGATCATTGAGATTATCCAATGATTGATTTGATAAAACCAAATTATTTTGATGGTTATTTTCAAATAGGGATATCTTAGTATTGATCTCACCTTTCTCTAGAAAATCATTTTCTAAAAATGTTACATCTCATGATTTAAATTCAACTACACTCCTACTTTCTTGTTCATTGATGAACACATACCATTTTGAGTGTTCAGAGTACCTTATAAATATACTCTTTTTACCTCTTGGACCTAGTTTTCCATGTTGATGTGAAAAATCGTGTACATAGGCAGCACATCCCCATGGTCTCAAACCACTAAGGTCTGGCTTTCTACCGGTCCATAATTCATAGGGTGTGGAAGTGACAGACTTTGAAGGCACTAAATTTAGTATATATGCAGCAGTCAATAAAGCATCACCCCAAAAGGTGATTGATAAGTTTGCTTGTGTCATCATTGACCTAGCCATTTCTAGAAGAGTTTATTTCTTCTTTTTGCTACCCCATTTTGTTGTGGTGTTCTTGGGGTAGTTAGCTACCTCAATATACCTTTTTCCTCACATAACTGTTTAAACTGATTAGATAGATATTCACGTCCTCGATTTGTTCTCAAGGCCTTAACCCTTATATCTAATTGATTTTCCACTATAAATATGTATTTTCTAAAATAATCTAATGCTTCAGACTTGTGGGAAATTAGATAAACATGACCATAACGTGTAAAATCATCTATGAAAGTGATAAAATATTCACTTCCACGCCTGACCTTCACACTCATAGGTCTACAAATATCAGAGTGAATTAATTGCAATGGAACGTTAGCCCTAGTTCCTTTTCCAAATGGTTTTCTTGCCATTTTTCCTACTAAATTTTTTTCGCATATAGGTAAATCAACAATGTTAGTTTGTCCTAACAAACCTACTCTAGCTAATTTAGCCATTCTATGTTGACCTATATGACCTAATCGAGTGTGTCATGTAGTCACATCGATATTTGCATCAACAGATGATGTTATAAAGGAAAAATTAGCAGAATCATGAGATATCATATCAATGACATCTATTATCATAAAACCATTCAACATATATCCATAACCATAGAGTATGTTGTTCATTGAAATAGTTAATGAATTACCAGACATATTAAAAGTATAACAAAGTTTTAGAAGGATAGAGACAGAAAGTAAATTTCGCCGTATATCGGGTGCATATAACACATCATGCAAAAATAAGGTTCACCCATTTCGCATGTTCAATTGGCAAGAACCAATTCCTTTAACAGGTACTTGTGCATTGTTTCCAACATAGAGCCATCTTACTCCTAACGAAATTCTACATACACCCCACGTTCTTTAGCTACGTGGTCCGTGGCTCTAGAGTCTACAGTCCACAGAGGATGAGAGTCAGTCAAGAAAATGGAGCAGGAAACACAACTTTCTGAAATCAAAGAATAAATCTTAAATTTATTGAAAGTTTCAACCTTCTTGTGTTCAGTACACTCACGAGTATAGTGACACTTCTTTTGACAATTATTGCACTTGATATTGGCTATGTTTCTTTTAGGACGATAATTATGATGTTTTTCCCTACTATTATCATTCCTATTTTGCTTACTTCTCTTCTGCTTACTACCATCATTCTCATTAAAATCTCTCTGATGTTTACGTTTGTAACCTTTGTTCCCATGGAAACTAGGTTCAACCATATACACGTCAGCATGGTTAAGCCTATTTTCCTCTATGCGATCCTCTTCTAATTCAAGATGACGTGCAATATCAGCAAGAGTTTTAATTCCCTCATTGTAGGTAATATGCACCTTCATGTGCTCCCAACTGTGGGGAAGAGATCAAATGGCGACTTGAACTTGCTGCTCATCAGTTAGGACATGGCCAACATCTTTCAGCTCACTAACCATGTTAGACATTTCTCTCATGTGTTGTCGCATATTATGATTAGGGCTTTTCTTATAAGTGTCAAACTTAATAGTAAGTTATCCCACTTTGGTGACAGAAGTTTCACTAAATTTCAACTTAAGGGCACCCCACATGTCCTTAGCAAGGTTATAGAAACGAAACTCACGCATGACATCATTGTCCATGCTGCTCAACAAAGTAATGCGAGCTAGTGAGTTTTTCCTTTTCCAAGCATCATAAGCCTCACGATCCTCTTCCTCAGGCTCATTTGTTGCTCTTCTAGAATCAGATGTCATTTTGCTGAGTCTCTGACACATTTTGTTAACACAATAGATCAATTCATATGCATACACACTACTCCCATTATTTTATAATTTTTAAATAAATTCATTCATAATTATTTTACATAACATCAATTTGAAGTATCACTAAGTTTCAAAATTATCGTCAATGTTATGCAAAACTTTTATACATAAATTTATCACATTGTAAAATAGCTTAAAAGAAACTTTCATTATTAAAAATAATGAATAATAAAAATGAGACATACTCATATTCCAATTCCCACAAAAACAAAATGAGCATATTTCAATGAATTTCTGTAATAACTAAATATTTACAAATATATGAATTGAACACATTTAAATAGTATGGAATGACTCATTCACCAATAAGACATTCTTAATTATATGCTCCAAAAATAATTCATGACTCATTTACGTAAAAAAAAATGTCATGTATCTTTTCTATCAAAATCTTTGAACCTCATTTTTTGTGACATTTTTTTTTATGTAACAAATACAAAAATACAAAAAAAAAAAAAAAAAAAAAAAAAAAAAAAAAAAAAAAAAAAAAAAAAAAAAAAAAAAATCAATGAATAATTATGATAAAAGGAAAAATTGTTAGACAAAAAATGATAAAAATTGGTAGTGGATAAATAAATATCAAGAAACAATTTGACAAGATAATCAATTATGCTCCATTGGCATCCTATACAACTTAATAAATAATAAGTTATGGGTTCAAATTCCATTTTGTTCTTTTTTTATGTTCATAACTTTGTCAGTTTTCATCTAATACATGCCTATTTATAGGCTTGAGAGTTCAATAGAAAGCTCTTTATGTGTACTACATGTTCCGTCAAGAATAACATTTGAAATTCAAGTATTAAGAAAGATATTTGAAGTCAAACAAATCTAGTTCAAATATACTTAACAAATTGTGACTTTTGAAATACTCATAAAAAAGATCATAACAGTTCGTAGGAACATTCTTAAACATATTCCTTAATACATATGCAAAATTTTATATCAATCTGATAAGTATACGAAAAGTTTGAAGGATTTTAAGCATTCATATTGCAACTTTTTAAAATCGATAAAAAAAAAAAGTATGCTAGAAACCTGATTGTAGGCTCTGATACC
This sequence comes from Sechiopsis laciniata, assembly GCA_037833695.1. NCBI lineage: Eukaryota > Viridiplantae > Streptophyta > Magnoliopsida > Cucurbitales > Cucurbitaceae > Sechiopsis > Sechiopsis laciniata. Next base: position 5,429,853 of record JBBMKA010000026.1, on the reverse strand, counting down.
AATATTGTGTTTTTACTAATAATAATAGATAAACAAATTACCTCTCGTAGCGTGTGCAACGAAATTCACACAAAAAACTCGAGATGATTAAAACAGACAACAAAGAATAATCACAAAGACTAAACTCTTTTGTTCACAGCCTAAATTCTTTTCTCTTTTCAAATGCCAAATAGAGAACTCACTTAGAGTATAAGAAATGTTCTTCTCAATTGTTGTTTTCTTCTTTCAAAATACATGCCTATTTATAGGCTTGAGAGTTGACTTACAAAATATATTCAACGTTAGTTTTCATTTATTCCACAAATGAATAAATACATATTAAGTAATTAATATTAAATTAACTAAATAACTTATATTTAATTAATAACAATAAGTAATAACGTATATTACTTATATATTACTTATATGTTACTTTATTTAACTTAATACGTAATTTAGAACTAATTAATTAAATAACTTATATTTAATTAATTGTATAATGCATTATACTTACAAATTGAATTAAAACATAGGGGATTTTGCATGTATAATAAAAAAAAAATGGCAAAATACTTCGACCTCTAGCACAAAATCAAAAGTAATTCATTTGTAGCAGAAAATTCAAATTGAGTTCTATCATCCATAGAATTCAATCAATGATAGAGTTCTGTCACTGGTTGAGTTCTATCACACTCATTCTATCACTGGTTAAGTTCTATCAGTAATAGAAAATTATGTGCTATAGATGAATTATTTTAAAAATTATATTATAAATATAATACAAGAAGTAGAATGTGCTGCTGATGGTAAATTTCCTAAAACATAAAACGACACATTCCATTAAAATATAAATGATAGATTTAGTTAAGGAAAAATTGATTTTACCTAATTGTATCAATTACATTAAATTTAGAGGAACGTTGCAATTTTTTTTAAGGAAAAAATTTTAATTAATTTGAAAATTATCATACGCAATTCAAAAAAATATAGTGTTTGACACATAGTTATGTTTATTTTTTCTATGGCATCAATTTGTTCAAAACCGATATTAAAGTTCAAATTTGGTTAGTTTGACAAAGTTATTTCATGACTAATTTGCTCGAAATTATATATTTTTAAAATTAAAAAGCTAAATGATTATTAAAAGAGATATTCAAACAATTTCCATAGCTACAACATAATTAAACATAAAGTTAAATATTGAGGCATATAGATTTGTAGACATTTCAACTCCTTCAAAATGAATGGCCCTTAAGGACAAATATACATATTTTTGTTTCTAACGTTTTTGGAAGAGATTGGGACAGATATGTTGGCAAGAAAAAAGCATCTTTAAGACTCGAGGGAGATGAGGCAACAATACTAAGCATATAATCTGAGAAAGTATTCAAATCAAATTTAATTAATTCATTACAGAAAGTATTGATTATAGACAAAAGTAAAAAATAAAAATGAAAAAAATAGAAAACACGCCTAAAAAGAGGGGAAATTGAGGGATTGACTAAACGTTTCATTTTTTCATTTTTTTTTCTTCTAGATATCATCATAAATTCAAATAAATGAACACTAATAACATTTCATACAAGAGATTATAAATTCAAATTCTATTAACTCCGAATATTATTGAATAGAAAGAGTAGTTTGAATAAGGTTTCTACAGTTAGAAAGACTAAATTTTTTTATCTTTTTATTTATAATAATTGGAGGTTGGAAATTTGAACTTTTAACTCCTTGATCTTTGAACATATATTGATGCATTTAAGTTACTATTCTTGCCAGTTATTATAAAAATTAAATTAAAGGTAGCCTAAAGACTAAAATATTAATTTACTAGCATTCATATGGAAATGTGCGACTTAAATGCAATCTTGGGGAGGGCAGCATGATTGTGTTGTGGCAGCAAAATAAAGGGCGACCCATTGATGAATAAAAGAAGGGTAATTTTGGGGGTCTAGTAGTGTTATAATGCAAATCATGCATTTGTGCCAATGAATAGTCTCCAATTTTCTCTCTCATCCTCAAACTCGAACCGGTCCCACCCAATTTCTGGTTTACTAATTAAAAAAAAACCGGGGATTGGAGTCAAAATCAAAAGCCGAGCCACATCGGCCAGCAAAGATTTTTCTTTTGAAAAAAAAAAGAAAAAGGGGATTGATTGGGAGTGCCACAAGGCACGTGACTAAAAAATGAGTGAGGGGAGGAGCGGGTTCACGTGCGAGAGGATATGGACCACCTTCTCCTTTGCTGTCAACAAACCAAATTAATTTAACAAACACCAAAACGCTCCCCCTATTTCTATTCCATAAGGTGTCACCCACTCCCTTATTTTTTTCAAAAAAAAAACAACATTATTTCATTAGCTTGTACTATAACTTATAATAGATACTATAGGTCTTAAATAATCTCTATGCATATACTATATACAATATAATGTAGTGTATGGGTATTTGTGCTGGACTTCTCAAATTTTGAAAATTTTGTACTCTACCCTAAGATCATTTCTTTTTTTGAAACAAGGGTAACCACGTCCGTTCTTAGGCAACACATGAGACATCAAAGAAATAGAAACACGTGAGGTGTTTACAAATTAATGTCGTAGGTGAGTTTCGAACCTAAAACCTTGAGGGGAGCACGCCTTTAAAGCTTAAGTTTTCAACCACTTGCGCCACCCCTTGGAGACATCTTAAGATCATTTCCTTTCCTTCCTTCTTAGATTTCCTCTTCTTTCGTGAAATGCATTTAACTTTAATTAATGAAAATGGTCGTCCTCCTTCTTATACCCAAGATCTATAATTTACTTTAACAATGGAGACTCTACTTTATTTGCATTCTCTATAATTCTCCCATTAAATGAAGCACATTTTCAATTCTTTCTCATTGAATAGTCATCTTTTTTAAATTAGAGTACACGCAAGCTTAACAATGAATTCTTCTGAGTTACACTTGAGTCCACGTGAAACCTCAACCATGAATTGTTACGAATTATGTTTGAGCATATATTAGCTAGTCATTACCACAATGCACTCATCATCGAAGCACTTATTTCAAGAGCACTCTACATTGTAGCACAGATATGTCAATCACAAGCATGTTTTAGAAGTACTCCACATCGGAGCACTTATATGCTTGATCACGAGCATATTTTAGAAGTATTTTTCACTAGAGGCACTTATTAATGGCTAAGCGACAAATTTTCCTTATGATTATTAAGGCCATCAAATTCTTTGTTCCATGTTCGAGGATTCTATAGACATGGCTAAGTTAGAGGAACCATTTTGTAGGAGTGTATAGAAAATCGACAAACTAAGGAACTCAGACTACCCTACATAAATCGTAGGGCCGAGTTATAATTTTCTCTAGGTTGAGTTTGGTTATAATTTTATATGTTTTGTTTGGTTAGGTCGGCTCTCAGATTGGCCATTTTTTTACTCGTTCAACCCAACTCAACTTGAACTAAGAATAATATTGTATTATGTGTGTGTGTTTGTGTGTCTTTGTGTGTGATATGCACTAATAAGATTGGTAACCTAGGTTTAAGTATAGTATCATGAATTTTTTTCTTTCTTTATTTATTTGTACATATTTATGGGTTATGAGTTGAACCTTAGAGAGAAAAAAGAGATTAACCCAACCTAAAATTCCAACCAAACCCAATAATATAGGATTGGGTTGCTATAATATATAGGGTTGGACAGGTTGGCAGATTGACTAACCAAAAAATTTTGGCTGGTCCAAAATATTTCTCTAACTTAATCCAACACGGACCATGTACAACACCATAATGCTTTGAGGGCGACAACCTTAGACAAGATCTTTACATTGGTATGATATTGTTCACTTTTGATATAAATTCTCATGACTTTACTTTTTTGTTTCACCCAAACGACTTTATACAATGAAAATGGGTGTCCTCCCTCTTATACCTAAGATCTATCTCTACGTCATATTACACTTTTTTGGTTCTTAGATTGTTATGAATAACCGAAACAACAATCAAGAATTAAAGAAACACAAGACAAAAACACACGAACTTAAGTGGCTCCTCTAATTTAGTTATATTGAAAAATCCTCAGATATGGAACAAAGATTTGGTGAGTTTCAATATTCGTAATGAACTCGTTGAGGACGACAAGCCAACCATTTGATTGGTCTTTATATTGGTATGATATTTTCTACTTTGGGCATAATTTCTCCTTACTCTATTTTTTGCTTCACCCAAAAGTGTTCATACCAATGAAGATATTTGTCCTCTCTCTTACACTCAAGATCTATCCTTATTAAATCAATGAGGGACTACACTTTATTTGTAATTCCAACTATAATAAATAAACCCGAAATCTTAAAATAAAAAAAATAAAAATAATAACTAAACCCTTTACCATGGCATGAAATATTGAGAAGATCATGTCTTGTTGAAGATGTCAACTCAACCATTTGAAAATTTTCATATGGGCATGATATTGTCAACTTTGAACATAAGCCATGATGAATTTAATTTTTGTTTCACCAAAAGAATTCGTATCAATGGAAATGATTGTCATCCCTCTTATACCCAATAACTAACCCTTATTTAAAAAATGTGGGGCTATTTTGTTTGTATTCTAAAAAATCTTCTGCTCAAACAAAGTACCACATGGATCCTTCCTCATTAAATAGTCATCTTTCTGAATTATACTTGAGTACACCGAATCTCAACCACATGTCCTTTCTAATAACACTTAAGCCCACTAGAAAGCTCAACCATAAATACATTTGATTTATGTTTGAGCACACACCAACTACCCCTCATCGAAGCAACATTTTAGAAATACTCATTGCCAGAACAATTATTTCAGAAGCACTCCACATTCAAAGCACACAAATGTCCTATCATGAGCATATTTTCATAAGTACTCCTTTCACTAATGTATATATACTCGATCACAAGCATATTTTAGCAGTAATCCTTACTCAACAACTTATTAGCGACTAACCCACGAATTTTCATTATAACTATTGAAGATCACAAATTCTTTATTCCATATCTGAGGATTAAATACATGGCTAAGTTATAGAATCATTTTGAAGAGAACGACATTCCAACCACTTGATAGGTTTCCTCATCGGTATATATATATATATATAGACTTTGGGCATACTCATCACTTCACTTTTTATTTCACCTAGAATACTTTAATATACTTTGGATTTTGTTCTCCCTCTTAAGTTCAACCACTTATTTAACTAATGTGAAACTGCAATTGGTTTATAACATATAGAGCAGTTGTCTGACTCTACTATAGTGGTTGTCAAAGTAATTAGTAGGATATAAATTTTTAAGTCGATGGTCGCTTTGAATTGTAATCATCTCTCTAAATATTAATGATTCTAAAAAAATTTATTTGATTCCACACTAAATAAATATATGATGGTAATTTAACTTTAATTTTGATTTTGATTTTATTTAAACTCTTTATTTTTTTAGAGATGTGAGTTTCACTTCTCTAAAATTTATAAGAAATGTTTATGAGAAGTAAGTTTTACTTCACTTGAATTTATGTTTGTTTAAATTAACTTTGATGAAAAGTTAAACTTACTCTAAATGAACTCATATATTGATCCTCCCTCTACCTATAAATATGAACACATTTGTCAATCTCAAATGTGTGTGAAAGTGAAAGAGAAAGAAGAATTAAAATAGCTTGAAAACACATTCAAGCTTATAGGTAAAGAGGGAGAAGCCAATTTCCCCTATTAAAGCAATCAATATCAACAACCATTCTTTGTGTTGAATCAAGAGCTTCTTGAATCACGATGTCAGGAGATATGTTTTAATTCTATTAAGATTTAATTATATTTCATAATAATCATGTTATTTAAGATCTTAAGATTCATGTTATGTATAAAATATTTAACAATGACCTCTACTTAGGTGGTGCAATTTGAACCATACACTTTAAATTAATTGACAATCAATATGTTTGATTAGTTGTTTTATATTTTAAAAAAGATTTATGACTAGTGAGTGTTGTAGTTGGCTCAGGTTATTTGGGATTGGTTCTTCTTTTTGTATACATAAGAATAATAGCTGAATTGACATTCAGTATCTATGATTAAAAAATTATGAATTTAAATTCTCGCCTACAATTATTATTGAGTCTAAAAGAAAAAGAAAGAATGTTTTCAATTTGTTGACTTCAAAATTTTGTTGTTATTAAATAGTATGAAATTTCATATTTAACTCAATTGATAATGAAGAGAGTAACTCATCTATTTTATAAATATTAAGAAATATTTTCAGTTCTTCAATATTGGATCCTTAATCATGATTAGTTTTAAGTTTCTTTTTTAATTTTTAATTTAATTTAATTTATTTGCGTGACTTGTGATTTGATTTGGTATCAAAATAAAATATCTTCGTATGTGAGTCTTTATTTTTTAGTTGATGGTGATATAAAACATTTTTTGTTTTTGTTTTTGTTTTTGTTTTTTTATTTAATAGATAGAAGTAAGAATGTTAAAACACATTTACTTGTTCTCTAGATTAAGCAATGAGTGATATTTGGGGTTTTTTTTTCCTCCTATTATTATTATTATTTATATATATTTTTTTAATAGAAATTCTCCTTTTGATGTTAATTTGAAAATCAAACTGTTTTTAGGAGTAGGATGGGGTATAGAGCTTAATTCATTAAACAAAGAAGAACTAATATAGGAAAGAGTATTTGTATTCAAGATTCAATCAAAATAGCTTAGACGGCTTTAGGAAAAAGTTCCACCTATAGATATGGTCCATTTATGTTTTAATTCGATTAAGAAAGTCAAACTAAGAGAATCTTATGCAATTAATTATAGTATATTATATTATTGTTTCATTTAATTACCCAAACATTCAATTTGCAAATTTGTTAGGTCGCTTTAGAAAATTGATTTTTTCTAGAAAATGCATTTCATCATATTAGGTTGGATGCATTATGTTAAAAGGGATGTGATGCAATTGTTTTTTTTTTTTTTTTTTTTTGAATAAAAAATAATTTTTGTTTTAATTTTACATATTCTATGATATGGAGATTATTACATATATTTTTTTAATTTTAATTGGTTAATAAATAGACTTCTTTGTAGACTTGTCCATTATGAACCTACATAATGTATTCTCTTATCGTCATTTAAAGTTGAGACATGTAGGTGAATATTAAGGGATCAATAATTGTGAAATGAAAATATTTTAAATTAGATGGCAATATTTTTTGACGTGTTATAAATACTAAAGAAAATGCCTTGTGGCTCATAAATTTAGAATTGCATAGAGAGTTATGTAAAAAGGAATTTAAAAGTATTTTGAAGAAATTTCAATTTATTATTATTATTATTATTATTATTTATATTTTTTATTATTATTATTTTTTTTTTGAGATTAAGAAATTTCAATTTATACCCTTAAGAAACTTGTCGTTTCAAAAAAAAAAAAAAAACAAACAAAAAAAAAACAATTTGTACCCTTAAAACTTGTAGCTGTCGTTAAAAAATTGTTAAAATTGGCTCATCTTTTTTTTTTTTTATTTTACTTTTGATACTATCGGCAATGTGAACATTTTATGTTTAATATTTTTGTCGCGGTTAAAGTAACTTATCCATAAAATTAACTTTGTTTTTACTAGGACAATCTCTTCAATTAAAATCATAAACAGGTTAAAAGCAAGATTTCCGACCAAAGGGTAATAAAAAAGAAACTGGCAAGATTAGTCGAAGCAGAAAATAATTATATCTATATGATCACTTAAAAGAAAAAAATTAACAATTATAATTATTAGCATTAATAATATTTTTTTATAGTGTTGTATTAAGAACACATAATAGTGTATTGATAATTATAGATACCATCAAATTTTGTCTAATTTTGTGAGAAGAGTACATTCACCACAATTTCTCAATAATAAAACTTTGATCCTCCAATCTTTAAAAAATCATGGTAAAAAATAAAAAATAAAATTATACCGTGTCCTATGATCTGAACGTATATTAAACGAAATTTACTTTCTTTCTTTAATTTATAAGAAAATGATAAGATAAAAAAACTATTGTAATGGAAATGTGTGGAGGGCCTTTCACTCATCAATTTCAGTATCTCTCTTTTTAATTTTATTATATATTGCCTTGTACATGTGTTTGGTTAGTCTTTTTCCAAATGTTAGCAAAGATTTGGCTATCTTCTTTATGGGTTTGGTTTAGAAGTTTGGAAGATTTTAGTAATATTAGGCATTAGTGAATTTAATGTGTGAATGATTGTGATTTAATTTTCCAATCTTTCAATTTTCCAAATTTCCAATCCAACTTGTCTTTTCCTCCAGTACCCATCACCCCTTTATTTTACTTTTTCTTTTTGTTTATGAAATTAAGAGTTTTTTTTTGGTACAGTTTTAAAAAGCCATCTTCTTTGTGGTGTTGTTGTGTTGTTGCCTTGAAACCCCATTATACAATGAGTGCTTGCTTGATGTGGCCATGTGGGTTAGCTTCAAGAGTAAGCCAATAATTTATGTTTTTTTTCTTTCTTTTATTTTCTTTTGGCATCAATTAAAAGATTTTGTTTTGTTTTAATGAAAAATCTTGACAAAATCTTACAAATCACTAATTCATATTTGGCAATGATAAAAGGGTTTTGAAATTTCTAATAGGCATGCATGATCAGCTAAATGCAATTAAGTTTTGGGTTCTTAGACCAACTCTTTTCTTTTTTCTTTTTTTCAAATTACAACGCATTTGTAAGCCATAAAGTTTCATCTTTTACAAATTATTTTTTTTCTTGAAGGGTCCTAAAAAGAAAGGGGCACTCAATCATATTCGAGATTCGATGAAAGTTAATAACTTTGCCAAAAGTTCAAAATCTAAGACAGAGAGAATCGACCAAAAAGGTTAAGAGCATCCATTGAAGGATTCTAAAATTTTAGGCCCAAACTTTATCAATAGTCCATATCACTAGTCTTCTTTTGGCCCACTTTAATTTCCAAAATTCCAACCTATAATCTATGCAAGCCCACTTTAACCTCGAAAAGCTTGCCCATGGACAAAAAAGAGGAGGAACAAAAAAAGAACTAATACACTAGGACTAGAGATGTCCACGGGGCGGGGTTGGAAAATGGCTTCCTCGTTCGTGTTCCTGCAACCAAAATCAATCTTTTTGCCACTTTACCATTTTTTTCGTAATATCGAGGTGGGGATTTCTGCGGGAAATTTGTAGGGATCGGATTCATTTTTTCGTTCAATTTTTTTTTTCTTTTTTTTTAATACTTTTTTGGATTATAATCTTAAATAATTAATTTTTCATATAAAATATCTATAAGTTTCAATTATATTGTTAACTATTAAGAAATAAAGTTCATTTAAATATATTATTTCACTAAAAAATGTTTATTTTATCTAAAAATTATAGTAATTAAATGAGAGAAAAATAATTTTTAATAAAAAATAACTATAAAATTGTAAACGGAGCGGGGATAGTAGAAAAAGGATGGAGAGTATATTTTCCGCCCCCGACCCCGTTTTGCCCACTGGAAAATGTTTTCTCCCGTCTCTAATCCCGTTCCCTGCCTAATCGAGGCTTTCCCGCGCGAAAAATGAATATCTCTAACTAGAACTATCAATTGTATTTGTTAGGATCCTCTATGAATAGGAGAGACCTCATAACAATATATAATAAAATGTGGGCTACTCTTCGCATCACCAATTAGTTTGAGATGAATGTCTATACTATCTAATATGGCATCAGAGCTTATTAATCCGAAGCAGATATTTGGTCCAATAAAAATGAAATTAAAGTTTGATTCAATATTGATGTGCCCAAAAGATACTATCTTGAGGGAGTATGTTAGGAGTATAGTTTTGGAAATTAGAAGCCGATCTTCAACATTATGTATGACTTTGGAGATTATGGATTCAAATTCTCCCAAATTCAATTATCGAATTAAAAGAGAAAAAATTTTTTGGGTATGGCTTTTATTTTTATTTTTAATAATTGAGAATTGAAATTTCACCTCACTACATATTCGACCACTTGAGCCCGAACCAAAATCTGTATTTGCAAGACAACAAAAAAATTTATAACTACTCTTTTTGAGATTACAACAATTGAAAGTAAAAAGATTCAAATTTATGACTTCATAATCAATGAGTATACATTAGTGCCACTGAGCTATTGCTCATGTTAGCAATTTACAACTAAGTTTACTTTTAAGTTTCTAACTTAAAATTTCTAAAGAAATATATCTTTAAAATTTTGAGCTTTTATTAATGAGGGCACTTTTTTAGAGACGAGTATACTTAAATTAGTTAAGATATATATGAGAAATTCAAATCTTTTGCCGTGAATGTCAATAAACTTAGAAAAAATCCTTGGATGCAGTGATCAGATCCAATAACTTCTCTAAAAATTTAGAAATGTTTAACATGCCTACTTTCTTAATATCAAACATAAAAACATAAAAACAAACAACTCTTATTTTGTTTTTAATTTTTAATTTTTTAAATTTATGGCTATAACATTTTTCTTACCATATATTTTTTCTTACTTGAATATTTATATCTACATATAATTTATGAAATCAAACCAAAATTTGGAAAGAAAAAAGAAATAACTTTCAAAAGTTTGTCCGATTATAGTTGATTTGGCGCATAGAGTTCTCTATATTGAAAAAAAAAAAAGTGGAAATATTTAAAGCTAGCAGCTGAGGAAGAACATATTATTGATTTAGGGGAGTTCACTACAAGTTCGTCTATTGGGAACCTGGTACCTCAATGAATCTTAAACCTGCAAAGAAGAATTTGAAAGATGTGGAGGATTTGGTGTTTGATGGTGGTTGTACACTAATGTCTAAAGTAGCGTTCCTGAAAGTCAAGGTCGACATTCGCCATAAGTCATTTTGTCTAGAGAGCTCGAGGGAGATGATATTCTTGGACACTCCATTGTTTGAAGAAAGTGGGTAAACTTCCTTTCTCCGTTTTGGACTCATTTAACAAAGGCAAGTTTGGTGCATGGTATATGCAAGTTTTTTAAATTAGTTTGCCAAGTTTTTGAAGTCAAGATTGGTTTTCGTCGAGTCTTTTTGTGGAGAAGAGTTAATTGATAAATGATTTTCTACTTTACTGTTGAACGATTTTTACCTTCTTCTTCTCTATAGTCTTGAAACTCTCTTCTTTTTTCTTGGTGGGTACTTTTAGTTGGTTTAGTCTCCATAATTTATCAAAAATCAATCTTTTATAGTGAATTCTTCTAATCTCAAGTATAAGAAAATCAATTTGTAGGGTTTGTTGATCTTCTTAGAATTTTTTTTCAAATTTTATTCTTCTTGTTGAAGTTGATTTTGGTCCTAATTGTGAACAAAATCTTTTTAATTAACTATTTCTTTTATACTTTGTATTTGCTCCTAAATAGGGTTTGCATGTTTTCTATCACTATTATGGAACGAATTTGATTTCAAAAAAATAAAATAAAATAAAAACTAAAAATTAAGTTTGAGTAACTTTATGCATTAACTTCAAACAACATTTTTTTATAAGTTATCGACGTCTCATATAATTTAGAAGTATCTCATGTGCAATTGCTACAATATAATGACATGCTAAAGGATAATCTGAATAATAATCTTAAGATTCATAACATTTAAAATCTTTATAAGAATCAAACCAAAGAACTCTATTGTGTCGAAAACAAAGAAACGAAAGAATGAATAATCTTACAAACAAAAAAAGTAATAGCGAATTAGTTATAGAAATAAATTTGTTATCTATAAATCATAAAAGAAATCGAGGTCATCGATTAGATAAATTCGTACATATATGGCAGACTCATTTTTTTGGAACAAGTTAATCTCTTTTGTTGTGTTGATTGTTGTGTTCAACTATATAACTAGGATAAAAGTTTCAAAATCATAACATTTTCATAAAAAATGTTTATAATGAATAAAAAAAATTATTTGTGAAAAATATAATAAGTAACATTATTGTGCAATCTATAAAATTTTACCATGCTAGCTAAAATGTTACATTGCACTATATCTATAAAATTTTGAGATGATAAAATTGATAGAGGAACACTAATAAAAATTGGAGTATAAATGATATACGTCGACCGATATTTTAAAGAAAAGATGTTGAGCATGTGTTTGATACGAGTGTCATTGAAGGTAAAAAATGATAGACACTTTTAATATCGGGCTTACCTATCATCTTTTACTCCATTTACAAATTTTTGGCCCATCATTTGACGAGCATGCAATCTTACAGTTAATGACGTTTTTTAGCTGTCATTCCACTATTTATTATTTAATAAAATAAAATAAAATAGCTTAAATAACTTTAAAAATCCAGTTAGACCAAATTGACCTTTAATATCAGTCAAATGAAACAGTTAACTAAGAAAAAGAAAAAAAGATTTAAGTTCAAAATATGAGAGTAAATGATCCAGATAAGTCAATACACAAAACTATATAAAAATAAAAATAAAAACAAAACCAAAAAAAAACCAAAAAAAAAAAAACAGAAAAAAAATCCAAACAAAACGAAAGTTTAGCTCAAGTAACTATATGACAAACTAATAACCAAAAGGTTATGAGTTCAGATGATGATTGGTTGAAAAAAAATGGAAAATAAAAAATATAAACAAGGCACATCTTTATTACTTTTACTTGCTATTGGGTGGCCTTAATATTCTTGCCTTCATTGCCTTACTTTTTGCTCCAAATGGCACGTTTACAAGAACAGGTGACTAAACTTACAAGTTTTTTTTTTTTTTTTTTTTCTATTTTAATATATTTGTAATTGAACTTGATTCTTGGTGTTGCATAGATTGAGAACAGAGAGGAAGAAGAAACAAAGAAAATCAATCTTCTCATTATCACTCAGAACAGAGAAATGGTACAAGCTTAAGAAAAAACCAATCGGGCAGCCTTAAACAGAATTAACAAAACTGACCAATTAAGCCTAAGAAATTACAAAAGTACCCAAAGGTATTACAACCAATACAAAACAGACACATGTCCAATCCCAACTATAGATTCCAACTATTTATTCATTTAATACCCCATTCTCAAGTTGGGCTATATATATATATATAGTAATCCCAACTTGGAACATAAATAATAGAAAGGAGATGTTGGTAAGGCTTTGGTAAATAAATCAGCAAGTTGATGTTGACTCTTAATTGACAGCAGCTTCATGAAATTTGTCAATAGCTTGTCTCTAACAAAATGACAGTCTAATTTAATATGCTTGGATCTCTCATGGAACACAGGGTTGTTGGCTAAATAAATGGCTGAAGCATTGTCACAAAACAACACAACTGGCTTGTTAGGCTGAATTCCTAAGTCATTTAACATGTACGACAGCCACATTAATTCACAAGTGACAGCAACAATGGCCTTGTACTCAACTTCAATATATGATCTTGAGATGACCGTTTGCTTTTTAGATTTCCATGAGACTAGAGAGTTTCCCATGAAGATGCAAAAACCATATGTAGATTTTATAGTATCTAAACAAGAAGATACATACTGACTAAGTTTATTGATTGCAAAAGTAATTTCAGGTCGAGATACAGTTAAGTAAATCAGTTTGCCTATGAGTCTTCTATATTTAGTAACATCTTTTAATTTGTTAGTCTTATTTTTGGATCCATAGTTAGCAGGTTTTCTCATTTATCTCTTATTAATCTGGCTTCCTCGATAATTTGGAGAGAATAATTCCTTTGGGAGACTGAAACTCCTTGTGAAGACCTAGCTATCTCTAAACCAAGAAAATATCGCATATGTCCTAAGTCTTTGAGCTAGAATTGTTTGCAAAGAATTGTTTTTAAAATTCCAATTTGTTTGATGTCATTCCTGTTACAATTATATCATCTACATAAACAAGTAAAGCAATAAAATCAGCACCATTTCTCCTAAAAAAAGAGTAACTTGACTTAGTTTGAACATAACCAAGAGATATCAAAGTGGTGGAGAATTTTTCATACCATTTTCTTGAAGCTTGTTTTAAGCTATATATGGATTTTTGTAGTCTGCAAGCAATTTTCTCATTATATTTTGCTTCTAAATGAGTTTTGTATCCTAGAGACATGTCCATGAAACCTTCTTCCTTAAGGTCTCCATGGAGGAAAGCATTATTTACATTTAACTGGATGAAAGGCCAAATTTTTGTTATGGCAAGAACTAACAAAACTTTTACGGTTACTAGCTTTGCTACAGGAGCAAAAGTTTCACTAAAATCTACCCCTTCCCTTTGAGTATAACCTTTAGCAACTAACCTTGCTTTGGATCTTTCAATTGATCCATCAGGAAGGTGTTTGATTTTGTAAATCCATCTACAACCCACACTTGGCCTTTCTTTGGGGATGGTTACAAATGGACCAAGTATTATTTTTCTCTATGACCATTAATTCTTCTGTCATAGCTTCTTGCCATGATTTAGAATCTAGTACCGTAATCAAATTCTAGAGATCACATTTCAGAGAATTTGATTACATTGTTTGGTTTGCTGGATTGATATTCCGGAATAGAATGCTAATAAAATATTTAAAATAATGTTATATTTTGATTTATAGACTATTTTGATTTTGAATTATCAAAACTTAATTTTTTTTTATAAAAAAAAAGATGATCTCATATTTTTTAATAATTTTAGATTGTTTAATTAAATGAAAAAAATATTTGATGCCCTAATAATGTTGAAAACAAAAGAATTATGAAATAACATTTTTTTTATATATAAATATTGGATCATATAAAGGAAAGAACATAAAAAAAAATGACATAGTTAACCATTTACCATTATTTATTTTCTAACAAGTTTGTTAAACGGTATAAAAAAAATGTGTGCTTAGAAAAAAAAAAACTATTTTCACCTTTTAAAACCACTTTCGTATTTTTATTTAAATTATAAATATAAATCAAATATCTACCTAATAAATTAGAAGATAAACATAAAAAAGAAGTAAAAATCAATTAACTTTAAATAGATTTTTTTAAAAAATAAATAGATAAACATTTTTTTTTGGAACTAGAGTCTATTTGATTGATTCCATTTATGAAAGTTTTTTAGAATTTCGACGAAATATGTATTCTTTTTTTTTTATTTTATACGAGAAAGGAAGAAATACGAGAAAGAGAGTTTTCACATTTCTGGATTTCAATCCCCGAATTTGTATTGTTCAAAACCCCTAGAATCAAATGCCATACTTTTTATATTTACCAAACATTGGTTTCCAAACCCTCTGATTCCAATCCAAACTCCCGAATTCCAAACGGTAAGCCAAACGAGGCCTAAAGGTTTATTCAAAATCCTTTTTGTGTCAATTTCTTGAAAGGTCACAACCATGGCTTTAGGTTGAACTTGAGTGTTTAGGAAGCTATTCTCATCTGTATTATCATTTTTAGGAAAAGAAAAAATGTGTTCATGAAAAACCACATCCCTAAATACATATATGATCCTAGTTTTTAAGTTCAATAACTTAAAACCTTTTATACCTTGGGGATAACCTAAAAACACTAATGGAATGGCTCTAGGTTCAAATTGTGTTCTATATTCAAGTAAAGTGGACCCATTGGCTAAACAACCAAAGGTCCTAAAAACACTATAGTTTGTTAATCTTCCTTTTAATAACTCAAAAAGAGTTTCCAATTAAGTATATTTGAAGGAGTTCTGTTAATTAAATACATAGATGTGAGAACTCACTCATCCTAATATTCAATGAGAATTTTAGACTGGAAGTATAAAGATCTATCTACATTTAGGATGTGTTGGTATTTTCTTTCCACAACCGAGTTTTGCTCAGGTCTAGAAACATAAGAAAATTGATGTTTAACTCCTTGTTTCTTAAAAAATTCAACAAAACTCAGTTCTGGAGCATTATCTAACCTTACAACCTTTATACTTATATTGTATTGTGTTTTAACCAACTGAAAATATTGAGGAATAATGTCTAATACTTAAGATTTTTTTTTCATCATATATATCCAAGTATGTCTTGAGTGAACATCTACTATTGTTAAGAAATATTTATAACCTTTGTTAGAGATGATTGAAGAGGGAACAAATATCTATATGGATAAAGTAAAGTTCTCAACACACCTATTATTATTAGAAGAAAACTTTAATCCCTGTTGTTTGCCAATGGGCATACATCATAATTCTTCATCTCTTTATTTGCTATAGGTATATCAAATACATTTCTTAAAGCAAGAAGAGGGGGTTGAGACAAATGACCTAATCTTAAATGCCATAGAAAAATGTCATAAGTACATTTAGTAGAATTAACTAAGAAACTATCAGGGGGCATGTTGGTTCCTTCCAGAATATATAATCCACAATGCACTTTACCATTTCCAATCATCTTGAAAGTGGATATGTCCTGTATGCAACATTCATTTTCAATAAAAACAGGTTGCATAGAGTTATCTTTTGATAGAGTACTAACAGATAATAAATTATAGGTAAATATTGGGATAATGTAACAAGGTGTGTGTAGGCTTGAGATTGGAAAAATGATTTCAAAGTAATCTTGTGAAGGAATTTGAGTGCATCAGTGGTGCTCTAATACTGTTGAAAGTTAGGGCAATTTTGTAATTTGTAAATATATTTATTGAATCTTTCGTAGGTTTGTTATTTAGATGAGATTTTAGAGGAGAAGATCTTTTACTTTGATTTCATTGGAATGTATATTTATTCGTACGTTTAGAAGGAATAAAATCTAGAAATCAGAGTTTCTTCATGGTATCAGAGTTGAAGAAAAGGAAATAAAAAAAAAACCCTTTTTCACCAAATCGAAATCAATCAGCTGCTAGAATCGAAATCAATTATTCATCCGATCAATTTAATCGATTGGCCGTTCGTGGTTACCTTCCCTCAATCGATCGATCAACTCAAAGGATTCGCAAAAGCTGTGTTGTATAGTAAAAGCTTTATTCCATCTCCAATCGATCAACTCTAATGAATCACCCAGATCATCTAGCTCCAATCGATTTAATCACATAGAACAGCCATACCCAGAACAGAGCATCTTTGTCAATTTCAATTGGCAGCTGTTGTCTCCAATCAACCCATCTGCAGCTGCTACCTAGAATAGAGCGTCTTCGTGAATCTTAATTGGCAGCTACTATCTTTAATCAACTCATCCGCTGTTGCTACCCATCTCCGATCAACCCATTCCGCTGCAAATCATCACTGATCAGCCTCAACAATCAATCTCCAATCCAATCGTCGTTCTTCAACCAGTAAGGTATTAATTTCTGATCAACTGTGCATTTAGTATGAAGAAGATGTAAGCGACAAGGATAATAATAAACATCCGAGAGGTACTTTTACTTTGGTATTATCTCAATTTACTTCACATAATTGGTCTTGGTTCATATTAGATTATTATTATAATGTTATGGCATCCTCTAAATTTGTTGATCATACATTCGATTCATCGTCATCCTATATTACGGGTCATAAATTAAATGGCCACAATTATGTCTAATTGTCACAAGCAATAAACATGTTCATATGTGGTAAGAGAAAAGATGATTACCTGTCAAAAGATAAAACACAACCAAAAGTAGGTGACCCCGAATTCAAACAATGGAAAATAGAAAACAATATGGTAATGTCATGGTTGATTAACTCTATGACGACTGAGATAGGAGAAAACTTCCTACTATGCAACCCAGCTTATCATATTTAGGAAGCGGCTAGAGAAACATACTCGAGTAAGGAAAACACCTCAGAGCTATTTCGAATTGAGTTAATCTTGCATGAACTTCGTCAAGGAGAACAGTCAGTCACTAAGTACTTCAAAAATCCCTCCCGACATTGGCAACAATCGGACTTGTTTGAACTCCATATGTGAAGTGTGCCGATGATATTGCACAATATACAAAGATTGTGGAGAAAAAGAGGACATTTAAGTTTCTCTTTGGTCTGAACAACAACCTTGATGAAGTTCGTGGAAGACTTATGGGAGTCAAACCAATGCCATCTCTTCGTGAGGCTTTCTTAGAGCTATGGCAAGAGGAAAATAGGAAAAATATTATGATGGGTAAGTCAAATTTTGCTCCAATTTCAGAGGCATCCGCACTTGTCTCTAGGAACTATAATCCAATAGGAAAAAATAAGCAGAAACGAGAAAGACCTTGGTGTAACCATTGCAGGAACCCAGGTTATACAAGGGACACATGTTGGAAAATCCATGGAAAGCCAGTTCAGGGAAACACAATTAAGGGAATAGGCTTCATTGCTCAGAAAGTCACACCAACTACCCTAACTGCTAGCAGAAGGGGAATTCAGCCATGGATCATCGATACTAGAGCATAAGACCATATGACAAGGAATAAATCATTTTTTCAACAGTATCAAACAGACACATCCAACTCTTCGGTAAAAATTGCAGATTGGTCACACTCAAGAGTAGTAGAAACAGGTTCCTTTCGTATCACTCGAAACTCAACTCTAAATTTTGTTTTTCATGTACCGGATTTAGATTGTAACCTACTTTCTACCAGTAAATTGACTCAAGACCTGAACTGAGTAACTAAATTCTATCCAAATTCATATGTTTTTCAGGATTTGGAATTGGAGAGGACAATTGGCAATGCTAAAGTCTTTTCGGGGCTCTACTGTAAGGACCTGACCCAAAAAGTGGTCCTGAACCTAGTCCTTACTCAGCATGCATGGAAGTAAAATCAGTTAAAGTAAGAACATACAAAACATGACATTCAATAATTCAAAACATTTTATTAAAAATACATAAGTCCTGGCCAGTATTCAAAACAACATTCTCAAAACAGTTTCAAAACATAAAGTGCAAAGCTTCCTATGGACTCCATGTCCGACTACATGCTGAATAAAAAAAAATGAAACATAAACATAAACAGCAGAGTGTCGACGGCTCCCATGATCATGCAGCTCCTCCTCTAGCTGTCCTGGTGCTGTCCCAAGTTACCTAGTGGAAAACCACAGAAAATAAGGGTGAGTACAAAGGCACTCAGTAAGAATC
>JBBMKA010000026.1:5389674-5410774 GCA_037833695.1 Sechiopsis laciniata | reverse complement strand
TACTCAACATAAAGACCCGCCAGATTAGATTAGAGGCGACAATCAATGTAAGTATTCTTTTTCAATAACATGTCAATCACCTAGGATATTGCATTTAGATTAATTTGATTAATCAAAGACAATTAATTGGATTAATTATTGGAAAATTTTTATTATTCACATGCTTCTGCCGCGCTAAATGCTTGCTCCTACCTCATATTCTCAACAGATGCAAAAATCGTAGATTAGATCAGATGCAAAAACCTCAATAAGGAAAGAATTGGATGCCAAGCTAATGCCAACTATCGGATTGCAGAATAGACAGACTGCAATAATCATGGGATTCATACCTTAATCAGTAAAGATGTGATTGACAAAATCAGAAGAAATCTGTCGCGAGAATTAAGGGATAAGCTGCCAAAGATAAAATGCACTAAAAGGTAATAAAGATATTTCCAAATTCAATCCTTTCCTTCTAAGTCGATTCCTTAGTCCTCAAGCATCTCAAAGCCTATAAAAAGGAGAAGAACCAAGAGAGAAAATACGCCTATTTTCGATGTTCTTTTCTCACACTTGGGAGTAGGATTTTGAAGCGAAGTTCGTGTTCCTATTGACACGGAGTCCTGTTCTTCAAGCAGTCGCCACCATTTACCGCTTTCTAGTTTATATTTTCTTTGTTTATTTTATGCTTTATTTATTTTCAGTACCATTGTTTCCCTTTCGAATAATTCTTGCATTTGAATTAATTCAGTTTTCTTTTACAATAACTTTTGCTTTATTCTTATTTATTCTTTTCCTTACTTTCATGTCTAGCTAAGCATCTTAGGCAAAGGTTAAGGGTACGGGTTGTAAAAGCATGAACTAGGGTAAAGGGAGTTGTTAGTTGAAGCATGTCGAATTAGGATCTTAATTAAATAGTAAATGTCGACCAATAATCCACATGTACTAATAGGTTGTAAATCGGAAGAGGAAATAGCTTAAGGCTAGTTTGCATGTTTAGTAGGTTAGTATTAAGTCTTTCGTACTTTAAATCGGAGTTTAGAGATAAACGCGTAACTACTGCATACACTGCGCTGGCTGATAATTACATTGAGTCGCAATGGAAGTTGGGCTTGATGTGAACGAAAGCAGAAGCAGACGTTTGTTAGGCGAAGTATGGCAATTACTACCT
This sequence comes from Sechiopsis laciniata, assembly GCA_037833695.1. Classification (NCBI taxonomy): domain Eukaryota; kingdom Viridiplantae; phylum Streptophyta; class Magnoliopsida; order Cucurbitales; family Cucurbitaceae; genus Sechiopsis; species Sechiopsis laciniata. The sequence continues at coordinate 5,409,624 of JBBMKA010000026.1, read as the reverse complement.
ACCACATTTTATCCTAGGAATTGCTAGACGTATCTCATAACCTTAACCCAAGCCTTACTTAGTTAATTTCGCATTTTACTTTTATTTTTGCATTTAGATATAAAACAGAACCAAAATCCCAACACTGTTGTTTTTACTTTCTTGCATGACTTCGATTAATTAACTGATTATAGACATCGATCCCTGTGGAGAACGATAAAATATAAATACTTATCACTTGCTGTATTTTCAACCGTGTATACTTGTGTGAATGCTATTCCAAAGCGTGAGGCGTTAGCAATAAAGTCTTATACTTAGAATATATCATTAGTTTATTTATACCGCACCGAAATATCACATCACATATCCATTTCCAAAATCGTAGTAAGTTAGATCCTTGAGCCCATAAATGCATCTTTTTGGGATACTCTCAAACTCAAAAGGGATACAAGTGCTACTCACCTGAGACAAAGCAAGTATTTGTCACAATGGATGTCACGTTCTTTGAACAAACTCTATTAACAAATCCAGACTCTACTACCTCTATACCTAGTTCTCCTGCCTATATTCTTAAATCCTCTGAAATCTCTCTTGAATGTTTGTCGTCTGAAACCCTCTTGAATCTTCGTCGTCTTCGGTTGTCAATGACCAACTCCTCACCTATACTCGGAGGAAAAGCCAAGTTGAGTAGGTAGTTACTCGAGCAGATCAAACACTTCAAGAGTCTGAACTAGCTCCAGACTCTCATAAATGAGATAGATGTTAAGGTTGATGATCTGGACTTGCCGATCACAGTCAGAAAGGTGTTAGGAGTTGCACCATGCATACTATAGGCAATTACGTTTCATATGACAACTTGTCGAAGTCCTAACGTGCTTTTATGTCCACTATTGATAATATACAAGTTCCAACTAGTATTTTCGAAGCATTAAAACATCCTGGTTGGAGGAAATCTGTACAAGAAGAAATTAAGGCCCTTGAGAAAAATGACAAATGGATAGTAACTGAACTATCGAGTGGAAAACGAGCTGTTAGGTGCAAGTGGATATTTACAGTACAACATAATACAGATGAGAGTATTGAAAGGTTGAAAGCTAGGCTGGTGCCTAAAGGATTCACTCAGTTACATGGGATCGATTACTAAGAGAACCTTACACCTATTGCTAAGCTCAACACCATACGAATTATCATGTCCCTCGCAGTTATCTCGAATGGGGTCTCCAACAGCTGGATATAAAAAATGTATTTTTGAATGGGAACCTATAAGAAGAAGTTTACATTGAAGTTCCTCCAGGATATAAAGAAGGTTTCAATCCAGCCAAGGTATGTCAACTTAAGAAGTCCCTCTATGAACTTAAGCAATCACCCCATGTTTGATTTGGCAGATTTGCAAGCGTTGTTCTCAGCCTGGGGTGTTCACAATATCAGTCAGATCACACACTATTTGTCAAATGGAGGTGGCACGATCCAAGTCAAGTATAGTAGTGTCTCAAGTATAGGAATCTCAAGTATTTCCTAGGTATGGAAGTGGCACTATCCAAGTCAAGTATAGTAGTGTCTCAAAGGAAGTATGTGTTAAATCTTCTTATCGAGGGAGACATGTTGAGATGTAAACCAACGCTTCTCCTATTGATCTTCAAAGGAAATTTGGACTAAATCTTGAAAGCAGTCCTGTGGATAGGGGGAGATACCAAAAATTAGTAGGTCGCCTTATATATTTCTCTCTCACACTCGACCAGAGATTGGAATTGCAGTCAATGTAGTTAGTCAGTTTATGCATAATCCTAATGAAGAGCATTTGGAAAACGCCAAAATACAGAACTTGGGCGAAACCCCGTTTTCTGTTCTATTTTTCTCTTTAGAGTACTCTCGAATATGACTTTAGAAAAATCGAAACTCAATCTCCATTGAAGATTTCGAACAAGATAATAAAAATTTAGCTCGATCTAATGGTTGGATATTTGGAAAACGCCGAAATACAGAACCTGGGCGAAACCCCTCTTTTTGCTCTATTTTTCTCTTTAGAGTACTCTCGAATCAGACTTTAGAAAAGTGCAAACTCGATCTCCACCGTTTAGATTGAAAATCTCTGAGTGTGAAACAAGACAATAGAATTTCGGCTCGATCTAACAATTGGTTATTTGGAAAACACAGAAATAAAGAACTGTGTAAAAAAAATTTATGAAAACAAAAATGCGGTTACCTTTGGGTCGTCGAGCATGTGCAGCGCGACTGATGTCACTCCCTCCGCGATTGTGTCGTGCCCTATATTTACAGTATTTTTTCTATGGCTATCCTTATAGGCCCTCTCCTCATCTGATTGAATTTTTTGCAGGTGGTTACTATGACCCATACTCATCTTCAATGGTGAAGTTGTGTGTTAGAAAATTATTGTAGTTTTTGGTAAAGCATGAACTCGTCCCCACAGACAGCACCAACTGTTGATGCCACAATTTAGTCTTTGAGATCAATGGTGAATTTGTATTTTTTTGGGACGAATACCTGTAAAAAAAACAATAATCAACTGACACTAGTGTGGTGTGAGCCACATAGGCTCCGATGCCTAAGTTAGGTAAAAAAAATGTAGGTAGGAGTCGTTTATAGGGTTTAGAATAGCTTACCTTTAGGCCCAACTGACTATTTATAGGCATACATGTCTTTTCGTGTAGCTCTAAGAATAAGATTTGAGCTCTTGAACTTGATCGAGCTCCTTTTTTGGGTCTAACCTCTTGCCAATGAGCTCGTGGGTTGTATTAGGTCTTGACTAAGAATTTCACCTATTACAATAGTTATTGATTTTAAATGTTTTGAAAACATACAAACTAAAATGAGATATTTGAAAGCTTAATAGACTAAAATATGATTTTTTAGAAAAAAAAAAAGACTAAAATATAACAAAAAATCAAAATATAGAAAAATGTATTTTAACAAAAAAAAAAACTCTTTAACTAAAAACTAAAAACTCCAAAATAAGAAGCGGGAAAGTAAAGTTGTTTGGAAGAACCAATGCGCGTGGGCGCGTAGCCAGTCCGACGTGGATCTGCATCAGCGATTATCCGAGCATATTTCCACGTCATATCCATTTCATTCTCATCCGAATATCCACGTCTGAATTATTATTAATCATCTTCGATTCGATTCATTTCCCTTTCTAAATTTCTAGTTAAAATTCAATTTCTCTGGTGGATTTTAGCCGACGGTCACCGCCGGACGCCATTTTTATCATCGGTTTCTCCAACCGTGGAAGGTGGTTATTTGTGTTCTTCATTAATCTCTATTGAATTCTGGACGTTATTAGCACGTTTTTGTTGTTGAGAAACTGTTTAACGTTTCGGTTTCTAATTTTCAATTTGAGGATGTTGAGTTTTAGGCATTGTTAATTTGATTCCTGTTCTTTATGCCAAATCAGGATTTACGTTTTGCTGCTAAGGATTTATTGAATGTTATCAATTTTTGCTTCGATATTGTTTACATTAACCTAATCCCGTTAATGAAATAGGTTTTCGTCTTTTCAAAACCGGATCGGGAACCTCTTTTTTATCCTTTTTCATGTTTTTAATTGTTTTGAGCTTCGATCAATTTTCTAATATACATTCATTGCCAAGATTGGATTGAGAGAGAATCAGGAGATTTTCATATGATCTTGCAAAAATCAAGAGTTCTTAGTTATCTGGTAGAATTTTCAAATGTTGTCATTGGAATTTGTTTTAGTTTTTGACCTAATAATCTTTTGATTGATATCATCTTGAACTCTGCAAAATTTCAATCACGACAACATACCGTGTATTGATTGTTCTCTTTAACTTTGCAAAACTCTGCAGATTTTAGGTTTTTGAAAATAAATTGATGGAGAACATAGAAAATATTTGCAGGGATTTAATCCCAGGCAAGGCCAATACCGTCCCAATTCCACCTCCATTGCCTAAATCTGCAATCAGTGATCATATGAACAAAGGCTTTGTTTCAAGTGAATCCTTGCAAAGGGGATACAGCTGCGTCTCCACTGCACCAAGAGACCTCTGGGACAGCCTCTTTGATGAAGCCTATGGAGCAGATGTTTGTATTCATACAGATCATGGTGGGATTGTATATGCCCATGCCCATATTCTTGTAAGTTGTTTTAATCCCACCATTTCATAGCCCAGGGACCAGCATGGTTACCCCGGATATAGTGGAGCAAAACTCCGACTTTCTAGTTTCCAAAAAGAAAAAAAAAATGGTTGGAAATTTTGCTTTTGCTTACTGAAAAACGTGATGCTTATTGCTATAGTATCTTCGTTCAACAAGTGATTCGGTTACTTTCCTGCAGGGTATGGCTTCTTCCGTTATGAAAGGCATGTTAAAGCCATCCAAAAAGTCTGGTAGGAAGCGGTCGATCTCAATCCATGGAGTTCCACCCGACGCCGTTAAAGTATTCATTAGATATCTCTACTCATGCAGGTAAATGCTTTTCTTGTCCTATTTCACAGTTTGATCTTTTATATTGATCATAGAATTCAGACTTAGCCAAATGGACAGACTTGAGAAATAACATTGTGAAGAGTATTGATTTTGCAAATAACATCCCTGCTAGGCTTTGTACTTTTTATCTATGATTTAAGAGTTTTTTTCATTCACATTAGACAATCTTTTACTGTGAGAAGAAGCATCCGAGCGAATATGAATTTGGTTGTGTTTGCTGATTGATTGCCACATTTTATTTCAGATACGAGAAAGAAGAAATGGAGGAATTTGTATTGCCTCTGCTGGTTCTGTCACACGTATATGTGGTTCCTCAATTGAAGAGAGAGTGTGAGATGAAACTGGATCGTGGTTTCTTGACACTTGAAAATGTAGTAGATGTTTTTCAACTTGCATTACTGTGTGATGCTCTGCGTCTCAGCCTTGTTTGCTACCGTATTATCCTCAGAAACTTTAAAGCTGTTTCTTCATCTGAGGCTTGGAAATCGATGCAGCAAAGCCACCCTGTACTTGAAAAGGAACTTCTCGAATCAGTAATTGACGAAGACAATGTAACTCCAGACCTCTCTCTCTTTCTCATTTTCTTCTCTTGATATTAAACCATGTCTATCTTCTCAAAGAGCTCTACAGTCTCTAATACAATCATTCAAAATTCACTTTCAGAAGCAAAAGAAAAGAGAGAAGCAAAGGAATGAAAGAAAGATCTACTTGGAACTATTTGAGGCAATGGAGGCTCTTGTTCATATATGTAGAGATGGGTGTCGCACAATCGGCCCGCATAACAAAGACTTCAAGGTTAACCAGCCGCCATGTAAATATGCAGCCTGCAAGGGGCTCGAATTGCTTATCCGCCACTTTGCAGCCTGCAAACTAAGATCTCCTGGTGGTTGTACTCAATGCAAGAGAATGTGGCAACTCTTGGAGTTGCACTCTCATATTTGCGCCGATTCTTATCTCTGTAGAGTTCCTTTGTGCAGGTCAATAATCCATCTGTCTCTTTTTGTTTATCTAATCAGTCAAATTGTTCAATTCAACTAATGAAAATGTTGGGTGATTTCAGGAACTTCAAGAACAGGATTAGAAAACAAGGCAGGAAATATGAAATGAAATGGAAATTGTTAGTAAAAAAGATTTTGAGGACGAAGGGAGTAGTAGCAAGAACACTATTAGAAACTGTATCTATGTGAGGACAAATAACTGGTATTCTTTTTGTATGTATAATCAAATTGAATCTGTAAATTTCCCCCTTTTCTTTTCATTGCCAATTGCACTCTTTGTACATCACAGATGAAGAAATGAAATCAAAATTTACTTATAATACATACATTGGTATTTTCTGTTTGTCTCGAGAAGATGAAGAATTAAACAACAAACCAAAATGAACTCTCTCAAATTCTATTTTTCTCTAAACTAGAATAACACTGAAACAAACAATCCCTGTTTCTTACTACATTCTGCTATTTGGATCTCGAAAACATTATAGCACTGTCGTCGAGGGCGGCGACGACGGCGGCGGCCGATGGTGATCCTGTAGAGGAGAAGTTTTTTTGGCTTGAACAATAGGCTAGTTGTAGGGAGTTTCCTTATTGTTTCTAGCATTGCCGCTGTAGGAAACCGCTGCCGTCCACTCCGGCGTGTGAAACACAGTTTCTCGGCTCTCATCGTCGGACAACGGCGTCTCAAATGACGGATTAACGATCTGGTGTTGCGAAAGCGGGGGCAATGGCTGCAACTCAGGGCTAAGAAGGCGAGGGCGGCGCTGCGCCGGAGATTCATCTTCTCCATTTTCATCAGTCCTCTGTTCCACTGTTCCGAAATTCAACAAACTCCATCGCGGAATTCCAGAATCGAGGCGAAAACTCAACGAACGCTCCTTCTCGGCCAGCATTCGAGACTTGAACCGGTACTTAATCCGCTGGCGATACAGAAAAAAGGCAAGCGCCGAGAGCATTCCAAGAGTCACAACAGCAACCGAGCATACAATCCCTAGGGTTTTGATCGGTGTAAAGGATTGTTGAATCGGCGACGGTAGATTCGGCATAGAGACATTCGAAGCAGATGGCGTCGGCTGGTCGGAATTTGTGGACCCCGGCGGCGACGCCAGTGTAGTGGGATCCAGTGGCTGGTGGAGATTTCTTCTCCGACTATCGCCGTTAACGCGAGGATCGATGAAAACAAACAACAGTTTGAAACTGAGAAAGAAGATGAGATTTGAAGGTTTCATGGCGGATAATAATTACAGTTTCTCTTTGCGAGGATTCAGAAATCAGAACTGCAAATTTGGATAAAAAGCTTTGATGGGGATTAATTATGTGGTGCCCAAGAGTAAAAAATAATTATAAATAATGGAGACAGAACAGAGATTTAATATTATTAATAAATACTTTTTAAAAAAGTTATTATTAATAATTAAATTGGGTAATCCAATAATTTAGTGATTTTTCTTGTTAATTTATTTCGACAGTTTTAGAGGGTAACAAAAACCTTCATTTCTTTTAAAACACACACACATAAAACTTCATTATATGAAGCAGTGTTATTATAATAAAATTAATACTGAAATTGTAAAGAGAAAAGAGTTGGATAAAATTAAACTCTAGAAAGCCATGCCGAAACTAAATTTATATATGTGCAAAATTAGTAGTCGTAAAATTTCAATGGGAAATGTTGCGAATTTAATTTAAAACTAAGAATTGTTCGTCTTTTAAAGGACAAAAAATTAATTAATGAAGGTAAAACTTTTAAGATCAATTTAGTTTATGAATTCTTAGGCTACTTAATTTTTAAATTTTGAGCTAACAATAACATTAGTTAGTAGTATTAGAGGTCATGAGTTTGAATTTTCTACCCTTAATTATTGTATGACTCGAAAAAGATTTTATAGAAATTCGAACTTGTAATCTGTTAATTTAATTAGTAGGTCATACAATGGTTTCTTTTAAAAAATATTTAAATAGAGAACTTTAATTATATGTCCAGCACATCATGAATTTAAAAAATGGTCTAATGAATCTTTGACCAATTCGGGATTTTAAAAAATTGTGAACTTATGAAGATTAATTTGAAAGTGCATTAAAAAAAAAAAAATAATAAACAAACTCAATTTTCATCTGGTTAATTAATTAAATTTAAATGTTTTTACTATTTCAAAACATTTATTAATACTTTTCAAATTTTAAGAATCTTTTAAATATATGATTTAAAATTTAGTAATTAAACTTTTAAATTTAACATTTTTTAAAGAAAAAATATTCACCCTTTTGAAGGCCATTCGGTATTTTTACCAATAAAAATTGTGTACACTTCAATTTTCTTCTTCTGGTTACACTTCAATTTTCTTCTTCTGGTTAGAGTTGTCACATTTTCAAAAGAAAAAAATATGAGTGTAGGATGCAGCCCACTTTGACAGCCACAAAAAAATTCTCTTCAAATAAAAAGAGATTAAAAAAGAAAAAAATAATAATAATTTGGGATACTTAAACTACCCCATCAATTACTCTAACTGCACCCAAACTTTTCTCGTTTCCAAACTCAACTTAGGAAATAAACATGCGAAGAACAAAATTCAATTTGGTACTTTTGTCCACTTCTCTCCGATTGCCACGTGGCCGCCCAATAACTCATCAAATTTGAAATTGAAAGTGATGTGTTTTCCGATACGAACGGATTCAAAGCCTTATTGAAGAACGTGCGACTTTATTTTATTCACAAAAGACAACAAGGCAGTTATTAAAAATTGTTTTATTAAATTGTTTCGTGGAAATTTCGAAATTATAACGTACTGATTAAAAAAAAGAGTTTATTAGATCATTGATGGGTTGAGACATCAATATTCAAAGTCTACGATTCTCAAATCTATAGAATCATACATGTTTAATGTTCGGATTTGGATCGAGAAAATGAAAGGTGGATGGAAAGGGAACTACAAATTGAGATTCAATTATGGATAAAAATGAGTAAAACTCCACTACACATGTACGTTAGGGAACTCTACATTTAACTTAAATGATAGTATCATTAGTTATCACAAAAATTTCAATACTTTTCAATATTTTCGTTTGTAACAGAAATTTTTGTGGCACTTGTGAGACTCTACATTGATAGGAGAGTTTTACTTAGACAAAAATTTAAATCTCCAACAAAAAATAATAATATACATTGATAGTCAAAATTCACTTTTTATTATTTAATATAATGATGTTTAATGGAATGGGAACTTATATCAATTATTGGCATCGAGTGGGTATTTTAAACATAAGAAAATCAAATTGGGTTATACTTTAAATTCAAAATTTACACTTATAAAAAAATTTAACTTAATCCATACTATCAAAAGGATAAGGATCGTTGGCATGTTAGTTTGCTTGATTGTTTGAAATTAAATTCGACTCAACGATCACGAGTTCAATCTAGAAAATTTGTCTACATTTATAATTATTTTGTGAAATAATTCATTCACTACAATTTTCTAAAACAATTCTATTTTAGTCGTTCTACTTACTTCCAACTGAACTCAACTAAAAAAAAAGTCAACTCAACTCGTATATATTGGATTGAATTATTTAGGTTTTTTGGATTATTAGTTTTATTTTATTTTATTTTTTTATACTCCTAACATTTTTTTAGTTATATGATTTCAATACATACATGCTTGTATCAATATGTGAGTTCATATTGATATGATTAAAATTAACTTAACAAACCTATAAGTTGATGAAATGTAATAATTAAAACATACCTAGATCCAAGGAAATCATTCTAAGTTTGGTTCAAACCCTTCTCGATCCATTTCAAAGGAGAAAGAAAAAAGTCCTCCTTTAATCTCAGTCTTGATTCAGAGGAGGTGGGTCAAAATTTGATATTCCTTCTCTAGGCACTAGCTTGGTACACTTGTCTTCTTCTCTAACTTTAAGCATATTTATGAGTAATTTTGAAATAGTTAAAATCCATTTTTTCATCTTTAAAATTTTAAAACATGTTTTATAGTGATTTAAAATTGTACAAAAGTATTTGTAACTATTTGATTTTTTGTTTGATTTTTAAAGTTTAAATTTATTTTTACTCAAGTTTCTTGTAATGTGCTTCATCTTTCTTATAATGTGTTCTATCTTTCTTACAATGTATTCATCTTTTCTTAAAAAAGTATATAAATGCTAACTAAATTTTAAAAACAAAAACAAATTTTTGAAATTTTTTTTTTGTTTCTAAATTTTGGTTTGATTTCTTAAAATATAGGTAAGATGTAAATGTCTAAGTAAAAAAAAAACCTTTAATAAAGTAGTTGTTGTACACTTAAATTTCAAAAACAAAAAACAAAAAATAAAATGGTTATCAAATGGAACTTTAACTTTTTAACAAGTAGGGTGTGAGAACCAATAAGAATAATAACTCGAGGACTTCAATGTACTTTTATGACAAAAAAATTATAAATTTGAATTCACTTCTTTTAGTAATAATTCAACTAAAAGAAAAAAGTATTACCCAAATTTATGACATTTTAGACACCAAAGGTCTTCATAAAATGGGCCAATTTGGTATAATGCTACAAATCCAACACAAGCTCAACTTTTGCAAGTTGACAGGCCCAACTTTTGAAATGGTCTATGTTACATAATGTTACAAATGAATGAACCTAGTTAAAGCTGGAAGAATCTAGGAAAATGTCTAATTTTTTTAAATATATTTAACAAATGTCTAACATTTTAAATAGTTAAAATAAATATCTAAAATATAAAATCGGATAAAAATTAAATAAATACTTAAAATGCTAATGACCTTCTTGGCCTTCTATATTAATTGATTTTATTTTAGTATCCTCAATATTTGATTTTAAATTTTTTTCAACAAACTATTCTATATTTGATAAAAATAAAATAAAAGGATATTAAAAATATTTCTGATTTAGATTGTTAAAAGAAAACAATATTTATATTTGATTAAAAAATATTTTTAACAAAACAATCAGCCAAATGTGTAGATCTAATTAAATGAGATTTATGTTTTGAATAAAAATATCGCTAACCTTTCCACCTTCGTCGTCAATTAAAACCAAAAATTCAGAAGTCAACGCTCTCTCCATCCCTCTCTTGCGCGCATCAAGCTCCTAAGGCATATCTATGTATATACTCGTATATACAATCAAACTCCTACAACCTATTACAAAAAAAAACATCATTACTGGTACATTCCTGGACCCCATCTCGATGCAACCCCATAAATTTATACATACTTGTAGGATCAATGTATTTGCTAGAAGCTCTTTAGCTTGGAGTATGATAGCAAGCTGACTTCTGTATGAAGTCAGCATAGTCGATGAATCGCCTGAGATTTGCCCGAACAGAATGGCAGCATGTTCTGAAATCTGAGCTTGTGATTTATCTGGAGTAGACATCTCTTTCTTCCCATAAGACCCCACTAACACATTATTTTGAGTTTAACTAGAATTGGAGAAGGGAGATTTGAACCTAACTTCTTGATCATAGGAATATGCGGAGATACAATTGACCCCGATACACAGTATATATATAAGCATCTTTTTGAAATTTTCACCCATTGTTTTGCAATTTTCTCTTTTGAAATTCCTTTTTCTTTTCTCCATTTTTTGTTTTTGTCCTCTCTCTAAAACATCTGCAATTTCAACCAAACAAACTAAGAAACACACTCCTTAGCAAAAACCCATTAATGCAGAAGAGTTCACACAAAAACAAAGGAACAAATTTAAAAGTAACATTTTTCATTACACTTCAATTCTCTCTAAAAGTTGAGATATTTCCGGGGTTTCCATGGAAGAAAAAATCGTATTGGTGTTATTCCAAAAAAAGAAAGCAAATGGTATTAGTGTTCCAAAATTCAAAGAGGTTTGGGGGTTGCGAAATAACTGATGCAATTTAGCGGCCACAAATACTAGTAGAAATAGCGACAATTCTACTATTATTTGTTTTCTTTATTATTATTATATTTTACAGAATCCAGCTAATATCAAATTTTGAATTTGAAAGATCTATGTTTAAAATAATAGAAGATAAATCGGTTCAACTATTTTTTGAAATACAAAATCTAACTAATATCAACTTTTGAATTTAAAAACTATGGTTTTTAATAAATAAATAAATATATTGATAGATATTTTTGGAAAACAGTTATTTGAATAAAGTTGACTCCTTATATCTTGGGATTAATGAATAATTTTTATTTCAACGGAAAATTGGGAGAAGTTTAAAAATAAATTAAATAGTGGGTATTTTGGAAAACAAAATTCTCTTTCATCTCTTATATTCGAAATAGACTTTCATTTAAAGTCTTAAAAAATGTGACATTCCTTTATTTATTTTAGAAAAAATAGTCATTTGCTACTAATACCCTAGAAGAAAAGAGTTACCTAAGGGTGGGTAAGTATTTCAACATACCCACCCTTAGATAAGTATTACTCAGAAGAAAATAAATAAATAAGGCTTTGACTTATATTATTATCACTAGTAGAATTTCGTGAATAAATGGTGGGCATAGCACCCATTATTTCAAATCAATGGCGGACACTAGCCCGCCATCAATATAAGTGACATTGTAGCAAATTGATGGCACGCCTACAATCGATGGCGGGCAACGATCGCCACCAAAAGGTGTGCGCGTTTGCGTTATAGGTGGTGGGCACAGTGAATGTGGGCGGGCCAGCACTAAACTACACGTACCTCATTAAAAACATGAAATTAGTGTATCTTTTATATATATATATATATATATATATATATATATGTATATATATATGGTTATATTTAACATGAATGTATAAAACAGAACTTACAAGTTGCGATACGTGCGTGAATGTGTTGTGTATCATCTTCCATATAAATATTTAGACGTAAAATCTATACACTATTGATCCAGTTTGTTGAGGGCACTAGTGAAACCAATTAGTTACATATTTAGTACAATAATTGAAAATGACAAAAGATGATAATAAAAGGATTTGATTCAACTTTACCTTCACCCATTTCAATTTAATTTTAAGGCCTTCGGCGTGTGTCTTAATTGCCATACTCGGTAGGCACTATATTAATAAAGTTGAAAGCTATAAATTTAGAATAATAAAATAAATAAATTCAAAGTTCAAAAGTTTATTAATTTAGAAACTTACTTATTTATGATACAAACTAAACTCTGGTTGAATGAATTTTTACCGAGCGAGTTGAAAACATACAACGTATTTTCAGTAGGAATTAGGATGACCAAAATCCAGTGGTTCCTATATATAATTTAACAAATGTATCAAATTCTGATATAAACATAATTAATAGGTATAAAAAATGCAAAATTTGGAACACATACCCACTATTGAAGGGAAAGAATACACGTTGATTAAAATCCGCCAACTTGTCTAGCCTATTAGCTAGACGTACAATTCGGTCGTCTTCATTTGTTTTATCCAAAGCCGATGCAAGCGCACTGCCATCTACTAGTAAGTACTTATCCAGTGTCTCTTGATCGCAAGTAAACCATAAGTAACTGAAATAGAATGTGGAGACGTTATTAAACAAGAAAAACAAATATAGTAGTTGCAAAATCGTTACCGTTTACTTACTAGATGTAACAGAGTACGAGAGTATAGCATATTTCTTCCATAGTACAATATTCTAAAATCTCTTCCTGGGCAATAACAATATTCGGGCGCTTCATCACCTAACATGTTTCTTGCAATGGGTATACTTAGTATGCCACCAGCACCCAATTTATCTCTAGTGTAATTATGTACAACCCTGACCATGGTTGGAACAGACGTGTCTGATTGATAAGAGTGGAAATCTAATACAACCTTCTTACTAGTAGATTTTTGTGGATCACAGTGCTATCATGACAATAAATATTTTCTATTATTAGTAAAATAATGTGTTACATACAAAATTAAAAAGGTATAATGTACAATTATATACCTTCTTGGTTGTTGTAGGTGTTCTGATCAATGATCTTGGTCATGACACAAAAGATTTTTTAGCTTGTCCAAGGTATTGAAGTTTCTCGTTTATGGGAATGGGTAGGTCTACGTCCTCATTGCCTTTAAAGATCAGATCGACCGAGACGCGCACGTTGTGTTTCCCTAAAAGGTGACCATGTACCCTATTGGATGAACCACTCGATTCATACACGGTACAAATGGCAACAGTTTGACCTTCATATTCAACAGCAAGTTGACATGGCTTACCCTTTTAAAAAAAATAAATCATAATTAGTGTACATTCATTCAAATGTATTATTAAGTTAAATAATGTGAAACTTACTTCTCCTAAATCAGCTGGGACATCAGGATGACAACTGGATTCTCAAATGGCATCGACCTATTTTAGGATCTGGTGTTCTTCCTTTAAGGCATCTTTATTACTCCCCTCACAAGCAGAGTCTAATCCTTGAGGCATCTCGAATTGATTTCCTGGTTGTTGGCCCATCTTAGACTTCGGATGAGCCATCTTGAAGAAAACTATAGAGATACAAATCGACCTACTCCTCTGACACGCCCACGATGTTCTAGCGTTCCCAATGCTTGAATCAAAATATCCTGACCTTCATTTGTACGTTGCAATGCATCCTGTAGCAAAAAAAATCTTATATTAACACTCAAATATTTGAACTGAAATCTTACAAGAAATAAAAAAAATAACTTACAATTTGGCTGGCCATTTGCATTGTGTTTTGGTCAATATACTCTTCACTCGTGCCCTTTGGATCGTTACACTTTTTCTTTCGACCTTCTTTCCACAGTTCTGAACGGGCTGCGGGATTACTTTTAATATCTATATTCAACAATTAAAAGTTACCACACACATGCCTTGGTATAAAGTAGAAATATATAATGTGAGAACAATATCCTTAGGGTTTAGAGAGTTCCTTACTAGTTCATGAGCAAGTTCAGCATATCCTTTCGAGCCATATGATGAGGACACGTTTGTTTAGCTTGCAACTCTTTTTTCTCTTTACTAATTCTCTGTATCACATATAATTAGATGAATATAGTAAAACTAGGTTGTACAAATTATTAAACTAATAAAAGAAAATTAAAGTAGTTACCTTAAAATCATCTGACGGTCCGACGTCCACAAAATAATTCCATTGCTCTTGTTTTATGAAAGAGTATTCAAAGGGTGGAGTTCTCAATATCTCAGGTTCGTCCAAGAATGGCTTGATGTAGTTTTTGTTTAAATTGTATCTAAATGTCCTAAATGCCGTGGACATAGACATCATCACATTATGTTTCGACATAGGATCCAACTTAAATGTCATCTACTAACAATAGAATAAGTTAGATATATTACTAATTAAGTGTGAAAATACATGATATAATTTAGCTAATAATGAACTTACCTCTATAGAATCCCAAATCGTCTCCTTTAGTTGCTCAGGGACAAAACTCCACGTATCGTACGTGATAGGTATGTGATTTCTAACACTTAAACCAATAAAACTACGCACTTTTGTTGAAGCTTAGCCGATATCTTGTCCCATTGAATTATACTGAATAGTGCGTCGTTCACTAGCCATCCTGTCTTGAGCAAGGTCACGCAAGATAGTCACGCCCTTAGTATTCCTGTTTCGAACACGTCTGCCCATGGAAACATCAGCATCATCATGATCATTACCCGACCTAGACATAATGTCAATTTACATAAGGAAGAACATATATTAATAACGAATAGAAAAGAAGTATAAATTGAATATAAGTTAAATAATTACAAAAAGATATATACAAATGATAACAGTAACCTATTTATTAATCCATATACCCTCACAATCACTTTTAGTATAGGAGACCGAATCATCATCGACAATATTAGGAAGAGATTTTATGACTCTGTACCCACTATCTTGGTCAATATCAACTTCCTCATGACCTTGTTCTACAACTATTCTTTGTGAAGGCGTTAAAACCACCAACCAATGAGGATTAATTGGATCTTTTATGTAAAACACCTGCTTGCCTTGAGTGGCTAAAATGAAGGAGTCGATTTATGTCCAATGCGATTAAGGTCTATGGTCGTAAATCCCATGTCGTCTACTTTAATTCCACCATTTTTTCCACCCAATCACATTTGAATAGGATGACTTAAAAACTATTGTAATCGAGCTCCCAAATTTGTTATACTATGCCATAAAAAGGTCATGTCTGACATGATTGGATTTTTGTCCTTCGAACTAGAAATTTGCGTAGTTTGAGATGTTATCATAACTCCACTGTTTTTCACACTTCTAAGATCATCACATTCTTTTGTGTGATATTGAATACCATTAACCATGTAACTATTGTAAGTGGTAACTTCTGAATGAGGTTCATGTGATATCCACCTTAACGTAGATGATATAGAATCTCTTTGAACCCCTAAAGCCAACCCAATCCGATCACGCAACCAACTGCTAAATGTGCGATTATGTTCATCTTGAAGCCACTTTTTATTTTTAGACTCGGTAGGATTCACTTTAGATAACATTTCCATGTGTTGATCTACATATGGAAGCACATCATTAACATTATGAAGTATATACATATGAGCTTGATCAATCATTTCTTTAGTTGGTATTTTATAGTTGGCGGCAGATAATGGTCGATTGATATTTGAATCTATCATTTTGTTTGATGATCGCAACCCTACTGATTCAACTCCCTGTAAAAATTCAGAACAAAACTCCATCGACTCTTCTAATATGTAATTTTCACCAATGCATCCCTCCGGACAATTTCTATTACGAACATAACCTTTCAAAACTTTCATATACCTTTCAAAAGGATACATGCATCTCAAATAAACTGGTCCACAAAATTCAATCTCTCTTACAAAATGCACCACAAGGGAAACCATGATTGTGAAAAAGGCTGGTGGAAAATACTTCTCTAATAGACATAAAGTAACAACTAAATCATCCTACAATCCCTTCAACTTAGATGAATCGATCGACTTACTACATATAGCTTTGAAAAGAAACATAGACGAATGATCGCATATCTAATGCGTTTAGGCAAAACACCACAAATGGCTGCAGCTAGCAATTGTTGCATCAAAACGTGGTCATGCGATTTAAGTCCGTAAAGTTTCAAATCAGTAAGCGACACTAATTTGCTTTTGTTGGATGAATAACCTTCAGGCACCTTAAGTTCAGATAAGCTTTTACACACACCCCTCTTCTCCTTTCTTGATAGTGTGTAACATGTTGAAGGCAAGAATGTCTTTTTTTCTCTCTTTTTAATTGGGGCTAACTCAGGTCTTAATTTAGCTAAGTCTTCACGAGTTTTTATTCCATATTTTATTTTGTCAGGAATATTAAGTAGGGTTCCGATAATATTCGAACACACGCTCTTCTCAATGTGCATGACATCTAAACAATGTTACACGTGAAAATGTTTTCAATACTCCAATTCGAAAAAGATCGATTTCTTCTTCCAATAGGATTCTGTAGGCTATTGATCCTTGCCATATGTAAATTGAAGACTATTTAATTGTGCAAGAATCTCTTCACCACTTAGCGGTTCAGGAGCAACTCCATATTCTTGTTCTCCATTAAATACTTTTTTTTGTCTTCTAAATGTATGCCCGATTGGTAGATATTTTCGATGTCCGAGAAACACATTTTTGCCTCCTCTAGGTAAAAAAATTGATGATGTTTTCTCTCCACAAATCAGACATGCTTTATAACCTTTTGTGGGATACCCACACAGGTTACCATATGCTGGAAAATCATTAATGGTCCACAACAAAATAGCTTTCAAGATGAAACGTTCTTGTCGATGTGCATCAAAACATTTAATGCCCGTGTCCCATAACATTTTCAAATCGTCGACTAATGAAGCTAAATAGACATCTATATCATTTCCAGGTTGCTTGGGTCTAAAGATTAATGCATTTAACATAAAAAAATTTACGCTTCATGCACAACCATGGAGGTAGATTGTAAGTCACCAACATAATTGGCCAACAACTATATCTAGTACTTTGGTCACTGTGTGGATTGACTTCATCTGTTGATAGGGCTAGACGAAGGTTTGTCTTTTTAAATTAAATCAGACCACCTTTCATCTATTTGTTTTCATGAGAGTGTGTCAGCTGGATGTCGTATATACCCATCGACCTGGCAGTCCATCACATGCCATGTCAATAATTTTGAAGTTTCTTTACTTCGAAACATTCCTTCAAATCTTGGAATAGGAGAGAAATACCATATGACTTTTGCTGGAATATTTTTCATTCCTTCTTTCATATTCTTCTTAACCTTCCATCTCGATGTTCCACATGTAGGACACAGTTCTGCATCGACAAGTTCTTTTCGATACAAACAACAATCATTGATGCATGCATGGATCTTTTCATACTTCATTCCTAGGGTACTTAGAATCTTTTTCGCATAATAGGCGAATATCGGAATTTCATTAGGACTAGGAAATATAACGCTCAATAATTCTAACAGCTCTAAGAAACTTTTATCGCTACATCCATACTTTGCTTTCAAATTATAAAGCTTAATCAAGGCTGATATCTTGGTAAAACTTTTACAATTAGGGTATAATGGTTTCTTGGCATCCTCTAATGCTTCCTCAAATATAGGGGATTTGTCGTTAAAATAATTTTGTGCAGCCTCAAACATCCCTATTGGGTCATCCGGGTCATCCACATTTTCATCTACAACATCATCTATTGGAAAACTTTCCATGTTTCTTTTCCTCGACACTGATTTTCCATGCCAAATCCATGTATTATAACTTTGATCGACCCCATTAAAAAATAAATGGTCTCTTATTACATTCACATTTAGGTACTTGGCATTCACACATTTCAAACATGGATAACAAACGACATTTGACCCTTTCGAATGTCGCATTGCATTTCTTATAAATATCTCAACTCTTAAACCGTATTCTGATGACATCCGATCCTTCAACATCCACGACTTATCCATAGCCATGTTTATAAATCTAGCCAACTAGAGAAACTTAACCTACAAATTTTTTAAAACAAAGTGGAGTCGAGTCACATATCTCACTCAACTTAAACTAACTCAATTAATTCTAAAACAATACAATTATTTCAACTAGTAGGTGTCAACTCATGAATCAAAATTGGTTCGATTATACCAATGAGCTAGAATAATTAGTTTAATATATACCAAAATTAATTCACCAATCCAAGCTATAATAATACAAGCAAATTACTTTGAAATAAACCGCCAAATTTGTGAAACAAACAAATGCCCAAATTTGAGGTTCTTAAGAAACCCATAAAACAAATGCATAAATTACAACAAATACAAATGCACAAATTTGAAAATAAATACACAAATTTGAAACAAATGCACAAATTTGAAACAAAAGTTATATATGAAAAGATTAGAACACAAATTTGGGAAGAAATTAGTTAAAAAGAGCTTTAAAAAAGTTAGGGACTAAGAAATTACCAAATTTGTGAAGAAATAATGCCCAAAGGTGGAGAAATGCCCAAAACTAGCGACGTTGGAGAGGAAGAAATGAAAACCCAAGGTAATGGCAGCGGCGATGGGTTGTCGACCCAATAACGGCAGCGACAGCAGGGATGGGTTTTGGGTCGAAGGGTTTGGTCACTTGGCATAGGAAATGAGGAAATGAGGGAAATGAAAGACATAAGCACAGTCACGAAAATTTAGAAATGAAAGCAAGGATATTCGACGGTGGGCTACTCGCCACCGAAAGTAATAAAATGCAATATTCAATGGCGGGCACAGACCACCATCAAAACTTAAAACACGTGACTTTCAATGGCGGTCACTACCCACCATCGATAATTACCTCTGTGTTTTTTATAATTCTCGATTCTAGCCCGCCACCTATTCGTGTAATTCTTCTAGTGTATTATTAATATGGTTGCTGTTATTATTATTTGCCAAAATTATTGTTATTAATTGTTTGATTCAACCCAACGGGGTTTTGAATTATTAAATAGAAAAGTGAAGGGAGCATAATGAAAAGTTGAAAAAGAAGGGAGTGAAAGAAAACAGCGAAAGAGACATGTTTTGTAATTTTGTGTTTTGTTGTTTATAATTGCACATCCAATCCAATATAATTCACACCGTCTTTTTCTCCCAACTCCTTTTTTTTTCTTTCTTTTAATACAATTTATTAACTAATTAATTTTTGTTCATACACTAAACATACTCTCTCTCTAGCTTAACCTTATTTTTATTTGTGTTCATATCTTAATTGTATTAAACTAAACTATAAAAGTTGGTCTGATTTGGCTTGGATCACATGTTTTTTTCGACACATTATTTTTTATTTTCTCATTCCTCTCGTTATGACAAAAAAAAAAAAAAAAAATCACCGATTAGAATAATTGAAAAAAAAAACTCAAAACTACCCCTCCAAAATTAAATCTATTTCGTGCAATTTTAATGGATCTTTAACCGTTTTATATTTCAGTGATGTTATATAAGATTTATGTCAAATACATCATAAAATTAAAACAAGTAATTATTAAAAAAAAAAAAAAAAAAGAAGAAAAAAAAAAA
>JBBMKA010000026.1:5369806-5389574 GCA_037833695.1 Sechiopsis laciniata | reverse complement strand
AAGTGATGTCTAGAATCTTCCTTTTTGGTTTTGATCTTCTTTGGGCCTAAGCTCTCTTTGGGCAATAATATTTAACATATATATGTGTGTGTATATATATATATATATGTATGTATATATTTGTACTTTTTTTAAATGGTAATAATAATTTTTTGTTAATAACATGGACGTTTAACTACTTACGTTTTTCTTTAAAAATACAAACCTACGTTTTATTCATTTTCTAATTTTGTTTCAAAATAAAATTTAAAATATTGTGAAATTTTTAAAAAATCAAGAAGCTTTTTTTAGTACCAAACTTAACAAGAATCCTACCAAAATTTAAAAAATTATTAAAAATTTAAATAAATAAATAAGAATCAATTTCACAGCCATTATTAAAAAGAAAATTGATTTATTTATTGTGATCTTCAATAAACTCATGCCAATTAAACTTCTATTTTTGTTTGCTTAAATATATATATATATATATAAAACTTCAAATAATTTAGTAAACTTAAATGTTAATGAACAGAAGAAAAAAAATATTATAATCAAATGGGGCTTTTTACTATTAAAAAAACTTGATTTTTTTTTTTTTTTTTTGGTGCAAAAAGATATATAAAATCAACCAAATTAAAAATAGGCAAGTTAAAGCAATATACCAATTGTAATGTAAATAAATTCAGTATATAAATACTTTTTCCTATCTGGTATCAAATAATTTTATAGATTGTATTAAAAACTCAGCTCAAGTTGTTGTATCCAAAAAAATAATAATAATAATAACTTAGCTCAATGGCCTAATATTAATGGTTTAAAGTCATAATAATAATAAATTAGCTCAATGGCCTAATATTAATGGTTTAAAGTCACTTTTTAAAATCAAACATCATGAATCAATTTGTAGGGACCGTTGATTAAGTTGCCAAAGATAGAAGGATCTGAAGAGTATTATTATTATTATTATTATTTTGAGAATCAATATTATTATTTTTTTAATACAAGCGCGTACTTGGTAGAAAAAGAAATAAAACACCAAAGAAGAGTCAGTCCAACGTGGATCCGCATCAGCAATTATCCAAACAGCCAAACTACCACGTCATTTCCATTTCATTTCTCATCCCCGAATCTCCACGTATTAACTATATAAAGAGTCTTCACCAACTTCCTCCATTCATTTTCGTTTCTAAATTTGCGTAAATTCCATTTCTCTGGCAACAACCGCGTACAGCATTTTCCGATCAAGTATAAAACCAAATCCCCTCTCTCAAACCATCTCTCCCTCGTCGGCGCTGTGGTTTTTTCACCGGACGACCACCGGCGGACGCCATTAACGGAGGTTATTTCGCAAGTTCAGAAATCTCTTTGCGTTTTTTTTTTCATTAATTAGGAGGATTTGTAGGTCAAACTGTTCTTACGTTTCGGTTTTGAGTTTTCGATTTGAGGAAGCTGAATTTTAGGTATTGTTTCGTTTGTTCTTTATGCGAAATGAGGATTCGTTGGATTGTCTGAATTGAATCGGGCAGAGATAGAGATAGGTTTGTTCGTTGTCCTTATGGATGATCGATTTTGTTTTTTTTTTTGCTTCTTTTTTTCTTCAATCGTCCTGAAATTTGAATGTTATTCTCTGGAATTTCGATATTTTTTGTTATTGATTTTGTTTTTTGCTTCTGTTTTTCTTCAATCGACCTGAATTTGAATGTTATTCTCTGGAATTTCGATATTGTTTGTTATTGATTTTGTTTTTTGCTTCTGTTTTCCTTTTATCGTCCTGAATTTGAATGTTATTCTCTGGAATTTCGATATTGTTTGTTATTGATTTTTTCTTCAATCGTCCTGAATTTGAATGATATCCTCTGGAATTTCGATTGTTTGTCATTTAGTTTAAATTAGCCAAAGCTCAGATGATGGAATAGCTTTGATCCTTATTCATGCTTTAGATTGTTTGAGCTGCCATCAAATTGATAAAATATATTTCCATACTTAAAGATTGGATTAAGAGAATCACGAGATAATCAAATGTATTGTCAAAAGCAAGATTGCTGGATTATCTGGTAGAAATTAGGCACCTACGTAAGTTAATTTGAGCGAATCATCTTGAACTTTCCAAAAATTTCTGATAATCTTTCACCGACAGCAGTATGTGTATTGATTATTCTCTTTAACTTTGTGAATTCACAGGTTTAAAGTTTTTTTAAAAGAAATTGATGGAGAAAACAGAAAATAATTGCAAGGATTTATTCCCAACCAAGGCAAACACCATTCCAATGCCACCTCCATTGCCTAAATCTGCAATAAGTAGCCATCTGCAGAAGGGCTTGGTTTCAAGTGAATCCTTGCAAAGGGGATACAGCTGCGTCTCCACGGCACCGAGAGATCTCTGGGACAACCTCTTCGACGAAGCCTATGGGGCAGATGTTTCTATTCATACAGATCATGGTGGCATTGTTTATGCACATGCCTATATCCTCGTAAGTAAAAGTGTTCTGCAAGTCTAATTTCTTGTTCAATTCAAAATTTTGTTAGGATGCGTAGGTTAAAGATAAATTCATTTTCATTAAAATGTAAAGTTTGTAAAATTTGCAATTGTTGACTGAAAAGTATGAAGGTTATTAACTTATTACCAAACTATATCCTAGTTCAATAAGTGATTTGGTTATCTTTCTGTAACCATCTTGTAGGGTATGGCTTCTCCTGTGATGCAAGGCATGTTAAAGCAATCAAAAAAGTCTGGTAGGAAAAGGTCGATCTCAATCCATGGAGTTCCACCCGATGCCGTTAAAGCCTTCGTTAGATATATCTACTCATGCAGGTAAATGCTTTTCTTATCATTTCGTCGTTTATATTGATCGTAGATTTCATACTACAGACTTATGTATTGATTTTGTGAATAATAACTCTGCAAGGTTTTGGATTTGGTTGTATTTTCTAATTTATAGCTACATTTGATTTCAGATACGAGAAAGAAGAAATGGAGGAATTTGTGTTGCCTCTGCTGGTTCTGTCACATGTATATGTGGTTCCCCAGTTGAAGAGAGAGTGCGAGAGGCAACTGGGTCGTGGTTTGTTGACACTTGAAAATGTAGTAGATGTTTTCCAACTTGCATTACTGTGTGATGCTCCCCGTCTCAGCCTTCTTTGCCACCGAATGATCCTAAAAAACTTCAAAGCGGTTTCTTCAACCGAAGCATGGCAATCAATGAAGCAAAGCCACCCAATACTCGAAAAGGAACTTCTCGTATCAGTGATCGACGAAGACAATGTAACACGACACCACTCTTTTTCTTTCTGTCTACTCTTGATATTAAACCATGTCTAACTCCTCAAAGAGCTCTTTCTCTAAACCAATCATTCATATTTTACTTTCAGAAGCAAAAGAAAAGAGAGAAGAAAAGGAATGAAAGGAAGATCTATTTGGAACTATTTGAGGCAATGGAGGCTCTTGTTCATATATGCAGAGACGGTTGTCGAACGATCGGCCCACATGACAAAGATTTCAAGGTGAACCAGCCGCCGTGTAAATATGCAGCCTGCAAGGGGCTGGAATTGCTTATCCGCCACTTTGCGGGCTGCAAACTTAGAGCCCCTGGTGGTTGTACTCAATGCAAGAGAATGTGGCAACTCTTGGAATTGCACTCTCATCTTTGTGCAGATTCTAATCTTTGTAGAGTACCTTTGTGCAGGTAATTTATCCAAATTTGCCTTCTTTTTCCATCCTTTGCTTTTAGCTTTTGTTAATCATTGTAAAGAACTTAGAATTCGGCTGATGAAAATTGTTCTTTGATTTCAGGAACTTCAAGGACAGGGTTAAGAAACAAGGCAGGAGAGATGAAATGAAATGGAAATTGTTAGTAAAAAAGATCATGAGGACGAAAGGAGTAGCAAGAACGCCATTCTTTTTGACTACCGAAACCATATGGGTATAGAAAAAAGAAAAAAAAAAGAACTTGTATTCTTTTAGTGTAATTCAAATTCAATCTGTAAAAAAAAAATTGTTTTTTTTTATACCGCCCAATTGCATTCTTTGTACATCACAGATGAAGAAATGAAATCAAAATATACTTTACACATATCTTGGTGTATCTGTTAGCCTATAGTAGTTGAACAACTAAGCAAAATGAACTCTTGAAATTGTTAGTCTTTGTGTGTTATTTTTTATTATTATTATTTTTTTGAAATCTAGTCTCATGGTTTTTATTATGTCTAAAGTGTTCAATTTTGAAACATTGAAACTAGATCTCAAACAATTAAAAATGTATTTTCCTCTAAATTAATATTGAAATTGTAAAATGAAAAATTGGACAAGATCAAACTAAAATGCCATACTGAAAACTAAATTTATAATTTAACCTTTCTTCTTTTTTGGTGCAAAATATAGTAGATTTTTTTTTTTTTTTTTGAAACAGCAAAATATAGTAGTTTTAAAATTGTATTACAAAGTATAGTTAATCTAATTCTAAATTAAGAATCGTTAGTTAATAAGAGCTACATATTTTAAGCCTCTTAATTTTTCCTTCGTAAATTTTTCAATTTTGTAACCTATTAGGTCTTTGACTTGACAGTTTTATAATTCGTAGATTTTCTTGACTTTTTTTTTTTTTTGAGAGAGTAGATTTTCTTGACTTAAATTTTAATATATTAAGATAGTTGTGCATCTTTTTTTCAAATCCCAATTATTTATTTATTAACGTAACAAGTGTGAAGGTACATGTACGAATCTCAAACCAAAATGATCATGTTAAAAAAAAAAAAAAAAAAAATTTAAAAAAAAAATCCAAAATGAAATAATTAAAATTTATTCACAGCCATTTTTACCGTTTTTGTCATATGTAATATAAGACTTTCAAAAAAAAAAAAAAAAAAAACCCAATTGTGTCTTCGTTAAACAAAAAATAATAAAAAATTGGGCCGTATTTTAAACTCAAAATCCACAGAGGCCTGCACCATCAAATAATCAATACTCTACTCAACCAATTTCATATTTCAATCAAACTAAATGACTCTCATTCATGTCCAGACCAACACTTGAATTCATATAATCAATAAGTCACGCCATTCATCTATTAAACAATTTTGATTTATTAGTTTAACTAACAATTAGGATGGAGCGATACGAACTCATAATCTATTAATGTCACCGTTATACCGATTGAATTATTATTCCTATCGACATCTATTAAGCAATTAAAACTGTTTAAAAAAAAAGAAAAAAAGAATCTGCTTCAAACCCAACGTCTTACCAAAACGGTCCTTAGGTATGGTGCTATGAAATCTTACGGCCCAAACTTGAAAATTGGTCCATGAACGTAAGCAACAAATAGGGAGACAAATGAATGGGCCAAATTGGGCTTATAAAATGAATGGGCCTAGTTGAAGGAAAAACAAATAAACAAATAAAATAATAATAATAATAATAATGATTTAAAAAAAAGAAAAGAAAAGAGAGGAGGGAGTTAGTTTTGAATTATTAAATAGAAAAGTGAAAGGGGGAGCCCCCATGATGAAAAGTTGAAAAAGAAGGGAGTGTGAAAGAAAACAGCGAAAGAGACGCATGTTTTGTAATTTTGCGTTTTGTTTCTTTTATCATTGTCCATCCAATCTAATTCACACGTCTTTTTCCCAAACTCCTTTATTTATTTACATTTAATATATTTATTTATTTTTTATTTATTTTTGTCCATATACTTGCACTCACTCACTCTCTTTAGCTTAAGCTTATTTTCAAATTGTAGTAAACTGAACTACTAGAGTTAGTCGGATTTGACTTGGATCACAACTTTATTTTCACGTATTTTTTTCACTCATTTCCTCTATTATGACCAAAAAAGATAAACCCCCCAATAGAATAATTATAGAAGATTTTAAATCACCCCACTAGAGATGTTTATTTAAACTGTGGGGGCAGGTCCCTACGAGGCGATGAATCTCTAATTTTATGAGGAATGGGAGAGGGTGCGGAGAGAAATTTATCCCTCTCTGATGACTAAATGGGGGTGGGAAATATGATCCCATCCCTGTTTCCCCGGCCCCACCTCGATATTATTTTTTCTAAAGAATAAATTTTTTTTTTTCATTTGTGTCAATGTTGCTTCAATTATACATGTTTTTTTTTTTTAATATTGAGTGTATATATTTTGACAAATTTGTTAGATATATTATACATTAAAAAAATAATACAGTAACATTTTTAGAATAATAATACTATAGTCTTGTAATAAGAATACACTATCTTTTTTTTCTTTTCTTTTTTTTTTTTATAACAGTAGCTTTTTATATACATATATTCATTTTATAGAATTTGCTTATTTTAAATCTAAAGAACTAATTAATATTTTAAAATATAAAAACTAAAAATATTTAAAACTATATTAAAAAAAGTAAGTAAATGGGGACAAATTTTCCTCTGGATATCCTCACCCCGATCCCCACAAAATAATATGATGAATTTTGCGGGGACGGAGATTAGAAATGGTGGTAGGGTTGGGGGCGGTAAAGTCTTCTCCGTCCGTGCCCCACCCCATGGACATCTTTAACCCCATAAAAGAAAAAATAAGTTCATTTTCCATTTTTAATGGGGATTTTAACCATAGTTGAGCTATAAAAATTTCAGGTTAAATTACTATACAATTAAAAATAATTCAATTATTATTTTTAAGAAAATACATAAATCAAATTCGATTTAAAACATCCATTAAGCACGAAACAAAGCACAGAATAGCATTTCTTCTTCCATAATAAAAGAGACGAGACAAGAGAGGACCACATTCTTATCAAAACCTAAATTGGATCAAATTCAACCAACAATTCAAATCTTTGAATATGTGCAGAGACTCCTCAAACATCAATTGCCCTTATCTAATGACTCTAACTTTGATAGCCCATAGTTTTATTTTTAATAAATTGAGTTCGAATCTCCTACCCTAACCCTAAACAATTTCTATATAGTTGAATCCAAGAAATATGAATTAAAAAAAAAAATTAATAATAATAATAAAATTAAGCGAGTAGTATTAATATAATATACTTGTTGTACAATACCTGCCCACAAGTTTTCCTAAGCTGTATTTTTATATATATGTATATATATATATATATATATATGTATAAATAGGCCAAAATATAAGATTAGGCAACAATATGAATGGAAAGTAGTGGGGGATGAGGCTATAAACCTAAGAATTCATTGGGCAAAAGGTTACCTCATTACCTGTGCCATGCACCTTCCTTTGTCTCTTTTTCTTCTTCTTATATTTCTCTGTTCCAATTGAAAAAGAATAATTAATATAAAAACCTTTTTCCAATGCCTTCAATGTGGGTAAGTGAGAATAATATAAAACCATGCATCCATGTTCATGATTCTCCTTGATACCTCCCATTTTTACAAAAAAAAAAAAAAAAAAAAAAATTTAACCTCCCCTTTTCTAAAAGGCAACCACTAATATAAATATTATTCACCACTCCTCTTCTACAATGGACCACTTAAAATTTATATTTCATCCTTTTTAGATAGGGTTTAGTAATAATAATAATAATAATAATAATAAAAATGGGCACATTGAGTTATCATAAGTGGTTGGATTACCAACAATTTTAGGAAGAGAGAAAAAGGGGAGTGTTGAGCATGTGGGTTGGTAATATGAACTATGATGATTATTATTGATGCCACACATATTAAATTTTCTTTCTTCCATCCCTTCAACTTTATTTCAAAGTGTTTTGATGAGTTGTTTTATCATTTATGTACCAAAATTCTCTGCTAGAATCCAGGCTTTATTTGTGTTGAAGAGGTACCAACCAAACCAAATTAAAGCCACCATTTCTGATCTCAATTTCAGCTTTTAATCACTATATATATATTGCACAATAGTGGCAGCCTTTACATACCCACTTTGTTTTTTTTCAACATAAAATTGATTAAGATTCTTATAAGATAAAGCTTTAGACTAGTGATGATCAAATTCTGTCAGAAAAAAAAAAAAAAATGTCATGACAAAAACATTCAAACACAGTTACCATATAAATATCAAGAAGGAAAAATATTCAAAATTTGAAAGAATACATTTACATTAACAAATAAGAGCATCAATACTTATAAGACACATATTCAAATTTCTACTATATTGTTGAATTAAAAAAATATATACATATTTACATTTGTTTGGCATAAAGACGGAATACAATTGTTAATTTGAGTAGGTTGATAGATAAAACCTATATTTTCTTCTTTAAAATTGAAAATTTTGATTTTTCTTATTTTTTCAATTAAATATTGGAGATTCATGGTTGTAACGTTTTTAGGTTTTATTTTGAGACCCTATATTAAACAAAGTTTAGGACACAACAAATGTGTTCATAAAGGTTTAAACATTTGACTTGAAAGGTAATCGACTTCAAGAAAAGATCTCACTGAGTTTATACTAGCAACTTATATTATAATTTAATTTTCATAAAAAAAAAAAAAAAACTAATTTCATAATAGAAAATGACATCCATGCATGTTAGTCATCAATTAAGAAATATTTTTCAAATAGTTAATAAATATAATAACTCAACTGATAAAAAAGAGTGCATTTGATCTTTCTATTTTCAATTTGTTGTTAGGACTAAAAAAAACATAGGTTAACAGAAACTATACTCCTATGAAATATTCTCTTCGATGATTTTTTTTATTCGTTTAAATATGAAGCACCATCCTTTCTCTTTTCTTTTTTTTTTGATTTTTTTGGTAATAAATATGAAGCACCATCTTTAATCTTATCTTTATGTTTTTTTCTTTTTGTTGATATGAATACAGTTAATGTATCTACTTGTCCTTTTTATCAAAGTTTAAAATTGTCAAATGGATTCGTAGTTCGTGGTTGAGTTGATTATTTTGCTTAGTGTTATTTTTATAGTAGAAATATACTATATCAAATTTGTGGTTCCTCTCTACCTTTGCCCTTAAAAAAAAAAAAAAAAAAAAAAAAAACTTACCAATATAACATTGTATTTTTCTTTAAATATTCTTTTTTTTTTTTTTAATATTTAAGTGGGCATAACCTAGAAAATAATGTCCACCTATAGAATGTAGTCTATATTGGATCACATAGGTGAACATTAATATTTCGGTCACATGACCTAGTTGAGGGAAGGAAATTACAAATATCGAATCGAACCCATGACCGTGGAGTAGAAATGGATTAACAGCTAATCAAATAACCAATCACGTCATTAACCCATTCAGTTAAAAAAATTTCTAATTAAATTACATTATACACTCTCATCTAAAAAATAAATAAATATAATAAGGGAAGGTTGGGTAGAGGCTGCAAAAATCACATGTTAATGGCCTAATGCACATGATTTTAATTAGTACGAACATGGAAAAATACAAATATGTCTTCAAGTGGGTATATTTTCTAAATTTCGGTGACATGAATTTCATTGAGATTCTAAATCTCTAGCTAAATTAACACAAAAACCACCTTTCTTTTTCAAATACGACAAGAAATTCATTGTGATTTTCAATACCGATCTAAACCCTAAGATTCTTAGGGTATGTTTTTGGTAGAAGACGATCACTATAAGTATTTATTTACCTTAACTACTATTAACATAACTTTCAAACAACTAATTAATTTGTATAACTATCATTAATTATTCCATTTCATTATTTTCAATTAAAAAAAAAAAAAAAAAACAATTGTTCATTTCACATTAATTAAAATTTGAGTGTTTGAACTAATTTATAGATAGTTTAACTATATTCTAAAAAAAATTATGTGATCATACAATATTCAATAAAACAAAATTAATTTATAAATAGATCATCATCATAAATTCAATATATATAATCTTTTAATTTCTTCTTGACTACTAAATTAATCTAGTATATAATCTTACATAATGTCACTTTCCATGTGCATCATATGGGAAAACACAAAAAAGAGGCTTTTGAAAAAAAATATATAATAAATATTGAAGGTAACTGGACTCGGTTCTCAAATGCTGAGAAAAATTGTGACAACAATCAATCTAACATTATTTTGAGAATGAGAATTTCAAAACGGAAATAAAAAAGACGATTTAAAAGAAAAAAAGGATATCATCTTTCCATCTAAAAAATAAATAAATTAAAAGGTACTTAGCCTTGAAATTGAAAAAGTTATTTTATTTTCATGGACACTTCCCTAAATCTAAAAGGACATCTTTTTATGTGTAAAACAAATTTAAAAAAAAGTTGATTGTAAAAAATTCGATCATTTCGAAGAGGAAGATAGGGTTCATAATTTGAATATGCACAGACCTTATCATTAAAAATAAAATTTAAAATATTTTCAGAAAAAAAAAAATAAAAAAAAATTGAATACGAATTGTTGAAGGTAATGATGGCGAGCAATGGGGCATCATTCATTGAATCTGAAATATTAATTTTTTATATTTTCTGTTCCTTCCCATGCGTTTTCTTCTAATTTTTATTTTAAAAATTCATTTCGTTAATTTATTATTAATTTTAGTGGACGGGAAATAGAATATGATGCACTTATTTTGAAGGTAATCTTAGATTTATGGGTAGTGTTTGGAGATCGTTTATGCAAATAAAGTAGAATTGTTATAATTTAATTGTTAAAATGGTTGGTGGTGCGTTTTCATTATAAAGTCATAAGTTTGATCCAAAAAATCGATTTTGTTCGTGACTCATTATTTTACCGTTAAAAAGAATCTTATACATCTAGTAATTTTTTTGTTCATAAAAGGGAAAAAAAAAGTAAGAAGGAATCAGTGTTGGTGTAATTTCCATATAGATTTTGAAAAAGGAGGAGAAAGAGAAAACTATTAAAAAGGTGTGAGAAAAGAAAACTGGTCCAACAAAAGGATCCACTTTTCATTTTCTTTTCAGTGTGACAAAATAATAAAAACAGTGTAGAAAGTAAAAAAGCTAAACTATATATATAAAAAATCGATGAACTTTATTTATTATAAAAACAATGAGACAATTTTTTTATAAATACTTTTAAACACTTTTTTTAGTTCCCATATTATTATATTTTTGTACGACAACAATATTTTGAAATTGATAAATTCTATATTACCCTTGTCAAATAAGCCCACTTTGGCAATAAACCTATTTTACAAAGAAAGAAAAATATCTGGAAAAAAATATATTTTTGGTCTCTGTATAATTTATATATATATATATATTTTGAGAATAGGTATAATTTATATTTAGTCATATGTTTCAAAATTAAATAGTTTATTCATGACATTTCAATCATACACAATTTTAATATTTGTGTGTTTTTTCAATTTATTTTAATACTCATTCTCTTTTAAATTTTGATTCATATCATGATCAAAATAATCATTTCGTCAATATATTAAAATTAAAATTTAGTCTAGTCATAATTTTAGTTAACATCAAGTCATGTACTAACAAATTTATTAGTTCAAAAACTAAATTGATTATTATACAAATGTGAGAGATAAAAATATTTAATTTTGAAATTTAAGTCCAAATAAAAACTACACTTTAAACCTATATATAAATCGATTCTTTTTCCAAAATGTTTTCTAAATTTGAAGATAATATTTTAAAAAGTAAAATATCATTTTGGTATCTAAAAAGTCAAATTTTAGTCTCTGAAATTTCTAAAGTCACGTTGTAGTCACTAAACAACGAGGCCTTTTCGTTTCGGTTCCCAAACTTTGAAAAAAATAAAACAAAATTAGTCCTTAGTTGATTATTATTTACTTCAAATTTACTTTTGGAACCAAATTTTAAGCTTTTGTTTTAAAGTAAAATGATTGAAATTAGACATCTAAAAGTTCATGGAACAAAGGTTAAAATTAAGGAATGAAAATGATATTTTAACCTATTTTATAATTTAGTAAGAAAATAAAAGTAAGATTATTTGTGTATAAAATAACAGACCTTGGCAACTCAAGGACTACCCTACACAAACTGTAAGGGTTGGATTGAGTTATAATATTATTTTGATACTAAATGAGTCAGTAGCGCAATGGTTTCATTATTTGGTTATAAATTAGCTCAACACTCTTTTTAATCTCTATCCCCACGAAACTTACTGTTAAATTTTGCAAGGGCAGGGGCGGAGATTCCCCAAGAAATTTGTGGGTTTCGAGTTCAACGCGAGAAATTATTACTCATTTATATTTTTTTCAAATCTTAATTCAATCTACTTTTTTATTTTTTGATAAATTATCAAATAATTAAATTTTAATTCCTATTAAAACAATAGCTAAACTTTTAACTATAATTATTTATTAATTTTTTTGAATTGTTTTAAGGAAATATTCATAGTGTGTATATACATTAAAAAGTAAAATATAATATAAAAAACGAGAAACTAGATAGGAAATACATTCTTTCACCTACATTCTTTAGCTAGAAATTTTTATGGTATCGGTCGATAAAAATGGACATCTCTGATTCTAACAAAAATCTGGTCCACGTAGAAAGAGACGAGAGAGAAATTATGATAAAAGAGAAGAAAGAGAAGAGAAAAGGGGGGTCGTTTTGTGGTATATAGTGCGTGAAGTTTAGTCCGAATGAACATATTCGCACAAACACGAAAGCTGATAGAGCTGATGATAGGGTCAGACTCAGCTCATTGTAGTGCCCAAAGGGAGCAACAAAGTTATGGCTGTCAGGTTAGCGTGCTCTTTTCATTCTTCAAAACCCTAAAACCCCATTTCAATTTCAATTTCATTTTCATTTTCAATTTCCATTTCCATTTCCATTACCCATTTCTGGGTTTTCAATCTCTACATGGTGGGGGCGGCGCTGCTGATTCATAGATAAAAAGGGAACATTCTGAGGTTGCCCTTTTCTGTTTGTTCATCTTTTCTTATGCCCCCTTTTCTCTTTTTTGATTCTTTGTGTTTGCCAAACTCATCTTCTTACTGTTGTATTCTTCCCCTTTCCTCTATTCTCCATTTTTATTTATCTCTTGTATTCGTTTAACCTCTGAAAACCCTTGTTGATTCCACGAATTTCCATAGGTTACGTAAAGAATCCATGTGATTCTTTTCATTTTTTCTTCCCAATTCTACCTGGGAATCTTGTGGCCTAATGTTCTCTGTTCTCAATTCAAATTTATATTCTCTTTTGTGGTTGATTTTCAACTTACAATGGATGTGTGTTAGCATTTTCAGGTGCTGAGCTTTCAAATCAAGGGATTTTGAGCTTGTGGAGGATTTTTGGTATTGACCCATTAGAAATTAGAGCAAAATAAATGAAACCCACATGGGAAAACCAATTCTAGAAGGAAGGGATAAAGAAATTAAGGGATTGGACGGTGGTGTGCCAGGTATTAGCAAGTGGTCTCCAGCTTGACCTTCCGGGGTCATTGGGAAGTGTTGCTCATTGAGGAAACAATCTCTTATTTATAACCTTTTTTTTTTTTTTCAGTTTTAGACTGTGTTTTGTTAGATTTAATTGCAAAAAAAAAATATCTGTTTCTTCTTTGTTTGTTGTAAAGATTCGGTCACACTAAGGATAAAAAAGACCCCAGATTTGTTTATCCCTTTTTTTGTATCTTTAGCATTAGAGATCAGCTCAAGTGCTGGTTTTTTGTTCCACTTCTGTGGTTTGTTTTCTACTTTCTTGGATTGACATAGAGAATATTGAAGAAGAGGAAGAAAAACAGATATCAGATCCATTTTCTTGACCAAGAACATGAAGTTTATGAAACTTGGATCCAAGCCTGATGCATTTCAGACTGATGAGGATAAGATTAGGTGAGACATATTTCCTTTTTGGTCCTTTGATGTGCTTTTTGTTTTCCATTCTCCCCTACTTTTGTTGCAGATTTTGGATTGGATGTTGTATTGAAGCAGATTTTTATAATGTGTTTATGTTCATCAGTAATCAATTTTTCCTAGTTTATTATGGTGTTCTTCTTAAAGAATAAACGCTTGTCTTAGTTTTTCCTTTCAACTGTCTTTTTTAGTGCAGAACTTTCAATGTAGTTGCCATTTTCATGAACTACACACCCCCGGAACTTCACTTGGTGAAATACGTTTCCTATGAGAACTCTCGAGTTTATTTACACAAAACTTTGATGGCGGAAAGGCTATGTGTAACAATCTTAGCTCTATGGTGAAGGGATTCTACTAGGTTTTGGAGTTTTAAGTATTAGAATCAAATTATGCCTAGAGGAAGCTGAGTTATCGAAGACTCATTGGAGCAATCAAATTTGGTTCATTCATTTGCGTTTGGTAGTTTCAATTAATTTTGGTTTGGATTTCAGTCCATGATGGTTACGTATCTATGAATTATTTTCCTTTAAGTTATCTTGACAACTAAATGTAGTAGGCTCATCTGGTTGTCCTGTGAGGTTGCCCAAATACTCACGGATTAAAAGAAGTGGTAGGGATTTTCTTGGTTTTTTCTTATCCATTTTTGGATAAGGGAAACCAGACCCTCCAAAGGCCTATATTGGACCCTATGCCTGGTAAGTAGGTCTTCACTTTTAACTTATTCAACTCGTAAGCTCTTATTGCTGGCTAACTAGACGCTCTCAAATTTATGAATGTTGAAATCTTCTTCTACTCAGTGCCGAATTCTCTCGACTGGTTGATCTTACATTCTTTGGAAGTTCGTAGAAATGAAGACATGCATATTTTGGTTTTGTTTCTCATTGAGCATAGAACCAGAATTTACAAGTTTAGTCCAGTGTGATTCGAATCATCCTTGGTTTGTTTCAGGTATGTGGCAACTGAGCTGGCAACTGACAT
This sequence comes from Sechiopsis laciniata, assembly GCA_037833695.1. NCBI lineage: Eukaryota > Viridiplantae > Streptophyta > Magnoliopsida > Cucurbitales > Cucurbitaceae > Sechiopsis > Sechiopsis laciniata. The sequence goes on along the minus strand of JBBMKA010000026.1, from coordinate 5,374,853 downwards.
TGCTGTCAATGTCGGAGATGTCAAGTTTTATCTCCACAAGGTATGGATCTGGTTCATTTTATTTCAGATGTTGTGATCTTATTAAATAACCCAGTCATTGTAGAAAAAAAACAGAGTCAAGGTCCACTCTGTCCATGGCATTTATATTATGTACATGTTAGATGACCAAAGCCAGAATTTCAATTTTGTGGCAGCACTGCCAAAAACAATTTTTATATTCATTTAGTGATGAAGATTCTTAGGATATTTTGTTTAATAAGTACTTGAACAATACGAAATCAAATAGTCATTCATTGAATCTGAATTCTTTTTTATCTTGATATGATACAATTGCAAAGTTTGTTAACGTAGTTCTTCAAATGAAGGCTTCATGGGACATTCCCATTTTCTTTTAATAAGGTTAGATAGAAGCCCTCTATTCTACGGTTGAGTTTTGAAATTCAGTAATTACATTTGCAGTTCTGATTTATACGATAGCATTGCTAATTATATCCAAAACAATCCTTATTTCTAATTATATCCAAAACCATCCCTTATTGCCCATATTTCTTTCTTAGAAGCTGTGAAAAGCCGTTCCAAGTGACGGCCTCGTTGATATAGGCTTGGGGTCTCTTAAGGTATGCTCTTTCGGAAGTTCTTGGTTCGAAACCTATGAGTGAGCTTAATTGTAAAGTATCCTAATTGTCTCATGAGTTTGGGCCTTAGGACAGACTCTGGTGTCCCATATATACGTAGTGGAACGAAACTCCGATTCCTGGTTATAAAAAAAAGGCTATGGAAAGCTTTAGCAAAGGTTGAACTTTAACGATTTGTTCATACTTAACAGGTCAAACATAATGTAAATTTATGATTTTAACCTGTATAAATATAATTATTAGATCTACATCATAGGTACAATATACTTCTTTTTGAAGAATTAAGAACGTGGATATTAAAGCATTAGGTCTGCTTGTAACATTCACTTCATTGCTTGCAGTATTTGAGGACCGATCTCTAGTTTTTATGATCACTAGGCAATAGATTTAGAAACTCATAAGTTACATTCTTAGAAAGCATTTAGTTGTTGTTAGAAGTTGTACTAATACCATATAGCATTTGCATATTTGTAGTTTCCGCTTCTGTCGAAAAGTGCGCGGTTGCAAAAATTAGTCACCCAGTCAAATGAAGAGAATTGCGATGAAATCCATATCTTGGATATACCTGGTGGACCGGCTGCTTTCGAAATCTGTGCCAAGTTCTGTTACGGTATGATTGTCACTCTAAATGCCTACAATGTCGTGGCTGCTAGATGTGCAGCCGAATATCTCGAGATGTATGAAACCGTTGAAAAAGGAAATCTCATCTACAAGATCGAAGTGTTTCTCAACTCGAGCATCTTCAGAAGCTGGAAGGACTCCATAATTGTTCTTCAGACAACAAAGTCTCTTCTTCCATGGTCGGAGGAGCTTAAAGTGGTCAGTCACTGCCTCGATTCCATAGCTTCCAAGTGTTGCATTGAGACTTCAAAGGTTGAATGGTCATACACCTATAATAGGAAGAAGCTTCCATCCGAAAACGGGGACGATTCTCATTGGAACGGCGTGAGAACACAAAAAGTTGTTCCAAAGGATTGGTGGGTTGAGGATCTCTGCGAGCTTCAAGTCGACTTATACAAACGCGTAATAACCACGATTAAGACGAGGGGAAGAATCAGCAGTGATGTAGTTGGGGAAGCTTTGGACGCGTATGCCTCGAGGAGGTTGCCCGGATTTTCTAAAGGTATGATCCAGGGTGGTGATATTGCAAAATGTAGACTACTGGTTGAGACAATAGTGCAGCTACTCCCTACAGGGAAGAGGGAAGTCTCTTGTAACTTCTTGCTTAGGCTGTTAAGAACAGTGATTGTTTTAGATTGTGGAGAGATGGGAAGACATGAACTGATGAAAAGAATTGGTCGGCAGCTTGACGAGGCCACAGTGGCTGATCTATTGGTTCGAGCTCCCGCCGGGGAAATGACGATTTACGATGTTGATATGGTACAAAGCCTAGTAGAGGAGTTTATGATGCAGGTACAGAATGTACACACTGATCTTCACATGGAGAATGAGTACCATGAAATTAGAAGTCCCAAATTTGTTTCTGATGCTTCCAAGTTGATGGTTGCAAAGCTGGTTGATGGCTATCTTGCTGAAGTTGCTCGGGATCCTAACTTACCCCTATCGAAATTTATCCGCCTTGCTGAGTCGGTATCAAGCGTTTCCAGACCATCCCATGACGGAATATACCGAGCCATCGATATGTATCTAAAGGTATATTTTACATCCATTTTTTTAGTCAAGCAACTACATTATGGTTTGAACAAATTTAACTTAGATTGGACTTTGGATCACTGCAGGATCACCCTGGAATCAGCAAGAGTGAGCGTAAGAAAATATGTCGATTGATGGATTGTAGAAAATTATCCCCCGATGCGTGTTTACATGCAGTACAAAACGAGCGGCTTCCCTTACGTGTTGTTGTCCAGGTCCTTTTCTTCGAACAAATGAGAGCCTCAGCAGCATCATCTGGTGACAGCACACCAGATCTACCAAGTTCAATCCGGGCATTACTCCCAGGAGGAGGATCTCATGGAAGTTCCCGGTCTACCACGACGAATGCAGAAGACGACTGGGACGCCATACCAACTATAGAAGAGATAAGAGCATTAAAAGGCGAGCTTGCTGCACTGAAGCTAGGAAATGGCGATAGAAACGGAAGCGACATTGCTAAAAACAACACGGAAAAGGTTGCAGGGAATAAAATGAAGGGCATGCTCATATCAAAGAAGATCTTCTCGAAACTGTGGTCGAACAAAGAGAGAAACGGAGAGATCAGCAGCTCTGAGACATCAGAAAGCCCGGGTTCTTCGAACGCAGAAGAAACCAAATCAACCCCCTCGAGAAGCCAGAGGCATTCATTATCTTGAATCTACAAAAGTAGTGATTGTTTTTTTTTTGTTGGCAATCTGTAAAATTGTTCCTCACTCGTTTGACAGTTAGAAAACTAGTAGAATCAGCTGACATATTCCACCATGACAAAGGAGAATTTGGTCGTATGTTGTGCATGTAAGAGCTCCTAGGTTTCTGTGCTTTTACAGCTCTGCGTTCATGTAGGAATTATCGAAATGTATGTTTTTGTTTGAAGGTCATTCGGTTAAATTTTTGCTGTACCATAAATCAGAATGTAGCCAGTAATGTCAGAGACTGTGCTTTATTGGAATGTTTGATGGTCTTTTTCTCTTTTTTTAGCAGTTTATGTGAAAATACACAAACAAGATTCTCTTGGGTAGAAAATGCTTGTTTTACTTGAAGAGTTTGAAGTTGTACAATGATTGTTTGGATAGAAAAAAATTATGAGTAGTTATGAAAGAATAGAGAGAATGTTGATTAACAGCTAGATGAATTGACTAATAGTGTATTTTCAGGAGAAGCGAAGTTAGTCACATATGTAGTCGTTGCAGAAATTTGTACTATCAAACTAGTAGTATATTCTTAGAAGAAAAAAAGTTTGTACGAATGTTCTCTAGAAGATTGACTTTTGTTTGAGAGGATGATTGAATTCTCAGGTGTCAAATTCAGAAGATGAGTCCTTAACAGGCTTGATGGATTTTTGTTCGAAGGGAGAATCGTTAGAATGTAAACAAAGTTATCCTTTATTGTTAGATGAAGAGAATATCATAAATATATAAGTAGAAGATGAATCCATAAATAAAATTGGTGGAATTTTATTCGAGGAGAGAATAATTCTAATAGAAACAATGATAATTATCATCAGTGTCAGTTTTTGTGAAACAAAAAATAAAATTATGAAAGTGTATAGTGTATATGCATAGTTGTTATCAAAGTATTTCTTTGGATAAGAGGAATATGCTCAGTAGTATTATTTCAAGAAAAAAAAAAAAACTCAGTATTATATAAATGCTGATGCAATTGGTTAGATATTCAAAAATCTCTTGTTAGAATTGGATTAAAAAAATCCATGAATGATTTTTTAGTTCAACAACATATTTTATTAGAGAAATTTGAACTCATATAATCACTTAGATTGTACATAGTTATTTGAATTATATTGCTTGTTGACAGCCGTTGGATGAGTTTCATTTACCTCAATATAGACCAATAGTATTTATCCTAAGATTGATAGCTTACATTTGAATATTTCGAGTTATATCAAATCGATATAAGTCAAAATTAGCCAAACTAATGTCAAATTGAGATAGCCAACTAGCACAAAGATTTGTAATTAAAGATTAAAGTTTTAAATTTTCACGTTTACATTTGAAAATTTAAGATAAAAGATAAAATATTTGAAACTAAATATAGGTCCCCGTCCCTCTACCTATCTTTGTTACCATCAGTCCCTAAACTCTACACAATTTACAGATTCCTCATATCCAAAAGGGGAAGAAAAATGACCATTGAAACTAATCCATTTTTTTAACCAAAAAAAAAAAGAAAAAGAAAATCATAAACACTTGACACTATTAGGGTGTGTTTGTTTTTTGGACATAAGAGTAGAGTAAAGTAGAGTGGAAGAGAATGAAGCGGTTAATAGTAGTATAAAATTATTATTTACTCGTTTGGAGATTGAGGTTAATAGTAGTGGAGTAATCAACTATTTGTTTAGGGATTGAGGTTAAGAGTGATTGATATAATTTTTTTTCTTTTTCTTTTTAAATGTGGTTGAAGTAAATAATAACAATTATGTACTTATAATTAAAAAATTATGAATTTTAATTATTCACCTCAATTGTTCTTGATCGATCTTAAAAAGCATTTTTATATATTTTTTTATTTTAATAATAATTCAAATTGAAGAATTCAAATTCGTGATATTTTAGTTCATTGACATATATACACCTTTAAGATAATTAAAAACTATCAAATTGAATTATCAATCAACTTTTAGTTTTATATTTTGTTACTAAACATATTAGTAACATGAATTAAACCAACAATAATAAATTTTAAAAATTTGGACTAAATTTACCATTGAATAGACGGTTAAAATGCAAATTATTAAGGAAGTA
>JBBMKA010000026.1:5282035-5335251 GCA_037833695.1 Sechiopsis laciniata | reverse complement strand
CAATCCTAGTGTAGGCTAATTAGGTGGAAAATATTTATATTTATAATGAATTCACGAACCCGATGACCCAACCCAACTCAATCCAAAAATATAAAGGTTGGGTTGGATTGGATTGTGTCTTTAATTGGGTTGGGTTGGATTGGAGAATTGACCAACCCGAATTTTTGGGTTGAGTTGAAAATCTCTCTCAACCCAACCCAACCCAATCCATGGACACCCCTAAGTCCAAGTAGCTCAACGATGCGAAGTAAATTAGACACTGCGGCCCGATGGAATCGAACCAGTCAGAGGAAGAAAGCTACCTGGTCGAAAATGGCGGTTGGGATCGCCAAGGTAGCCACAGCATTAGGCGAATCAACAATCCCAGAGATCCTTCCTTCGCATGGGCAACACGACAGCAGCAGATAAGCCTAAATTTCGCCCATATATTATTTTGCAATTAGTTTCTGGTTTTTTTTATATATGCACATCAGGTGTTTGTGATATTGCTTTTGTGAGTTCTACAATCGATATGATAGGAAGAAATTTATTTGACCTGTTCTTTTGAGTACCCAAATTTGTGTAGATAGTCGATGGCGTTGAGTACAGCGCGCTTGTATGCTACACTCGCATCCAGAAAATGTTGCTTCCCACTTTCATCCACGCTGATTCCTTCAAAAACTAGCCATTCTGAGAATCTTGGTTCGACTGGACCTATCTCGAAAATTGGATTTACGTGTAGTGGAGTCGGTCCCATTGGTGTGAGGTACTCCTTCATTCCGCCTCTTATAATATCACACCTGAGAATGAACCCAAGTCAAAATTGTAGGTGGCTAATCTTTCTTTTTCCTTTTTCTGATATTCGTGAGTGCAAGGGCCCGTTTACGCGTACTTACGTGAACCCGTTTGCTACGTAGGTGATCATACATTGAATCTATAATCTTTTAGTTATCTAAGGAGGTGTTTGGATGAGAAGTTATTTTGAGGAGCAATAAGTAGAAACTGAGGTTTTTGTAATAGCTTGTTTGAATATAAATTTTTACGAAAGAGTTGCAGCAAAAAACTCGTTTGGATGTGATTTTTTGGTAGAGTAGTTAAAATCAATAGCTTGTTTGGATGTGGATTTGAAATGAGTGGTTATTTTGAATAGTTAAAAATGGATGATTTGAAATAAGTGGTTAAAAATGAGTTATTTTGAGTAGTTAGAAATGAATGATTAGATATAAGTGGGAGTGGTTAGAGTAGAAATAAGGAGTTATTTTGAGTAGTAAAAATGAAGAGTTATTTTGAGTAGTAAAAATGAGAAGTTGTTCTGAATAGTTAAAATAATTCGTTTGTATGTAGGTTTTTGAGGAGTAGTGAATAAATACCCATTTCTAAATCCTCCATAAATTCAACAAACAAACACCCTCCAAGTCCTTGACCACCAGGACAATTCGTGATGCTTAAATTGTATCAGGTTAATTATCTGCTAATTGCTGAAGCTGAAAATTATAAAAAAGATCTCAAAAGATAGAAAAGCCAAGCTGAGAAATTTACTTGAGTTCTAGGAAACCACTCATTTCAATTGCTCCACAGAATGAAACTTCGCCATCTCCTTGGGAGAAGTGCATGTCACCTGTGCTCAAGTTTGCTCCTTCCACAAATACTGGAAGATATACTTTTGAACCTCTACTGAGGTTTTTGATGTCACAGTTTCCTCCATTTTCTCTTCCTGGGATTGTTCTGGCAGCCTCATTGGCAATTCTTTCCCATTCCTCTGTGCCTTCTTTGATCTAGTTTGAAGCAATTGAACAACGATCGTTAGAAAACTACATCTTACACACATAAGTTGAATAGGAGAAAAATCATCCTGGCCGTTAGTTTGCTTATAGAATTTGGAAGGTGGTTACCGAAACTTATTTTCCTTATATCCGGGAATTGGTGTTTCGCCCCACCACTATCAGGGGCACTCCCATTTGTCCCAAAGTCTGGACTCAAGAGGTAAAATGAGATTTTTACAATTAAACTCACTCGTAGGTTTCAAACATAAAACCTCTAAGGGAATATACCATGCCCAAGGCTCTACCAATGAAGCTGCCCCTTGGTGACAGGTGGTTTTACTCAAAACTATTGTAATTTTGCCTTTTTATGCATATAGGAAAGATGGTCGTTTACGATCTTACCTTTCCAAGAGCGCAACCTTTTGCTGATGGTAGGTTTGCCAATGGCCGTGAATGCAAAACCTCACAAAGCTTTAGAGTTTCAAGGCCATTTTCTTGTACGTGTCTTTCCCTCTCATTCCAAATATTCAGAAGTTCTGCCGATGGTGCAGTCCCAATTACTCCAGGGTGAGTTAAACCTGGAAATCGAACTCCTGGAAGGCGTATACAGTTTAAGGCATGTATCATTACTCGTTCATATTGGTAGCACTGGTTAAAGTTGGAGCATTTACCTGGGATTTGAGGAGAGTATGCATATATTCCTTCAAAATACCAAATAGCTTTGGTTGCACAAGGAAAATGATCAGTAAGAAAACCACCTCCATTTTCCCTGTCAAATGTTGCAGTATAACCCCATTCATCTCCTGGGAGAGGACCTAAGTTGCAGATTTCAACTACAAGTAGATCCCCTGGGTTGGCTGGAACCCCATCCTTGTCCACAACTCTAATTGGTCCACTCAGATAATGGGTCTAGACATTTTAGAAAAGTGAAAAAACATAAGAACCCATTATTGGAACATAAATCTATCTTCTTTGGAGCTTACTATTCATTCACTCAAAATCATATTCAACGTTTTCTACATCGTTCTAGTTAACTAACTCTTGTACTGAGTATAAGCTTCACCAATTATCAGACTTATTGTTGGAGATACTCACCTTATCTCACAAGAAAGGTGAAGAATCTTCAACAACTTTATAAGATATATGAGCTACTCCTTTCATTATCAATTGATTTTGAGGTGGAATTCTACATTATCTAATATGGTATCACAATTTCATATGGGTATTTGATCTTCAAATTTGAATCCGATCCAAGCGGGTAAAACCTAAGTGGATTTGATCCACAAATTTGGATCTGACCCAAGCGGGTAATCCTAAGCAGGTAGTAGTTAGATCCACAAATTTGGATCTAATTTAAGATGGTATTCCCATTGTGACACTATCCTGAGGTGGGTATATTGGAGATACTCATCTAGTTCTAGATTGAAAATGTGAAAAGTTTCGAAAGGAAAACTTTATAAGATATATGGATGTTCACACTATCTAATACTTATTAGAGTCTCGAAAAGGCAACGATTTCTAAAATTTAACCTCTCTAAAGACTGGACAAGGTTAGTATTTATACTTACTATTGAAAGGTCAATTAACTGTACATCTTTGGCTGAGTCATTATCTCCAATAACTCCTCCAGTCCAATCTACCATCTCAACCCTGAAGAACTCATCTGTATGAACCTCAGCAACTGGTGGTATAAGTGGATGCCAGCGGTTGTGAAGAGGTAAGTTTTGATCCCATGGCTTCTTTTTCAAGTCTATTGGAACAACAAGTCTTGGAGTAGAAGGAGCCATGTATTTGACAAGAAATAGATAGAAACTAGACACCTAACATTGTCATGAACTGGACTCTGCTAGGTTCTTTTATTGCACTGTCTCTTCTAATCTAAGTAGCAGAAATTGTTGACAAGTACACAAAAAGATAAAAGATAAGACAAAGGATGTGGATAACTTGATAGCCAAATAATGGTATCTTTCAATTTCCAAACCCAGGGCTAGCTAAGTTGAAAATATCTCACTTCTTTTTGTAAACAAGCTAGTTCTTTTTTAGGGGTTTTGAACATATAATCTCTTGATTACTAGGTTGTACATGATGTCACTCGAGTCCTGCTCTTTTTGACAACTAGCTAACTAGTTAGAGATGAGTAATTGAGAGAGCTTACAACTGTGGTATCGACATGTTTAATGTCCTCGGCAGAGTAGTCATTGGTGATTGCTCCGCCGCTGAAATCCACCATTTCGACTCTGAAGAACTCATCTACTTTGGTTGTGAAGTGGAAGTTTCTGTAGCCATGGCTTCTTCTTCAGATCTATAGGCACCACTAGCTTTGGACCATAATCCCCCATATCCTTGTTGTTTGTAAGTTTTGACAATTCTTAGTGGAACTGAAGATATCATATCTAATGACACTCAAACAGTAGAATTATGGACACTTTTTTTTGTTTGTCATACAACATCAAGGTAATGGAGCTTTTGAATCTCGGATTGAGACACCAACGATCAGTATCTTTTCCACGTTACGATGAGGACCACTCACAACTTGCGTCTCTCTGTTTTTATCTTCGTAATCTAATTATAATTATATGTATTATGAATTTATATTTAGGAATTCATTGACAAGTCTAATAGTTAAGATGTGAAATATAAAACATGGAGAAGTATGATTGTAAAATTTAATGAAGGTACTGTTTAGGGGAAGACCTTTGTTTTATTATTATTATTTATTTTATTATTATTAATTTTATATATATATATATATATATATATATATAGTTTTTGAAATTTGATCGTAAAAGAGTTACTCATTTTTTGGCCATGTTTTATGAGATTTTTGCTCTAATATGTAAAAATAAGAAATGTTATGATATATATATATCGAAGAACCTCCTTTTTTTTTCTTTTTTTTTTTCTTTTAAGAGTCGTGAGAATCTATATAGTTTAATTGACATAATGGATAACTTAATAACCTTTTATGAATTCAAATCTCACCTTCCAATTATTGTTTAATGTCAAAAAAAGTAAATAAAGTAAATATGTTTGATAACTATTCTTTTCTCTTTTATTTAAGAATTAAACTTGTATTATTTTATATACATCATTTTTATTTGAATTCATCAACATTTAAAACTCGAATCTGTAACCAACTGGTTATTATGTGATACATAATGTCATTAGAGTACTAATTTTTTTGGCGTCTATCCATAATTTATTTACTTCTTATTATCACTTTTATTATTTTAATTTTAATATAAAAGTTAAAACTTTGTGTGATAATTATTTATTTTTTTGCTTTTAATTTTTGAAAATGAAGTTTTTATATATTACTTCTAATGATAGTTTCCCATGTTTTCATAACTTCTTTCCACATATCTTGGACTTTCAAAGTAAATTGGTAACCTGAAGAACTTGGATTACCAAACGAGTTGTGTTTTTTTTTTTTTTTTTCGGTTTTTGTTCGGTTCAATTCGAACCATGTGCAATTCTCCTTAGTGTTATTTCTCTCTTATTGTCGCATCAAATGACAAATGTGTGGTTCAAGATCCAAATTAACTCACTTGTAATATCCCTACTTGAAAGGACAAAGAAGCCTATATTGGAAAAATCAAAAGAAGAAATAAAAACAAAAGTTGATCTCAATCCATGGAGGACCATGGTTGGAATCTTTTAAAGGATTTTGGTTCTGTGTATTAAAAGATCTTGTAATCTCTAGGAATACAACATTTTGATAGCAACCACCAACTTATGGCATTTGATTATTGCAATGACTTATGTTCCCACTACACTTTTTTCTTCTTTCTAATTCATTACTAGCCAAATTAGTATGATTTCATATTTCATTTTTAAACAACTGTTTGCTTAGATTTTATTGGTTTTGGTTCATGCACCTCCAAATTTATGTTAATTATGTCTAACATGATATCATTTTTTTTTGTTTTCTTTTTTTTTGAAAGAAATATTCTTTTTGGTTGTTTAATAATAATAATTAATAATTGGCCAGTGCAATAGCATGGATAACATGTTGGAAATTAGAAATAATTGAAGTTTTAGAAATACAAATTGGAAATTGATACAAACGGCAAAATACAAGAATTATGGTTTTATGTTTTCTTTAATGTTAATAAAATTAGGAGGGAAGAGTAGTCACAAAATATCAAGAGAATATGGTGGATATTTGGAAGGTCAACATATTTTTGTTTGTCATCCCTTCCTTTTTAAAAAATAGCATTGATCCAACTCTTTTACCCCCATATATTTGTTGATGAGAATTATAGCAATACATTTTTTTAAGAGCAATGCATGGTCTTTTTTTTTTTTTTTTGGTAATAGCATATATTAAATCAAACCACATTGAGAAACAAAAGAGTTCGTTTGTTGGTGTCATTATTTGGTATTAATTTAGTTCAACTCTATGATCATGAGTTCGATTTTGAAAATCAATATTTGGTTCACATTTATTTGAGAGCTTACCACTGTATGATGTGCACCTTGACCATTTTGAATTGTCAATATCTCTCTCTGATTACTCCAACGGACTATTCTCACTGGAAAATCCACCTAATTAAGAAGATAACTTTTTATTTTTTCAAGATTCTCTTAACCACTAGGTCAATTCATGATAGTTGGAGACGTAGAATTTAATCTATTTTAATAAAATCTAAAAAAAATAGTCATTGTTCATAATCGTTAGTGAATTAAATACTTTAAAATTAGTTATTCATGTGTAAATATTGATGGTGTGAGTTAAAAAATCGTATAATATACACATAGTTAATTTACCTTCATGTGCTCAATTTACCAACAATTACAAACGAAATAACCTAATTTTAAGTTATCAAAGCATAGGGCTGAATTATTTTTAAAATATAATTAAATTTCAGCTTTTCAAACCATATGGATTAAAGTTTTACTATATTCAAAGTATATGAACCAAATTTATAATAAGAATAATAAGGTCACACATTCACATACATCTTTTCATGTCATATCTGTAAACTCAATTTAGACGGTTTCTCAAAAAAAAAAAAAAAAAAAAAAAAAAAAGGAATGGTAACTTCCAAACTGGAAAGTGACGCGTGGGACTTGACGGTGCAGATAAGAAGGCCACCTCAGCATTTGCATCGGTCGATGTCAGCCACGTCATACGCCGCTCGTTTAACCGCTCACGTCACCCTAATGGAATGCAACTGGCGCCTTTGTCTTCTTCTTGTATTTTGTTCACCTATTAAAACTATGGCCCTCAATTTCATATTTTTTAATTACTTGTTTTTTTTTAGCTAACACATATTTAGACTATTTTATAGATATTTAGATGTTAATATAATTCATAGAAATTTATTTATGTATAAATGTCTGTAATAGATTGAACTTATAATCTAAAATTTGCTGCCCTCAAATTTTGGAGTCCAACTCCATTTAAATTAGTATTAGTTACTTGATAATGAATAATGTAGAATTTGATAGAACAAAAAATAATAGGTAAAAAACTTGAAAAAAATCTGTAGAAGAGGAGCCATCATAAATATGATAATTCTTTTTTCGATATTTAGAGAGAGACTTATGAATCTCAATTTGTGAGAACCCGTGAAAAAAAAAAGTAAATCGTTAGTTTGATAATATTTATAATAATAAAACCATTCGTATTTACAAGTTTTTATGCTTATTTACAAACAAAAGGAAAATTTAAAAAAAAAATTGTTTATTTAATTAAATACCAATTTTTAGAACTGAATATATGACTATAAAATTGAAGTAGAATATAACCAATCAAACAAGTCAATATGTTAAGCTCTTTTCGGTTTGTTATGTGAGTGATGGTTTTCTTTTCCTTTTATTTTCACGCTTTTAACTTTTACAAAACCATACCCAACAACTTATGTGATGTGTTTGCACATTATGAACCTAACCTGCCCCAAATTACAATTCAACTAAGTTTTGAATATATGATTATTTTAGGATTGTTAGTTAGTGTGTTAAGGATTTTTTTTTTCGTGACTGCTTGGATCAGTTTTTGCGCACCTCGACTAATGTCACGGAACATACCACCTGACTCTACCAACATTTAAATGTCAAGAAAATTCGTAGGAAATTAATTTCTAAGTAAGTGACCACCATAGATTGAACTCATGGTTAATGTATTAAGGAATATTTTGTTTTAATATCTAAAATTTTCTTTCAATATGTAGTGTTGTAAAAACCCATTGAAATAATTTAAATTACTATTTTAAAGTTCAACATAATATTTATAGGAATTTGAACCCACGATATTTTAATTGAAAATATATATCATTACTTCTAAACCAAGTTCACGTGATCTTTAAAATATCAAAATTGAAATGATATAGATTACTATTGAGATATAGATATTTGTAAAATATCTAACTTCAATTGATTAATATAGTTAAACGTAAGTTAGAGCTGATCATTTATTGAAAAACTTGTGGTTTGAAATGTGAATAAGATCTAAAAGTCAAAATAGTGGATAAAGTGTATTATTTATTGGAAAGGTGTTTAAGTTGAAATAAAGAGGGTTGGGGTGTGTGGCCTATAAAGCCAGTGGAAGAGTTCCTTGATACAAAATAGTACAATAATATGGTCCACCCTTGTGTATCTATTATCTATAAATAGGAGATTTAAAGCATTTATAAATAGAATTCTTGGCCTTTCAAAATAATAATAATAATAATAGAATTCTTGGTCCAGTTGGCACCCTACAATAAAGGCTAAGTCTTTATTAGTTGGAATATTTTTTCAAACTCTTGTCTCCTTTTCCTCTTTTCTTAAACAACCATGAACCAAAGGAAGAGGAAAATATGGACTTTGTTTTTTTGGTATCTGCCCACTTGTTATAAGTTTTTTAATTTTTTTTTTATAATGCTAAATTATTAAAAAAAAAAAAAAAAAAAAAAACCCTCTTCACCTCTGACCAATATGTCTATCCTTAAATATAGTTAAATTAAATTTTTTTAAAAAAAATTATTAGAATGTAAAAGAGGAATATTTAAATCATGCTCGAGCATGATATATAAAATAATGCCCACATATGTGGCCTAATATGAGTCACAATCTATTTGATTATAAACTTAAATGATAAAAAAAAAAAAAAAAAAAAATAGATTGTGATCCATATTGAACCACATATGTCGGCATTATTTTATACATCATGCCTGAGCATGATCTAAATATTTTTCAATATAAAATGAAGTTGTAGTGACTGAAGTGTTTGTCTGAATTATACATTAAAGAAGGGCGTTTCAATAGGTCAACTTTCTAATCAATTTCACATCCTTAAGAGTTAAGTAGATAAATAACACTAGGGGCTGTTTGTTTGGCATATTAAGTAGAATTTAGTTTTAGGATTTATTGACTCTTCTTTGAAATCTACATTCAAACTAGTTTTTACTAACTCTTCCTTATTTTTACTTTTAAAAATAACTCTCATTTCTAACCATTCGTTTTTAATCATTCATTTATAACCATTCAATCATTTCTAATCACTCATTTTTAATCATTCATTTCAAATTAATCAAAATAACTCATGGTTAACCATTCATTTTTAATCATTTCTTTTTTAACTACTAAAAATAACTACTCATTTTAAATTTACATCAAAACAAGATTTTGACTCTAACTGTTCTACACAAAAACTACATCCAAACAAGTTTTTGGCACAACTATCAATTTTTAACTACTCTATATTACTCCTGAATATAACTCCTTAACTTAAATCCTACCAAAATATGTCAAACAAACACTCCCTAAGTGCCTAGAACTACTTTTTGCATAATTCGATCACCAGACATACTGCCGAACTCTACAACATTTAGATGTCAAGGTGGCTATCATGAATTGAACTCACAACTTTTTGAATTTTTAATGTTCTTTAAATCACTAGCCTACTCATGGTTGTTGAGTCCATATACTTTTTTTGTATATCATGACTGTCCGGATCAATTTACACGTATCTCAACTATAGTCACATGATATGTTGTCTGACCCTACAATATTTAGATGTAAAACAAATCAGTAAAAAATTAATTCCTAAGTATAAATCCATACATTTTCTTACCGATTAATAACACTCTTGATAATAACCACCACGGGCAGTCTAGTGGTCAAAAAGACATAAAAAAATTAAAATATTATGAATTTAATCTATACTGACAATCTATCTAAGAATTAATTTCTAGTTAGCATAGACACATATTAAAAAAAAAAAATGGCAACATATCCAACAAATACAAAAAATAAAATCCCCATAAAACAAAAAATAAAATATTGAAGATTACTTCAAATTTTATATTTCTCCTCCACTTCAAATGTACTTTTTATAAGCATTCTTATAGGGAGAAAGATGGTATAAAATAAATTAATTTAGGGAATTTGTCCTATATAGCACATTTTTTTCTCTTCATTACAATTATAGCACATTTTTTAAAATAATTCATTCATAGCACATTTTGCCCAAAATTCATATTCTACCATCATTAGACTTCAATCAGTTCAACTGATAGACTTAAATCAGTTCAGTTAATAGACTTCTATCAGTTCAACTGATAGATTTCAATCATTTTTTTTGCCCAAAATGAATAAATTTGGAAATTGTGCTATAGATGAAATTATTATTATTTTTTTTAATATACATCCAAAATCCCCATTAATTTAAGAGGTACATCTTTAAACCAATTTGATATTGAACTAATCTGCGGCCAAAAGAAGTAGGCCATTTTTTGCTGTTCAACCAAATAAACAAATACAAATAACTTATTTTTTATTTTTTAATATCATGATTTTCCTCAAACTTATACAGATTTAATTTAATCCTTTTTTTATATAATTTAATTTAATCCTTAAATTTAGCCAGTTCTATTTTAATCTTTCAACTCTTAACATCTAAGTTCTTAGTCTCAAATTTTAATTTGATCATTTCAACTTTTTTTCCCCTTAAATTTCATAATTTTATCTAACCTTATTTATATGACATCTTGATTATGATATTTATTAAAAAAAAATGAATCATTTTTTTAATTCAACAATAATTATTAGTAGAAGATTTCAAACTCTTGATCTCATGGTTACTAGATCCTATATTTCAATTTTTTTTTTGGCAGATTAATAAAAATTTAATGAAAGGAAGAAAAGTAAAAGTGGGTTCTAAATTCAAAGAATAATTTACATTCATAACAATAAAAAGGTAAATATGCAAAATAGTTTCTTATGTTTTAGACAAATATAACTTTGGTTCTTAATATTTTAATTTTTTTTATTGCAAACAAATTCACAACTAAGCTTTTTGAAAAAAAATGTTGGTTAAAATATTTGGTATTTTTCTTTTAAATAGAGGGAGGGAGACGACAATTGATGGTACTATGTAACCCTTGAATTAAAATAAATTAAACATATAAGATGGTACTATGTACACCTGAATTAAAAATAAAGTTAAAGTAAAAGATAAAGTTTGTATTAAAATAAAATTAAACATATAAAAAAAAATACAAAGCTTCCATTGGAAGCTTGTTCCAAAGATGAATAAATATATATGTACAATAAAAGAAAAGAAAAAAGAAAAAAAAGGAAAGGAAAGGTGTGGACTCACCAAAGCCACACATTCTATTTAATAATTAATTATGAAAAAGAGAAAGAAAGGAGATAGGAGGAATAATCCACATTTTCGAAAGAGTCAATAGAGAGAGGGAAAATAGGAGAAAGAAAGAAATCTTGGAGAAGGTTTTTAGAGTCTACCCAGGGATACTTTTACGAAGGAACATCAAAGATTGGACCATTGAAAAAAAAAGTCGAGCAAAGAATGGGACAATTTTGTAATCCTAAATTATCTTGTAACAAGTAAAGTGAGTGGTTTATTTATTAAAGTATTTCAACTAGTAACTTAATACAACAGAATTCCATGAACATAGCATTATAATGGTTTAATTTTAAGTAATTGTGGTGAGATTTTAAAAGAGTTCGTTGCGAAATTTTATACTCTATGGCTATAACTAAGGTTATACTTAGGAAAATTGTTACGTGTGTTTTGGTTGAAATTAGTAGAATTCCATAATATTTTTATCTTGATTTAATTACACATTTAGATATATTTCTTAAATGTGTTATACATCGAGAACTTATCAATATTTATGAAGATAGATGGACCTCTTAAATTTAAGCAATGATGAATTAGAGACTATGAAATGGTAATTGAGAAGTTATACATCCTATGTGTAAAGAGGTTTTGCAAATAGCTAAATGTTTGTGCTCTGGGCAACTTCCTTAAATCTATTTAAGTGAACGTATTCCATAATGTGGATATGATATGTATATGATGTCTTTGGAATCCATTTCGACATACACTCGAGCTTTGGGCAGTGTGCCAAGTTTATTCGCCACTTAGGATCATTCTGTGCGCACATATGATAGAGATTGCTCTGCTGTGCGTATTGAGACTACTCTACGCCAATATGACAGATATTGCTCTACTGTGCGTATTGAGACTACTCTACGCTAGTATGACAGAGATTGTTCTGCTGTGCGTATCGAGACTGCTCTACGCCAATATGATAGAGATTGTTCTGCTGTGCATATCGAGACTACTATACGTCAGTATGATAGAGATTGCTTTGTTGTGCGTATCGAGACTACTCTACACCAGTATGACAGATATTACCCTGTTGCGCGTATCGAAACTACTCTACGGTAGTATGACAGATATTGCTCTACTGTGCTTATCGAGACTACTTTACGCCAGTATGACGGAGATTGCTCTACTATGCGTATCGAGACTACTCTACGCTAGTATGACAGAGATTGTTCTATTGAGCGACTAAGTCTACTCTACACCAGTATGACAGAGATCTTTTATCTGTGCCTATTGAAACTACACTCTGCTAGTATGATAGCGATTGGCTTGTTGTGCACATTGGAACTATTCTATGCTAATGTTACAAGGTATGTTGTACAAGTTTAGTAACCAATTTACGAATATCTTATGTTGATTTTTTAATGCTATTAGAGGTTAATTTTTGGCAACCTTATGACTGTTTATTCATATCAAGTATGTAGTTGGGTAATTATAACTTCGTGAAAAGTTTTACTGTTATTTATTATGAAATTATTTTCTTACAAGTTATTTTCCTATTTAACTCACCATTCATTGGGCTTATTAGCTCATCTCTTTTTCTTCTTAAAAATTTTTCACCAGGTAGCGACTCATTCAATGTCAATCTCTGCCACCAGACCTCGTTAGTTGCATACCATTTTGTATGTACATATTTATAGATGTTTTTTTTAATGTTTTTGAGGTTACTAGCATCTTTGCATGACATAGCATTATTTTAGGAATTTATGTTGGCTTGAAATTTTTAAACCTACATGTCAATTTACAAATGGATTGCTATGATGGTTGGACTTTTGAATTAATAACTAAGGCCTGATTATTTTATTATGAGAGTGTATATACTTATTTTTCCAGGTGTGGCTTGTCTAATTTTTTTCAGGGAAAACTTTAATTGACGAAATTTCTAAAGATTTTAGTTCAATAAAGTTGACTAGTCATTTGTGATTTCAAAAATAAAATGAATTTTTTTATTTAGAGTTTATATAATAGATGTCACGTTTTAGTTGTCATCTATTATGGACATGCCACATCCTAAATTATTAGAGTGTGTCATACTATTACTCTCAAACTAGATAAGAGTCAAACACTGTTGAAATAGGTTACCACCAAATAAGATAATCAACACAACAACAATCTATTTGATTTTTATAGTTAATACAAAATAAGATTTAAAGTATTCAAACTCCTATCATAAAAATATATGTTAGGTTAATTGAATGATACTATTGTTGACTTAATTGAAATTTCTTTTTCATGCTTTACTTAAATTGAAAGTGTATTAAATGTTATAATGTCAATATATTTAGATACATTAGTATGCAACTCATTCATAATAAGTTAATTTTATCATTGAGAAATTAGATTTCATATAAACATCATGAATCCACTTCCTCATTAAAAAATATCTAAAAATTCTAAAAAGTGAGTTCAATCTATATTAATCCTCTAATTAATTTTTTACTACGTTTATTAATAAGAGAACGTTGTATAATCACGTGCTCGACACCGCCCAAGCACTCTAGGGAGTGTTCACATGAGTTTTTGGATGAAAAGTTAGTTTGGTTAAAAAATAAAATTGAGATTTTTTTTTAACAAAGATAACTACGCCCGTTCCGAAGCCAGATACTAGAGATACTGAAGGAGTAATGTTACAGGTGAGTCTAGAACCTTTGACCTTGAGATTTAGATGTAGATTTTTATGGAGGAATTGCAGAAAAAAAACTCGTTTACATGTGGTTTTATTTTTGTAGAGGAGTTAGAGATAATAACTTGTTTAGATGTTGATTTGAAATGAAGAGTTATTTTGAGTAGTTAGAAATGAATGATTAAAATTGAGTTGTTAGAAATGAAGAGTTATTTTGAGTAGTTAAAAAATAACGATTAGAATTGATGAAAGATAAGTAATTAGAAATGATGAGTTATATTGAATAGTTATAATAATTCGTTTGGATGTAGATTTTTTAGGAGTAGTTAGTAAATGTTCAATCTAAATTTTTCTTAAATTTGACAAACAAACACCCCCTAAGTATTAAAAAAAAAAGATAAATGATATTATTTCTATAGTATGATAAAAGTTATAATTTAGTTCGACGACTTTAGAATCTATAATTTAATCCATATAGTTTGGAGGAATTTAAAATTTACTGTGTATAATTTTAAAAACTAAAATTTATAATTCACGTAAGAAATTATGTTTTTAAAAAAGGAAAAAAGAAAAAGAAAATAGGAATCCAACGGTGGAGGAGCGGCCATTCGCGGAGACACGGAGCCGTTAGAACCCGACTCTTTTGGAATCTCATCTCTTCTTCCCATCAATCTTTTTTCCTCATCCCCCCACGCGCTCTCGCGTGTCATGATCTTAACCTAACCCTAACCCTGACCCTAACCTAACTTAACTTTAACTCAACACCACAGTTAATTTAAATTCCCTCCTCTTATATATTCCTGCTCTCACCTTCTTCACCAGATTGCTCTCACCCAAATAAACAAACATGAGCTGCAACGGTTGCCGCGTTCTCCGAAAGGGCTGCAGCGAATCCTGCATCCTCCGCCCTTGCCTCCAATGGATCGACACCGCCGAATCCCAAGGCCACGCCACCGTCTTCGTCGCCAAGTTCTTCGGCCGCGCCGGCCTCATGTCCTTCATCTCCGCCGTGCCGGAATCTCAGAGACCTTGTATGCACTTCTCTTCAGCTTTCTTTTCTATTTCTCATTTTGTTTTTCATTCTCTGATATGCGCTTCTCTTCAGCTTTGTTTCAGTCTCTGTTGTTCGAAGCCTGTGGACGCACGGTCAATCCGGTCAACGGCGCCGTCGGCCTTCTCTGGACTGGAAACTGGCACATCTGCCAGGCCGCCGTGGAGACGGTGTTGCGCGGCGGCACGTTGCGGCCGATGAACGAGTTTCTTCACGGCGGATCTCCGAATCCGGCCTCCGACGAGACTAATTCCGACGCGGAAGTTGCCTGTACGGACATGTGGAAGCTTCGTGATTCTCATCCGAATTCTCGATTCTCTAATTCCAGATCTAGACTCTCACCGAAACGGAAGCGATCGGAGGAATCCACTAACAACGATTTGGATCTCCGCTTAACGCCGAAATCAACCTGCCGCGCCGGTACTCCGTCGATGAATTCCGACGAATCCGAAACCACTACCTGCTTCGATAGCGCCGCCCTCGCCGATCATCGTCACTACGAACGGAAGCTTCTGAATCTATTCGTCTAATTAAACCAGAGGCTTCGATTATGTATGTTTTTCAGTGAATCTGATGTTCACCGGAAATGTAGTGACCGGAATTGAGCCGGAAAATTAAATATTCCGTCGTTCCGGCGAGTTTTGTTTTAATTGTAATTTTGTAATATCCACCGGTACAGGATTTCAGTCTTCGGAAACAGAAGAGTGAGAAATGAGCGTCTGTCGGTGGTTTATTTTTCATTTTCTTTTTTTGTAATTTAGTTTAGTTGATGATAATTGTGTGACTGAATAAAATTATTTGTTAAATAAAATAAAATTTGGTTTTTTCTTTTTTTTTTTTTGAAAAAAATTAAATTTGGTATTTGAAATTCGTTTATTGATCCTCGAAATCACAAAAGAATCGTGTTTGTACATACATGATACGTTAGTAGTCGACACATGGAAAGTTGCGTGTGCGAGTCAATACTTGCGGCCGGCGCCCCAACTCAACGACATGTCGTACCGACCCCATTGAATGGGGTTAAATTCCGAATTTCGAGTAAAATGACGCGACGGCATTTTTAAATTTGATGTCGGATTGTGAATTTCAAATGTTTGAAATGTTAGGGTGCTTATGATAAATTGGTTGTGTTATTTTAAATATAACCTCATAATTTTGTTTATTTTTGTTATAATAAATTTGTATGTTAAAGATGTCATGAGAACTCGTATAAACTTTTATAATAAAGGATGCCACTGAGTTCCTAATCATTATTTGTGTTCAAAGTGTAGATAAGATAATCATTATTTTTATTTTGATGTACGTAATTGTTAAAGGAAAATGTAGAGAACAGTTAGTAAATAATGTCCGAATAGAGGATGAATTGTTGAAAAATACAATAATATTTATTGAATATAAGAGAATACTTATTGAGCAAAAAGACTGATAATAGTTAATATGAAATGAGATGAATAGTAACTATAAATGCCATATATTAATTTAATGGTTAAGAGAATCTTGACTAACTAAATAATTATAGAATCAACTCATACTAATCATCTGGTTAAAAATCAATTTACTAAAAAATTTAAATGTAGTAGAGTCAAGTTAATACAAAAATTTTCAAATAAAAAAAATATTAATTTTCAGTGAACAAAATAAATATGAGAGAATGATTTTCACATACAATCTAGGAGGTATTAAAAAACCCAGCAATTCAAATAACACGAACTAACCTAGTCCAATTTGATGTGTTGAATTGGATTATTAATTTATTTAGATTGATTTAATTCAAATAAATAAAATTTTATTGAGTTTGATTGGTTTTTAGTGGACTTAAAATTAATTTGAGTTGACCTCGAACTAGCCCAAATTTATTATTAATATATATATATAGTGTATAATTATTTTATTTATTATTATTTATAAATATTTTAATCTTTAAAATTCTATAAAATAATTTTTAAGTTTTAAAAGGGTTAATATCATGATATAAAAACTGAAAAAGAAAGAATAAATATATATTACAATTAAAAACAAAACCAACAATTGATCTAATCAACTCAATTTAAAAAAATAGGAGTAAAACTACTTTACTTATGAATGTGTAGAGAAGCCTTATATTTGTCATATTTTGTACCTTTTGGTATCACACAAATTTATGTTATAATAAAAGTTATTAAAAAAATAAATTATTTGTGTGGCATCCAAAAGTGCCACATAAAATAAAAGTAGGGTTCCTTTACATATTATGTAGGGATGTCCACGGGGCGTGGCGACGACGGGGATGGGCCCCGCCACCAAAATCATTCTCTGTTCCGGCGAAATTCACCATTTTTTTCGTGGGAATCGGGTTTCCAGTGGAAAATTTTTCCCGTTCAATTTTTTTTATTTTTTAAATTATAATCTTAAATAATCAATTTTTCTTATAAAATATTTATAAGTTTCAATTATATTCTTACCTATAAAGGAAAAAAATTTCATTCGAATATATAATTCCACTAAAAAATATTTATTTTATTTAAAAAGTAAAGTAATTAAATGAGATAAAAAAAATCTAATAAAAAAATGTAAATGGGGTGGGAATGAGAATGCATTCCCTGTTCCCGACCTCGTTTTTTCCATGAAGAATTCTTTCTCCCTGCCTAATCAAGAATTTTTCCTCAAGCGAGTTCCCGCAGGAAAAATAGACATCTCTAATATTATGTCTAGAGAAGTTTTTTTCTTAAAAAAATAAAAAAGAGTTTAGGTGGTTCAAACAAACACATAATATCCGTAACCTAAACAAACGATCCATGGATTAGTAAGAGGATGAGGTCATGGACATAGACAAGTTAAAGAGAGGCGCGTGTGAAGAAAGGAGAAGGCGCGTGTAGAAGTGGTGGAATGAGTGGGAAATTATTAAAATAGAATTAAAAAAGAAATGGAGGGGTTATCGTTATCCAGAGTTGAGGAGAGAGAGAGAGAGAGAAAAAAAGAGCTCCAAATCCTTTGGTAGAAAAGAAGAAATGAATGATGAATCATAATAGATAGAGAGAGAGCGAGAGAGAGGCGGCTTTTGGAGAACGCAAAGAGACGTAATGAAACCAGAGAACTTTGGAAAACCAAATTATTATTATTTATTTATTAAAAAAAAAAAAAAAAAAAAAGAATTGTGGTTTTCAATTTCATGGTGGGGTGGGTGGGACCCTCCTCCTCATATCCTTGTTGTTTCTGCGTCACTTTCATTTTCCCACCCACCACTCAAAACCTTCATCTTATAATGTATACTAATATACTTTTCATTCATTTTAGTACACCACAATATTTAAAAGTGACTTCCTTATTTTCATTGGTGGTAATTTATATTAATTTTGTACTTATGAATTTAATTTTAAAAATTCATATTTGACTCATATTTTATTTAAAAGTGGTAGTATCTCTAACTTGTACTATAAAAGTGCCACAACCTAATTATAAGGTAGATATATACGAAATTGTAAGGGAGCTCCGTTATAATTTGTTATATAATTAAATTTAAAATAACTATAATAGAAAAGAAAAAAAAATTATTGATTTCAAATTAGGGTATGAATTATGTGAACATCAGCTTGAGTTAATTAAAAAAAATTTCTTTTTTTATACAACACGTTATAAGAATAGAATATTCGAAACTCGTAACTTGTTAGTTATTAAATTTAAATAATACCAATAAAATAATGTTTTTTGTTGGTTTAAATCTTCCTATTATTTTTTATCCGTTAAATATTCGTATTCTAACACACACATGAAAGGAATAAATTTATGGAAAAAAAGTATAATTTATAGTTTCAATGTTTTAAAAATATGATAGCAGATATAGAAAAGTGAATTTCAATTAAGTTATTTGAAGCAGGTTAGATACTATGTGTATCATATACTTCGAAAAATAATTATAGTTACGACTACTTAACATATTTTTGTGTTATAAATTTTGTGTTCTATATAATTATAATATGATTTTTTGCTTTTGAAAGAAGATAATAAAAATGTGTTTTTTTAACCTCTCTATTTTCATTCTTCCTTTTCCTTTTTTTTTTCCCCACATGCTGTGTCTCGTTTTTTATTTACCTTAATACTAAAATGAAATAAAATGATAAGAATAAAAGAAAAACAAAATAAGATATATGGTATTATTAAACAGTGAATATAATCAGTAATAATGATACAGCTCCAGGGAAAGGGGGAAAATGATGCCCAAAGTGCTGTGCTGTTAGCTAAAGTAAAGCTAATGGGGGAGTCGCCGCATTTGAAGTGGGGCCCACCGAACATTCTTTCTTTTCCCAAACGGTGTGGGCCCCACGCCACCTCAGCATCCACTAGCCCACTTGTTTTGTATTGGAGAAATTGATGGGATTATTATTCTTTTTAATTATTTAAAAAAAAAAAAAAACTGGAGAAATATTTTTTCAAAAGTTATTTTGAGTATTTAAAAATTTAATATTTACAACAAAAAATAAAATGTAATATTTTTTTAGAAGAGTTAGACAATAACTCATTTAAATAAAGATTTGAAATGATGAATTATTTTAAATAGTTAAAAATGAATGGTTAAATTGAGTCATTTTATATAGAAATCAATAATTAAAAATGAGTGATTAAAAATTAAAAGTTATTTTTTTTACAAAAAAGAGAAAGAAATTAAGAGTTATTTTGTGTAGTTAGAAATGATGAATTGTTTTGAATAGTTACAATACCTTGTTTGGATAACCATCATGGAGTAGCTCAATTAATCAAAAAGAGTTATGAGTTGCTTAAGGGGATGTGTTCAATCCATGGTGGCCACTTACCTAAAAATTAATTATCTACAAATTTTTTTGGCATCTGAATGTTGTAGGGTTAGATAGTATGCCGATGCGCACAAGACCAGACAAAAAAAAAAAAAAAAAAAAAAAAAAAAAAAAAAAAAACTCATTTGAATGTATTTGTTTTAAGTAGTTAATAAATATTCATTTATAAATTCTCCAAACCCAACAAACAAACACCCTCAGATCTCGTACCATTCATGATACCAACAAAATTGAGATTCATAACTTGAATAAACAATTTTAATTTTAATGTGTGATAAATTTCCCAACAAGATGAAGAAAACTTATAAAAACAGTCTGTGATGACTTCTGAGAGTCTTGGTTTTAGGTAAAATTCTTTAACCAACACTCTTAAGAAAAATAATGGTACGGACATATTTCAAAAAACACTATAACTGTATTCAAGTATTTCTTACCACTTGTAAAAGTATTTTTTAGTTATTATGATAGCATAAATGAAATGTTAACTAAAAGGATGATCAAGACTAATTTAAATAAATTGAACATAAATTTTGTTTCTAACGAAAAGTAAGTATAAAAAGAAAACCTAATAACTCCACTATTAGTATTATTGAAATGTTATAGTAAAACAATAATTATGAAACAAAGTATACTTTTACCTAAATATTTAACATTGACAATCAAATCAATAGACATATGCATAAATTCACAAGTTGATTTGGCTTGTAAAATTTGAACTTCGAATAAAAAAAGAAAGGATAAATACCATTCCCTCCGTTAAATAATGCCAGAAATTTCCATTGAATTGAAAGAATCAAACAGAAGAAAGTAAAAAAACAAGAAGCATCCAGGTATAAGAAAAGGAAAAAAAAAAGCAATTTAGATTATGTCTTCATATAATAAAAGCAAAATCTCTCCTACACATGTGTAAGGGACCCTACATTTTGAGGATGTGGCACCATTAGAGGCTATAAAAATTATATATTTTATCAAATAATTTTTTTATAAAATAATTTTTTGATGCCACATTCTCAAAATATAGGGATCTTCTACACATTTACGTGTAGGAGAGTTTTACTCTAATCTAAATATTGATGTCTATTCATATGACTTAATTTGTGACATATCTTTTATTTTTAATTTAAAAAAATAAAAAGTAAAAAAAATAAAATATACCTCAAATTAAATTACATAAATAGACCAACATCAATATTTAACTTAAACATTTCTTTTTTAAAAAATTGAATAGATAAAAAAGGAGAAATGACATATGAGGGAAAAAAAAAGAAAAAGAAATGGGTGGGCAGCAAAATTATTCGAAAGTTGGAAAGATGTGACGTGGATATCACCACCGGCTGTGATGTTTAATTATTAGATATTTGCGTTAGGATAGGCCGTGCGGTGACTGGTCTGTGACGGTGGCTTTAGTTTCTCCCACTGAATTTGGACAATAAAGACAAACTCCAAGCTTCCTGGTGCAGCGACGCAACCATGTCCATTTGCAGCATTTTTTAATTTTATTAAAATAATAAGGAATTAAATTGACGACCCTTCTTTTCTTTGACGACCCCTTCTTTTCGTTAAGTCCAAATTCTGACTCATCATTTCTATTTTATTAATCCCACAACCCAATTAATTAATTTATTTCCCATCTCTTACATTATTTTATTCCCCAACTACCGTTTTTTTAAAAATATTTTTGTTTAATTATAAATCTAGATAAAACCGAAAAGAATTGACAATGTTAACTTACTTTAGTAGCTTAGTGTATCAAGTATTCTAAAAGAAATAGACAACATATTACCTTGTTAAATTAATACTGTAGTATTTTCTACACACAATTTATGGTTTATTCCAAAATATGAACTCAAAAGATTAAATTTAATTAGATTTTATGTTTCTAATATCCCAATTATCGTCGAATTCAAAAGAACAAAAAAAACATAAAATTTAATTTTTATAATTTTAAAAATTAAAATTTGGTATTAATGATTTCTTAAATCAGTAACTAATTAAATATGTGTAAGTTATTTATTCATGAACTAATGACAAATGGTCATGAGTTAAATAATCGAGTGGACAAAATACATATCATTTACTCATGAATAGACTTATAGTTTTTAACCACATGTATTATTTTGTAGCCTTTATCAAATCATATAGATTAAATTATAATTTTCTACCCATGGTATAAACTAAATTATTCTTTATAAAAGATAGCCAAATTAAAAATTTTAAAAATATAAGTTTAAATTTTAATTTTTTTTTTTCTAAATTTGTAATCCTACCTATTTGTTAAGTTTTAAGATAGAATTGCACATTAATCTAATATAAATTCAAACTAGATAGAACCTCAAACTAATTTAATAGTCCCATGTTTAAATCTTTTTCATTCCAAATATATTTTTGTACCAAAATAAAGACGGAAAACCCTATTCATTTTAACATTTTAAAAGATTGAAAATAGAAGAAGTTTAATAATGTCTACCTCACATTGTTTTTATTCTCCATTGAGACATACATAGAATCAATAGGAATTCATATATTTTGAATTAATTATTAACGAAATCAAGCTTAGGGTTACTTTGCTAAATAACAGATTAGATTTGTTTTCTTCTTTTATTCAAGGTGGAAATTTTAGATTACGTGGAATTTGTAGCATCATGTTCCATGCAATATGTGGACTATATATTAATATTGGAAATCTTAGGTAACAAGATGGAGAGAATCTAAATAATGTATAAAACCTTCTTTTCTTTCGCATACTATAATATGATGTATGAAACTTTGCAATTTATAAATAAACTCAATTATTAGATAAGGCATGAGCGCCACTTTATAATATTATGTTTTATGATGTGTAGCATATAAACAAAAGCACATGCCCAAGTTTATATAATATTATTATGAAGTATATATGGATCTTGCCAAATTAATTTAAAATAAAAAGGGCATTGTTATTCGTCGGCTTGTATGAACTGTTTTTATCCATTTCCTTCATTGATTTTAATTTTATAATTCAAAGTCCATATGGATATACAAACAAGATAACTTCCAACTTTTAGGATAAGCTAATTAATCTCAAATTGATTAATAGGTTATGTTATTAAAGAAATAAATGTCCCTACTTGAGATAGTGTGTTGAGGACATTTAGTAGTGGTGAATAGTAGTATTTAATTTATACGTAAAAAAAAAAAACAGAATAAGATTTATTGGAGTATGGGCAAATTGAGTTATGATCATGCTAACAAATTTTTTTTTTTTAAATGGAAGATTCAAACCTATAATCTTTTTATATACGAACATACAAATTTATGTCAGTTGAACTATTACTCTTGTTCGTTAACAATAATTAATTGAGCAAATAGATTTGTCATTTCAAAAATTTGTTAATGATGCTAATAACATGATGACAATAAAAATATAATCTTAAATTTAGAGACATAATTTGAATTTCTTTTTAGCTTAGAGTTAACCTAAACAAAATGCTATTTTAAAGGTATATGATGAATTTGAGTACATGTACTCAACTACTGGTGTGGATAAATAGTCTAGTAAACAAATTAGTATACACTAAGTTTCAAAAACATGTTTTGTTTTTGAAGCCAATGAAGTAATTCAATGGTTAAGATAATCTTAAAAAAATAAGAAGTAATAAGTTCAATCCATAGTAACAATCTATCTAGAATTAATTTCTTACGATGAAAAAAAAACTTTATTTCCAAAAAATGAAAAAAATCATATAGTTATACAACTGGCCTTAAAAGTTAGAAACTATTTTATAAATTTCAATAATTTATAAATGCATATTTCCTCTAAATTGTCTTGGTAAGAGACAATTTTATTCCTAAAACTAAGAACATATCTTAATTTAATAATTTATTTGAGGTTGAAAACTACATAACATGTGAAAAAAAGGAAGTTGAGATATTAGAAGAAAAGACAGGCAAAAAGGTGAGGCCATTATTGAATTGCAATAGCAAGTTGTGATTTAATGAAATGAAATTAGAGCTAGTCAATTCCCTTCCATTGCCCTTTTCATTTTTCTAAATTTCTCCTTTCATTTTCTTGCAGGTAAAAAAAAAAAAAACTTATCAAATAATTAATTCTCTACAAATTTTATTAATAAATTAAATGTGGTAGAATCAAACAATTTATCACTCGAGAATAATCAAGATATACTTAAAAGTTTAGAAGAAAGCGTTTACTTTTTGCTGGTGTCGAAAGGGCGGGCAGAAGCTGCATGGCCAAAATGAGCACACCAGGCCTTGTTTCTGTAATAGACATGTGGCCTTTCGTACCATTTTAAAGCCAATAATAAGCTCTCCTTTTCTTCCACTCTTGTGTGTTTTCTTATTATTATTATAAAAACACACATTTTCTTCTTTTTTATTTTATGGAATCCTTTTCTTTCTTTTTGTTTATTCTGTATTGCTTAACATGTCAAGCATTCAGGTCTTATTTGGTCCATATATATATATATATATATGCATATATAATGGAGGCAATAAGATGACGAACACATTAAATCTCACATTATGAAATGGTTTTTTTTTTTCAAACATGCTATATTTAAATAAACTAGAAGAAATCTGTTATTGTTGAGAATCTCACATTGATAAGATGAAGATATCTGTTAGTATTTAAAAGTTAGGTGGATTATCCCTTTCATTACTAATTAATTTTGAGATGGATGTACATACTATCTAATAGCTTTGAGAAAAATTCAATTCATACGTGTGCACGAACAATAATCTTTCTTGTTTGGCCAAAAGATTTCAGGTTTATTTTTTAACAATTAGTATGAGCCATTAATTTTTTACTGTGAAATTTTCTAGTTTGCTGTAACTTTTTGTTAATTTTTGTTGAGTGTTTTTGGTTTGCTATATCAAAATGTTAGCAAATTTGAGGTGGAACGTTTTGATGGGAAAAGTGATTTTTCTCTTTGGAAGAAGAAAAATGAGTGCTCTCCTAATCCAACAAAAAGTTTCTAAAGGCTCTTGATGATCCTAAACGCATCGTACAACAATGACAGCAACTGAAGAAGAGGAAATGCTGAAAGTGGCCTAGAGTACGATTATCTTATATCTAACAGGCAAATACATGCTCCTAATACACCTTTGGAGGTATGGTCTAAATTAGATAGCCTTTATTTGACTAAATCCATAAACTAAAAAACAAGACTCTACTAAAATCGAAAATTTTAACAGTCTAGAACTGATAAAAAATCAAGATCTTGTCCCATGGCTTTCCATTCTTAAACTTTAAATGTAAAAAGTAATATTTTTTTCAAAAGTTGTTTCAAAATATATCCTCTCCAAAAATATTCTCTTCGTTGCCGATTGAACCAAAAATCAAATGCATCTCAAAAGAAATGCATTTTCTTTTGCCATAAACCATGAATTGTGTTGATAAAGTCCCACATTGGTAATTTTGAAGGAGAATTTACACTATTAATTCTTGGTCATATAATGAATCAATCGCCGAGCTTGGTAACGTAAGCTTGTAACTTGAGTGAGGGCATCAAAGAGATGGAACATTAGCCCAAATGGCTGGGCCGAGATCTAAGGGGAAATATATTGGGCTAGCCCATTTCAAGCAAGGAGTTGGGCTGCGTGGTTTGTGCTAAAGCCCAAATCATACGGTTCCTAAGCGGAGGGGAACGCGTCAGGCTGGCGTCACAGAGCAACGATAACCTCCTGCCCTTTGCAGTGAAAGGAAAACCGACCCGGTTCCTCTTGGACCCAATCAAAGGTCCTGCAATTGGCCTAAATGGACCATCTCTTTTAATAAAATCTGCGGTCCAGCCCACTATTTTGGATTTAGTTTTAATGTTTTTAACCATTATGGACTCGCTCAATTCATGGTGGCCACCAAACTAAAAATTGATTTTTTACGAGTTTCCTAACATTTATCGAAATGCACACAAGCTAGACAGTCACAGATACTAAATTGAAATTGGTTGCAAAACTAGAGACTAAAAATTATGATTTTCCTAATAATGTACTAGTTTAAGTAAATTATATTAAGGGTGGGTTTTTGGGGAATGCCTCGAAACATATCTTCTTCTTTTACAAATTTCAATATTAGTTAAGATTCACTAATTGACCTGCGATTTGGCCTTTCATTTTGTTTCATTTTGTTTATATTTTTATATAACAATATTTGAAAATTTTTAATCGAATATGTCACATCTAAAGTCAAGAATATACGTAAAGTTCAGCCCATTCTAGCTTATTTTGTTTTTACTTGACTTCATACTCATTCCTCAACATAATATAACATATCAATATTGTCAGAGGATTCGAGAAAAGAATTTAAATTGCTACTATTAGTCTCGTGAGTGAATAATATTTTTAATCTATTATGGTTTTTTTTTTTTTAAATTTAATTCAACCATATTTGGAATGAGAGATTTGAATAATGGATATATTATATATCATGGTATAGTTTGGATAATGTGGGGGTAGATGCTATCTAATAGTGTAGATGCTTACTCTCATGCTTTAAGTCTTTGTTTTTGTTTTTGCTTTTGACGTTTCAAACTTAAAGTCTGTTTTTTATTTTATCTTCATTAAATTGGAATTGTGCACTGAGTTTTTACTTCAGCTCGTATGTTTTGTCATTGGAATCATCCCCAAAATTCTCGAAATAATTTTTTAAAAATAGAAGCTCCATAAGTATAATCCCATGCATTCCTTTTATATATATATATATATATACACATACATATATACTTAGATTAATTAACATTCGACATTTTAAATGTAAGGAAGTCTCGAAATTGAGAAATGATTTACACTTACGATCATGTCGGAAAAAATTTGATTGGACAAAGACTACCGTGATATGGTTGTCTCTTTAATTATTACAATTAATAATGGTATAAAAATTTGAAATCTATATCTCTTCAAGTAATAATGGGAGTGGGTTTTTTTTTTTTATTTGATTCATATATTTTAAAATCAAATATTTAACTCTAGTTCTAATCATATAATCAAATATTTAACTCTAGTTCTAGTCATTTGTTACATAAGCGTACAAAAAAAAAATTAATTAAACAATAGATTTAATTTATTTGAGAGGTCAACTTTTATATTAAAAAATTATAAATTCAAGAATTGTAAGGTCACCATAGTTAGGGGTGTACATGAGTTGAGTTGGGTAGGGTTGGGAAGAATTTTAGGACCAGCCCAATTTTTTGGGTTGGTCAATTTATCAACCCATCGAACCCTATTTGTTGAAGCAACCCAACCCAACCCAACCCAACCCAACCCTTATATTTCGGGTTAGGTTGGGTTGAGTTGAACCATCGAGTTTGTATACTTTTAAAATCTTAAATAAATATTTGTTGTTTTAAAGGATATTTCATTAAGAAAGAAACAGGGAGAAAAATCACAAAACAAAAATATTCATTATCACATTTGAATTATGATTTATATTATGCAAGTTGCCGCCACAAGAACTACCCCAAATGGCAAATTAGGTATTGCCTAGAGATTAATTCGATTTCAAAATTCAATTAACGGAAACACAAAAGTACAATAAACAACAGTAATACAATTAACTACTCAATTAACCAGTCATACATTCATAAAGACAACAGAGCTACTATAAATTTCAAATTCTTCCTTGATGATTAGAAATACAACTAAATAGCAAAAATAGAGGTTAAGAAACTGTTAATCAGAAAAATCAAGCAAAAAAAAAAAAAGAAAAAAAGAAAGAAGAATAGCTATCATCTATTGATTCTAAAGTGAACAAACCCAACCTTTTGTAGTGTTGTTGACGAGACCGACCTCTTCACGAAGACAGAGTGCGAGAGAAAGAGATGAACGGGAAAGGAAAACGGCGTTGAGTGGAAGAGAGAAATAAGGAAGTGGAGTCTTGGGAGAGAAACGACGTTGGATTGGAGAAAGAAATCTCAAAAGACATTGGGAGAGAAACGGCGTTGGATTGGAGAAAGAATAGGGTTTGCAAATCTTATAAATATATATATTTTAATTTTTTTTAATGAAATTCGGGTCGGGTAAGGTTAACCCGAACCCAAAACCCTCAAACCCGTGACATGACCAAAAAATCCAGGTTTCCTAAAAAACTAATCCAACCCAATTTTTTTTAAAAAAAACTCAACCCAACCCTTACGGTTTGGGTTGGGTAAGCCAGGTAGCTCAGGTTACCGGTTTTTTTTGTACACCCCTAACCATAGTGAGATCTACTTATATATACAAAAACAAAAAATAAATTACAAAATTTGGAGACCTACATCCATTATACATATATAACAACTAATAAGAGTTAAATTCTTTCTCTTTTTTTTTTTTTTTTTGTAAAAGATATTTCATTAGAAAATGAAGCAGGTAAGATAAGTACAAGAAAATTAAAGAAGAATATTCAATTGAGTTGTAGAATACTAGAAGAAACAACTAGAGTTTGGATGATCTGTTGAAGAGTGTAGCATTATGATCCATTCAAACAAAACTGTTGAGTTATGTTAAATAACCAATCAACCCAAAAGCTTAAGACAAAAAAACGAGAACAATGCACAGGACATCAGACTTGGCTCTCATTAGATACATCCATGTGTAGCGAGAACAATCATCCACTAATATGACAAAAAAAAAAAAAACGAAAACCACTATATGTCTAAGTCTTAAAGGGGCCTCATACATCACAATGTACAAGATCAAGGGTATTTGAAGCAACATTATTATTGAATGTGAATGATAAGCGCCTTTGTTTGGCCAAAGGAAAAATCGTACAAGGTTGAGAAATGCAATCAGAAAAACCTAAAACATCTTTCATCAATTCAAGGCGTTTAGGAGATAAGTGTCCTAACCGTTTATGCCATATAATAGAAGAAATATGAGATTTAACCATACAAGTAGCAGCAAAATGACATGCAGAGATTAAGTATAAGCCATCTTGACATTTAGCCTTGCCAATCATCCTCATATGGTGTTTGTCTTGTATTATGCAATTTTCACCAGTAAATACCAAAGAAACAGAGCCAATTGCTGATAAACAACTCACGAAAATTAGGTTGTAAGAGAATTTTGGTAGATACAAGACATTAATCAGCATTATACCATCAACAAGTTCTATATCACCAATATATTCAACTGGAACTTGGAAACCCGTAGGTAATAGGACAGTAATGTTGGACACATGACGCAAATTATGGAATAAGTGATGATGATGACATATCTGTCGAGAGGCACCAGAATCAATCACCCATGTTGAACTAGAAGAAACACTTCGAGAGGATGCAAGATAAGTGCCTGCTAAGTGCATAATATTTGCAATTGGTTCTGTAGATTAGGGGTGAACATGGGTTGGAGTGGTTTTCAACCCAACCCAAAAATTTGGGTTGGTCAATTCTCCATCCCAACCCAATCCAATTAAAGACACAACCCAACCCAACCCAACCCTTTATTTTTGGGTTTGGTTGGATTGAGTTATCGGGTTCATAAATTTGCAACTAACCTAAAATTAAAAAAGCTCACCATGATAAGCAATGTACTCAATAAACAATCTCTAACTCCATTTTTTTGATTCCTAGAAACTTAGGACGAACATTAGCATAAGTAGATTCTTATTGTAGATGCGAAATTCAAGTTTACTTAGTTTCAAAACCTCATCAATAGGTTTAAAGTTTAAAAAATATTAAAAAATAAAAAGTCTAGCAATAATAACTAAATAAAATAAATATGCATATACAAATAATATAAATAATTAAATAACATAATAATTATGTTATAGGTAAATTTTTTTTTAATTAAATAATAAATTTGGGTTGGTCGGGTTGGGTTGGGTTAATTTTAGGTCAACCTTTGACCCAACCCAACCCGTCAAATTGGGTTGGGTTGGTTCGGGTTTCTCGGGTTATTTGTGCACCCTACTGTAGATGCAACACGAAGATGTGAATTGAGGAAATCCACAAGTTGAGTGCATTGAGTAGGGTTGAGGCTCGTTAGAAATTCAGATGGTGAGGTTAAGGCAGGAATAGTCGCACTAACATTCACAACAGCAGCAGAGACAAATGTTGTTGCTGAATAAGGTGTGCGAGTACGATAGCCTGGTGGAAAGCCGTGTAGACGATAGCACTTGTCTACTGTGTGGCCAAGGCGGTTGCAATGAGTGCAAACCGGGCGCTCCTTACGCTGATAAGTACCATATTGAATACCTTTATTTGCTTGTTCAGAAGCAAATAGAGCAACAAAATCTTGTGAATACGACGAACCAAGATTGACTGCTCTTTGACGCTCTTCTTGAACCACAAGAGAGAAAACCTTGTTGATTGAAGGGAAGAGATTGACGAGTAGGATTTGTGAACCGACATTTGAGTAGGTGTCATTTAGTCCCATCAGAAAGAACATTACATACTCAGTATCAAGATGTTGAAGCAGAGGTTTCAGAGCACCATAAGAGCATACATCAGTAGGACGAAATTTACACAGATCTTGCCATAGAGTCTTGATTTTGGTGAAATATGTCTCAATAGATAGATTACCTTGAACTTTAGTCGCTAATTCTTTCCGTAATTGGAAAATTTGTGGACCATTGTTCTCCTTAAAGCGTTCTTCGAGTTCACTTAATATCTCCTTGACAGTGCCAGTATAAATGGTGCTTGCAGTGATCTCTCTTGTGACAAAATTCATGATCTAAGAGGCTATTACATCGTTGATACATTGTGAAGTAGCTAGCAGCTTCTTGTTCTCTGGTTTTTCGACCTTACCGATGACGAATCCTTGTTTATTAGGTCGTGAGAGAGCGATTAACATCGCTCGCTTCCAAATGTTGAAGTTTTCTACACCAGTGAGAGGCTGTGTGACGAGTGAAGTTGTTGTTGTGAATGATGGATGCATCGAGTGGGGACTGAAATTCGTCTCGATGCTAGAATTCGTCTCAGTGCCGCTGTTGGTCTCAGTGCCCTGTTGGAACCATCGTCGAGTTGAGTACCTTTTTTGCCATTGATGGAAGTCGAAAGTAGGTAGAGAGAGACGAGAGAGCTAGGGCACAAAAACACTGGAAGAAGAAAGGGAAAGCACTTTTAATTGTGCTCTCATACCATTTCAGATATAAGAGAGGAAAAGTGTATTTTATTCATGGTTAATCCTCTTTAAATAGAGTCAGAATTATAGGGTAATATCTAATAACAACAGTAACCAACATGGTTATAACAATATAATAGAAATAATATACTCTTATTAACAACCAATCAACCCAAAAACTTAAGCTGGTGAGTTGGGGTAAATTTAATTATATCAACTCACAAAAACGTAAGAAAAATATTAGTCACATGCTAGACCTTTTGTTCCTAGTGTTAATGTTTATGCTTGATCCAATAAAAGCTTCAATGTTGTTCCACACGTGTTGACCGTGGTGGATGAGCTTGCTCACAATAAAAACATTTTTTAAGAAAACAGTTCAAATACACATAATCAAAAGTAATATTTATAAATTTTAGTTTTCAAAAAATAAAACAAAAAATCAGCAAGTCTAAAAGACAGACTTGAACATAATCTTTGATCAACTAGAAATGGGTTAAAGATAAAAGAGTATTGAAAAGTTTGAAGATTTTCTGTTTGATGAGAGCATTAAAAGGGACTGAGTGGTCAATTTGATGAGGGGTTGGGGGTCCTTTAACATGAGAACAAATTAAAATTCACAATGTCACATGCACCTATATTTTACACTCTAATAATGCCATGACCTCTAAATGATTGAAAGTCAAGTTATTAATTCATGTTTAAACCTAATAATACTTTCTAAAAAACTAATAATCTCAATTCAATCAGTAAATAATGGAACTGAAAAGAGTTTAATTAGTTTAAATTACCAATAAACCCAAAAGTTAAGATGATAGATTAGAGTAAATTTAATTTTATCAACCAACATTTTTCTCACTAGTGGTTTTTGAAATTTGAGAAATGTCATGAAATGATTCGGTGGCTCGAACTCATGATTTCTTATTTTAATATCATATTCAATTATATTAAATCATCAATCAACCAAAAAACGATTGTGGTAAATTTAATTATATTAATCAATAAAAGAGAAAAGGAAAGATTAACTTTGTAGTCTAGTTTTAATTTTGTTCCTAAATTTCAAAATTGAATATTTTTAATTGAACATTTTTATCCTTGACATTTCAATAATTCTCAATTTTAGTCTTTATGTATTTTTTTAGTTTACTTTTATACTTATTTTCTTTTAAAAATTAAATTTACTTGAAAATTAAAATAATTATTTCATTAATATATTGAAATTTAAAATTATTTAATCATCATTTTAGTTAATATAATGTTATGTAATTAACAAATTTTGTTATTTCAAAGACTAAAAGTAAATATTATTGAAATGGAGTATAAGTGTTCTGTTATAAAGAATAGGTCTTAGAGAATTTATAGTTGGTATTAGAGCTTAATTCTTGAATCCGCCATGTTAAATGAGTCTTTTCTTGGTTAGAAAAATAGTAAAGTAAACTTGTTATTCTTTGAATATTTTTTCCATGATTGTGTTTCTTGGTTGCTATTCATGAATAAACGTTTATTGTAAAAAGATGTATGTGAATAATGGTTTTTATATTCTTTGGTTTGAAATTTAGAATTGTTGATATTATTCTTACATCATAGTTAAATTTTTCTTGTAGAAAAGATATTGGTTGTGCATT
Source organism: Sechiopsis laciniata (assembly GCA_037833695.1). NCBI lineage: Eukaryota > Viridiplantae > Streptophyta > Magnoliopsida > Cucurbitales > Cucurbitaceae > Sechiopsis > Sechiopsis laciniata. The sequence continues at coordinate 5,302,770 of JBBMKA010000026.1, read as the reverse complement.
TTTGGTGTTGTGATTTCAGGATGACTACAAAATTCGAAGTGGAAAGACGACTTTGGCCTTTGAAAAATATGTTAGCCATTCTAATGCAACAAAAAGTTGACCATGCTCTTTTGGCAACAAAGGATATTCCAAAAAGCATAACTGAGGATCAACTTGTGGAGATGAATAAGGTTGCTCAAAGTCTTATTATTTTACATCTCTCGGATACCATTATTTATCAAATGAGAAGTGAGAAAACCGCAACGGAACTATGGGGTAAGTTAGAATCTACCTATGAAAAAGCATCTATTTCTAGCCAGATCTTTCTAAAGTCTAGGTTCTTTAGTTTTAAAATGGATTCTAATAAAAGCATGAAAGATAACCTACACGAGTTTCAAAGGATAATTTCTTAAATGCAAAATATAGATGAAACTTTTACTGATGAAAATCATGCTATTGTATTAGTGAATTCATTGCCTGATGCTTATAATGATGTAAAAAGTGCTATGAAATTTGGTAGGGATACTTTAACTTAATAACTGCTATAAGAGTTAAAGATCAAGAAATGAAAGAATGTAAAAAGACTAACAGTGAATCACTATATGTTAGGGATAGATCCAAAAAATAAGGTAGTAGTTCTAAACCAAGGGGCAAAAGTAAATATAGGTCTAAATCAAAGGGGTCTAATAATAGAAAATGCTATAATTATAAAAAAGTGAGTCACATTAGAAGATTTTGTCCTGAATTGAAAAACAAGTATAGGTCGGGTAAACGGAAAAAAGAATCTAGTGGGCTAAGCATTAGTGAAGAGTATAATGAAGCTTTAATGGTTAGTACTACTAGAGATGATAATTCTTGGATTCTAGATTCGAGATGTTCCTTTCATATGACTTCTAATAGGGAATGGCTAATAGATTTCCAAACCAATGTAGGAGGCAAAGTTATGTTAGGAAACCAACATACATGTAAGGTAGAAGGTCAAGGAACCATAAGGTTAAAACTTCATGATGGTAGTATTAGGTTTCTAGAAAATGCTAGATATGTTCCCGAAACTAAAAGAAACCTAATATAGCTTAGCACCTTAGATAAACTTGGCTATACTATCAAGTTAGAAGGTGGAGTCCTTAAAATCATGAAAGGTATTTGTATAACCATGAAGGGTTACTTAAAAGACACCTTGTATTCTCTAGAAGGTTCTACTATAATAGGTTCTAGTGATCTAGTTAAAGAAAATAAGACAATTCTAAAATTACTCTTTGGCATAAAAGGTTGGGTCACATAAGTGAGCAAGGAATTAAAGAGTTAGTTAAACAACAAATTATTCCTAGCATTAAACATGTTGACTTAGGTTTATGTGAGCATTGCATTTATGGTTAAAGTAAAAGAGTAAAATTTGGAAAAGGTGGTCATATTTCTACTAATAAATTAGATTGTGTACATTCCAATTTATGGGGTCTTTCTAATGTTGTTACTAATGGTGGTGCTAGATTCTTTTTATCTATAATTGATGATTGTACTAGAAAAGTATGAGTTTATCTTTTAAAGCATAAGTCCGATACTTTTGATAAATTTGTTGAATGGATCAATTATGTTGAAAATCAATCTAGTCTTAAAGTAAAGAAAATTGGAACAGATAATGGTCTTGAATTTTGTAATCATGATTTTAATGACTATTGTAAGACCAAGGGTATAGCTAGACACTTGACCGTTGTTGGCACCCACAACAAAATGGGGCAGCCGAACGAATGAATAAGACTTTAATGGAAAGGGTTAGATGCATGTTATCTTGGTCCAAACTTCCTCAAAAGTTTTGGGGGGAAGCCGTCCAAACCCCATCCTACATAATAAATAGGTGTCATTCTACTGCTATAGATTTAAAGACCCCACAAGAACTTTGGCAAGGTAGCCCCCTCGACCTATCACACATGAGAGCCTTTGGGTGCCTAGCTTATGCTCATGTTAAGGAGGGAAAGTTAGACCCTAGAGCTAAAAAGTGTGTATTCCTAGGTTATCCTATGGGAGTTAAGAGATATAAGCTATGGTGCTCAGACCCACAAGGTCCAAGAATCTTAATAAGTAAAGATGTGACTTTTGCTGAAACTGAGGGTGGTTTCGAGGTGGAGAAAAACACACCAAACTTAGAAAACCCTCAAACATCCATAGAAACCGTTTTAGATCCAATCCCTCATAGTTCTTTAGAACCTCAAGTAGCACCCATAGAACCTAGTCGAGAAGTTGATAGTGTTCCATCTACTTTAGAAGAAGAAGTGGGTAGTGAGGACGAGGTGGAGGATTCTCCTCACCTAGAGAGTTATCAATTAGCTATTGATAGAGTTAGGAGAAATATAGTTCCTCCAACTAGATATGGGTATGCCGATTTAATATCATATGCTCTTCTCACCGCTAACGACTTTGTTTACCAAGAACCACAATCTTTCAATGAGGTCATTGTTGATGTTAATAAAGATAAATGGTGAGAAGCCATGAAAGATGAATATGATTCTTTAATGAAAAACAATACTTGGATTCTTGTAAACAAATTGAATGCTAAAACCGTTGGATGTAAGTGGATCTATAAGGTAAAGGAAAATCCTTTAGATGTTGAAATACCTAGGTTTAAAGCTAGGTTGGTAGCTAAAGGGTTTACTCACAGGGAAGATATTGATTATGATGATGTTTTCTCACCGGTTGTTCGTCACACTTCTATTAGAATATTGCTTGCTTTTGTTGCTCACTTTGATTATGAGTTAGAGCAAATGGATGTCAAAACCTCGTCAATGGTATAAACGTTTTTTATACTTATATGTTGTCCATTGACTTTACTAGAAGTAAATATGATAGTTGTGTTTACTTTAAACAAGTGTCAAAGCATGATATTATTTACTTACTTCTTTATGTGGATGACATGTTGATTGCTCGTAAGTCTATGCATGAGATAGATAAATTAAAGGAACTTTTAAGAAAGGAGTTTGACATGAAAGACCTAAGAAATGCTAAAAGAATATTAGGAATTGACATTATTAGAGATAGAGAAAAGGGTAAACTATATTTGTCACAACATGAATATGTTTCAAGACTAGTTAACAAATTAAACATGCAAGAAAGTAGGCAAGTTAGTACACCTTTTGGAAAGCATTTTAAACTTTCTAGTAAAGACTCACCTAAGGAACCTAATGAAATTGATGAAATGTTTAACATTCCATATTCTAAATATGGTAGGTAGTCTTATGTATGCTATGGTATGTACTAGACCCGATCTTGCCCATCCACTGAGTGTTGTAAGTAAGTTCCTAGCAAACCCAGGTAAACAACATTCGAATGCTATAAAGTGGATAATGAGATATCTTGCATGTCACACTGATTAATGTCTTGCATATGGTGGTGAAAATATAGTTGATAACATAGACATTACTGATTATATGGATGCCGATTATGCCGCTGATATAGATAAACATAGGTCTTTGATTGGTTTTCTGTTTAAACTGTTTGGTTGCACTATTAGTTGGAAAGCTAATTTACAATCTATTGTTGCTTTATCTACAACTGAATCTGAATATATTGCATTGACTGAATCTGTTAAAGAAGCAATATATCTTAAGGGTATTGTTAGTGAATTGAGTTGTAGTGATAAAGTTAGTGCAACAATTTATTGTGATAGTCAAGTGCCTTATATTTATCTAAGAATCATTCTCATCATGAAAGAACTAAGCATATAGATGTACGTTATCATTTCATTAGAGATATAAATGATGGCTTAGTTGTTGTGAAAAAGGTTACTACCGAATTGAATGCCGCCGACATGTTTACTAAGGCTTTACGTATTGATAAATTTAACTTTTGCATGAGAATGATACACTTAGAAAAGGGGTAGTTACTCTTCATGTTCTTGACTATTTAAACTTAAGCATGTTTGTATGGAATATCCTAATTCATGTTAAATTGAAAGCCAAGGTGGAGATTGTTACAATTTGGTTTCAAATTTAACATTATTATTTTTCAATGGTTAGATCCATTTAATTAAATCATATATTGAATAATTGTTTCTAGGATATTAAAAAATCATGTTTAGTTTAAATAGGTTAATTAAACTAATTAATTAAAGATTAGTTGTACAATTAGTTGAAGAGGTTAAAAGAGTTATTTGGTTATGGAGGTTAATGGTTTTAATCCTCGATACCCAAATCTTGCTGAAATCCCCCCATTTGTTAAAGTGTATAAATAAACTCATAATTAAAGGTTTAAAGAAAAAAATTTTGGAATTGGAATTAAAAAGTGGGTTTGGCATTTGGGAAAGTAAGAGAGAGAAAAAGGAAAAGTGGGTTTGATTTGAGAAAGAAAAAAAAGAAGAGAGAGAAAGAGAAATTTGGGGGGAGCAATTTCATTCCCATTCCCTCTATCTTGCTCAAGCAAAGAAGAAAGAAGTAAGGGAGAGAGGGCGCCACTTCTCTCCGATTTCGTTGCAGCTGACGCTCCGTCAGCAGTCGCCATTCGCCGGTGACTCGCCTGCCACCGCCGCCGTAATTCGTTTGCCACCTAATTTGAAGATCTTCATCCTCTTGTGTTGAAAATCTAGGCGAATTGGAAAGTTTCAAGTGGGTTGATTCTTGAAGGCTTTGAGAGATCTTGGAAGCTTGCCAGATTTCTAGAGGAAGAGAAGATTGAGGACTTCTCTTGGGCATCAAATTTTCTCCAAGGTGGTTTTATTCCTTAATCCCATTGTAATTTCCTTGTTGTTCTTGGTATCTAGGTTTTGTTTATTGTTGTTTGCCCATGAATCTCTTGTTGTACTGAACATACGATTTGTAATTACTATCTCAATAATATTGTCTAAAGCAAATGCCATAAAACTCCTTTGTTAGTGGAGTAGGATGTTTGTCGAACCATTTAAATTTCGGCGTCTTGATTCTTGATCTCTCGATCTCTTTATTTAGTGTTTTGGAACTTTTATAAAACTGTCCAGAATTTTCCAGCAACTTATATTCACTTTAAATCACATTTAAATGCTTAACGTGCCGGTTTTTTTTATTGTTGGGAATACAAACAAAGTGTTGAATCCCACGTTGGTTAAATAATGATTAGATCTTGGATTTATAAAGGAAGACAATCATCTCAATTGGTATGAGGTCTTTTGGAAAGCCAAGAACAAAGTCATGAGGGTCTAGGGCCAAAGTGAACAAGTTTGTCCAGATCGATCAAACTCTCATTTATTTTTTTTAAAAAATTAATGTATTTTATATATATTTATGAGGCACGTTATTGTCCTCGTATATGTTAGAAAATATAAAATAAGTTTTCCTAGCAAATGGGTAAGTTTTGTTCATAATGTAATTTTTCCAAAGAAAAATGAAACTAGAGAATGCAATTGCAGGACTGAATGCTTCCAAAAATTATTCCTTTTAACTACATATCTATATATAAATGTCACGTTCTACAATTTCCTCTGAATATCTAAAAATGGTCCATGGATATCTTCTCCAAAATATGGATATAGACGTAACCTCCTGCTTTTAATACTCATAGAAAAATGAAATAAATATCAAAGGCATGTATCTCCTTCAGAACGGTGCGTACCATAATATCTCCAATCAATTTCCCATAAAACTTTTTTACATTACATAAATCATCCAAAAGACCTGCAAAACGGTGAAGTGACACTATTTATATAAAAGTTTAGATGGACAAAATTAATCATTTCTTTTTCTAATGTCATTGGGTAGAGAGTTTTCATGGGTTTCTTGATCAAACTTCACATTTAAATGGATTAGCCCAGTTTTTTTTTTAAAAGGGATCACCCCAAAAACCCTACATAAAAACTTCCATAAAGTTCTAACTGCTAATTTTTGAGGATCCCATATAAAAAAATGATCAAACCTCCTAATAAAATATAAGATAGGTAGGTTATTTGTCTCATTATTAATTAGTTTTGAGATAGATAATTATACTAGAACAAAAGTATCGGTGATTTGATAGTTGGTGGAAATCCAATTCAACATCATGGTCATGGGTTCAATCTCTGGAATCGATATTTGGTTCTTATTAGTAGTTGTACCCTTTTTATATAACTTGTTTTTTTGTCATAACCAAACCCTTAAAATCATTTTTATGCTATAAGAATTCATAACTTCTATATTCAAATAAGGGTTTTCTGTCACAACCATTCAAATTTTTTTCCTTATGTTTTTTTTTCTGTTACAACTACTTATAATAATCCAAACTAAGGGGTTACCATTTTTTTTAAAAAAATTTTAAATGAGGGTTAATCCAAACTACTTGTAATAATTTTTTTTCTTATGTAACCTTTTTGTATGTTCCTTACATACTTGTTATCAATATAGTATCTTTTTCCAAAAAAATAATTCAAACTAGATTAAAATTTATGCAAAACCCCTCATAACTACTCAAAATTCATCCTAACCCTTATTCCTCATATTTAAACTTCTCTTATCATAGCATACCCAAAAGCAATAGTTTAATTAACATAAGAATACGTTGATAATCAAAAGATTACAATTGCAAAATTCCTCCACCACTCGATTGAACCAAAAAGACAAAAATGATTTAAAAAAAAAAAAGAAGATAAAAGAGATAGTAAAAGAAGTGGATAAAAAAGATGATTTGGCTATGATGACCCGTGAGTGAGTGAGCCAAAACTTAAGTACTTAAAAGACAAAATCACAACAAGGGCACAATGGCACAATGGCTCCGCTGCTAATATTCACATACAAACAAAATCCACTTTCCTTTTCGAAAATGAGATATGAATGAGCAACAAGATTTTCATTTCAGGCCACCCCTTTTTGTTCCCTTCATTAAACCTGCCTCTGCCTAGCTACTTCTTTCCCACCTTTCATATTCAATGTTATTATTTTATTTTGAGTTTAATCTCTATAGTTTTAAAAAGTTAAAATTTAGTCCATGTACTCATAAAAACCTAAAAATGAGTCATTGTTGTTCCTATCATTAACAAATTAAGTTCGTGGAAGTTCATTATTCATGCATCAATGATTATGTGAGTTAAGTAATTGATTAGATAAAAAAAGTTACATCATTTACGTACGGATAGCTAACGTTCATGAATTTAATTCGCCGGCTATTATGTAGGAAAAAAACTAATATTTAGGTTTTATCAAACAAAGAGAATAAATTCTAGTTTTTTAAAATTATATGTATTAAATTCTAATTTACTTCGAACTATGTGAACTAAATTATAGTTTTTGAAATCTTGAGACTAAAGTCTAACCCTACTCGCTTTCAAAACAAAAGTCTAACCCTCCTCAAATCATAGAGATAAAATTTACAATTTAACCTTGATTCTTATATATTGTATTAGAGTTTTTATAAGGAGGTGTTTGTTTTCTATATTTAAGAAGGAATTTATTAACTACTCATTGAAAACTACTCAAAATAACTCTACATTTTTATTATTAAAAATAACTATTCATGTCTAAATATTTAAAATAACTGATTATTTCTAATAATTCAAAATTACTCATTTTTAACTATTCATTTTTTAAGTATTTAAAATAATTAATCATTTTAAATCTAACTAAAAAAAAAGGCAACTTATTTTTGGTTAATTTCTCTTTCCCCGAAGGTGGTCTATCCTTTTGGTCTCGTCTTTTTCCCTTCTCTCTGTCTCTGAATTCCCTTGTGATCTCTTTTTTGCGCTTTTGTTTCTTTAAATGATACAATTCATCCAAATCTCCAAATCCATTTCTTCTTCTTCTTCATTTTTCGAGATGTCAAAGAATGATAAGAACTTAACTTCACTGGGCCAGTTTCAAAGGCAGCCATGGCCTGGATTATTATTCCCTTTTTCTTCTAAAACTTTTGGAAATTATTGCTTAGGCGATGCCAATTGTATGGAACAATTACTGGTTCACTGTGCCAATGCCATTGAATCCAACGACGCCACTCTCGCCCAACAAATCCTATGGGATCTCAACAACATTGCCCCGCCCGATGGCGACTCCAACCAACGCCTCACTTCCGCTTTCCTACGTGCTCTCCTCACCCGTGCCGCCAACTCCGGCACCTGTAACATCCTCCCCGCCATCACCACCACCGCTGCCGCTATTACGACCCGTATTTTCTCCCTCATGGACCTGGCCGCCTTCGTCGACTTAACCCCCTGGCACCGCTTAGGCTTCATTGCTGCCAATGCTGCTATCCTCGATGCCGTCGATGGCTACTCCGTTGTACACGTCGTCGACTTCAGCCTCATGCATTGTATGCAAATCCCTACTCTTATCGACGCCATCGCTACTCGCTTCGATGTTCCCCCCCTACTCAAACTCACTGCCGTGGTTGCTGCAGGTGTAAAAGACGTGCCGCCCATGTTGGACTTGTCGTACGGCGAGCTAGGTGCCAAATTGGTCAGTTTCGCCAGGTCTAAAAATCTGACTATGGAATTTAGAGTGTTCCCGGGTTGTTATGCGGACGGTTTTGCCAATTTAATTGAACAAATTCGCGTGCATCGCTTGATTTATGGACATGAAAATAACGAAGCCCTGGTTTTAAACTGTCACATGATGCTACATTACATCCCTGAAGAAACACTCAACGTCCCATCTCCTGATTTCGACATATTGTCTTCATTTCGATCCATGTTTCTCAAGGCAATCCGTAGCTTAGACCCGACGATTGTGATTCTCGTCGACGAAGACGCCGATTTCACATCAGGTAAGTTAGTTGGACGCTTGAGATCAGCCTTTAATTACCTGTGGATTCCATACGACTCGATGGATTCATTTCTTCCGAGGAGCAGCAAGCTGAGGGAGTGGTACGAAGCCGACATTTGTCGGAAGATCGAGAATGTGATTGCTCACGAAGGAATTCAGAGAGTTGAAAGATTGGAGCCGAAAGGGCGGTGGGTTCAACGGATGGTGAGCTCAAAATTTCAAGGAGTTCCATTCAGAGACGACGCCATTTCAGAGGTCAAGACGATGCTGGACGAGCATGCGGCGGGATGGGGGTTGAAGAAGGAAGACAACCACCTCCTCCTCACGTGGAAAGGCCACAACGTCGTTTTCGCGACGGCGTGGGCACTTTACTAACAAATGAGTGTTTTGAGTTTAGAGTTTAGAGTTTAGGGTTTGAATTTGTTTTTTTGATAGTTAGAGGAAAATTTTGAATGTGATTAATTGTAGATCCACTAAAAAAAATTGGAGAGCATATTTGTGAAGGGGTGAGAGTTTGGTGTCATATTGCAATAAAGATATGATACCTTTTTTCTCCGACATTTGACAGGACAGATTATGGCCTCATCTTATTTTTTTTGTTTCTTTTTTTGATTTGTTCATATTTTAGCTGTGTTCTGTTTCTGATTTATTTTTCTTGTTTTTTTTTCCAGTATTTTGCACTGTGTAACAAATAATAGGACTTGGATTTATCCATGCATGTTCTGTGCTATCAGTTTTTAAATATATATCAAAACCTAAAAGTAAAACAACTTATATCAAAGGGTATGCATATATCATCTTATGTAATTTATTCATTTAGAATCCAATTTTGAGAATGAGCTTAATGACTATTTATCCTTCCAATTTCTTTAATGATTGAATTTTGCTCAATTCTTTTTTAAAATCTTCCTATTCATCATTTGAATGTTTTTTTTCCACTGAAAAGAAGTGTTTTAGAAATTGTTGAATTAAAAAGAAAAAAAAAGTGCATGGTATTTTTACACTTGGAGTCTTGCAATATCGAAAGACGTATTGACTTCGAAACTCTACATTTTGCTTATGTAGTACCATTGAATGTTCTAAAATAACATAAATGATAACTCAACTCTACATAAATAACTTTACTACTCTCAAATAATATGAGTGTCAGATATAGATTTCCAAGATTAAATCTGTGACTATAGAGTTAAAATAGATTATCACCAAATAAGATGATCAACGTACCACTAAATAATTTAAACCCTTCAAATCATAATGATTGTTTACCTTTATTTTTAACCTTTATTTGGCTTTACTTTAAAAACATGCTCCATTGACAATGTAGGAATAATTCATTAATGAATTGTTTTAACAACAATGAGAATAACTAATTTTGTTTTAAAAAAAAAAAGAATAACTAATTTAATCCAATTCAAAATCTAGAATGAATAGCCATTACAGAAAAATAAAAATAAAAAAAAAAAAAAAAAAAAACATTTTAAGTTGAGTTCACTTTCGGGTTAAGGATCTGGGCCTCATCCAACAGAACCGGCCCATAGAATCAAAGCGAAGTATAAGATCCAACTAAAGTCTGAAAATGTCATTGATGTTCAATGACCGACAATTAAAGTTGGAATGCATTGAGTTTATCAACGAAAAGAAAACATTGTTTTTTCTCTATTAAAAAAAAAAATTACGTTTTCCATTCATCTATTATTATATTTATTTATTTTGAATTTAGAAAAACAATTGATGTCCAATGGCCAAAGATTAAAGATGTCGTTAAAATTGTGCTATTTTTGGTCGATTGATCCAACTTTTTTTTTTCTAGCTAAGAACAAAGAAAAAACTATTTTGTAAATTTATGAGAAATACAATGTTTCGGGGCTTACTAAAAAGGGAGGAGCAAAAGATGGAAGCCAAAATAATGTTTGCATCTAAACATCATAATTATAAAAAGCTGAAAAAGCAAAGTCAAATTTCTTTTAAATATAAAAAATCAAAATCAACGTGAAAAATGTACCCACCAATGGCATATATATATGTATATATATATATATATATATTCATACAACCAAACGAATATCAAGGACGTTGATCTAATAGTTTTATTATTTGGTGGTAATCCAGTTCAATATTATGGTTATGATTCGATCTTGAGAATTGATATTTGACTCTAATTTATTTGAGAATAATGATATCCTCTTTATAAGGTTTGTGGTCCTCCGACTTGTACTAAAAAAAACCATAAATGTCCCAATCTATAATATAATTTTTTTCTTTTTTTTAAAAAAAACAAAAAAAACAACTACTAAATGCACCTTGAATCGGATAGAGCTTTATTTCGTTTTTATTGATGGGGAGTTTTAATTTATTGAGATTGAGAATACAAAAATATGAGTTTCTTTTTTTAATAAATTTCGTACGAAACAAAAAACAAAATCATCACTCATAGTTTATACTCATCCGACAATATCATATAATGTGGAAATATACTGAGATAATGTCTATAACAAATTGTATTATGTATTAAATGAGTGACAGTTGTTTCGCATTGAAAAGACGAGGATTATTTAACATTTTTATAAGATATATGAATTATTTCTCTAATTGCCAATTGGTTTTAAGGTGAAACTTCATATAATCTAATATGATATCAGAGATCCATACGGGTTAATGGTCCCTCAAATTTCGATGATTTTGAAATTGAACTACATATTATCAATATGCATTAGCAGGCTAGCATTATATGCTCCTCTTGTGAGGAAAGGATCAATAATATATTTGTAACAAGTATTTTGTGTTGTGAGAGAAATAAGTTTGTAATATGTTGTAATTTAGAAGAAGACTATCTAAATGATAAATTTTTTTGTGGTCATTTATTTGAGGGAAGAAATGAGAGATAAGTTGTTTCATAATAATTCGGATAGGAGAAAGTTAGTGAGTTTATAAGTGAAGAGTAATCAAACATTTTGATTGAAACTTATAAAAATAAAATCATAATGAAAATAATCTACACAAATGGACACTATTATACAAATAAAAGTCGTGGCTTTTATGCTAATAAGAGCAATAGCTCAGCTGTACTAGTATATACCCATTGATCAAGAAGTTATGAGTTCGAATCCTTCGTCCCCAATTGATGTAATTTCAAAAAAAAAAAAAAAAAAAATCGTGGTTTCTATATATCTTTTGGGGGGTGATTGGATTTTGGAGTTTAGGAGAGTAGAAGAGATGAGAGGAGAGGAAGAAGAAATGGAGAGGAAAATGAGTGATTTGGAGAGATGAAATACTTGTTTGAAGATTTGTGTTATGAGGGGAGAAAAGATAAAAGATTGATGTGAGTGGATGTGATTTTTATTATATATTAGAAAACTTGAAGCATTCAAGTGTTTATATTTTGATTAATTATTTTTTAAATTTGTGAGTCTTGTTTCTATTCTTTTTCCAAATGTGTGTCTTCGTTAATTTCTTAGTAATTTTCAATTTAATATTCGCACTTTACATTTTAATCTATTTACTCAAATATGAATATTCACATTGAAAAATGTAGTAATTAAATCAAAGAACACACTTAAAATTATTACCAATACATTTGGATTAAATTGTCTGAAAATACTTATTGCAAGTTAACCACATTTTAAAGAATTCACTCACCATATTGTAGATTATAAATTTTGTTTTTAAGAGCAAATAAATATGTTCATGTAATACAAATAACATTAATAAAGATCATAATTCATATAAACTAATTACATAACAATTATAATAATTATTATAAGCTTAAATACAATAGATCATCATCATTAACAACAAAATAAAAGGTTCATCAAAAAGAAAGAAACAACTAAATAAAAGAGATGAATGTTAAATTAAGTAATATAACAAAATTTAAGGTAACCAAAAGAAAAGGTAAAAATTTATCAAAAAAAAAAAAAAAGAAAGGAAAAGAAAAGAAAAGGTAAAAAAAAATTGGAATGGAAATTAAAAAAGAAATTTACATTAAAATAGCTTCATCAACTCAGAGAGAATCACACACCTGCACAATAAAATAAAATAAAAAGAGAGAAAAAAAATGATCGCTAGCTTTTAATCTCACAATACACACCCACCAAAATACACATCTCGTAGAACATTTTTAATCCAAACAACTCGTTGTTGCGTATATATCACTCTCTTTATTAGTGCATGTGCCAATAAGTTTTTATATTGAAAAAGCACGCTCAACCTAATATGAAAATGCCTGAAGTTTCTCCAAAATCTGAAAAAAAGAAAAATTAATCATTTTAAAAAATGGAATCGTAAGGATTACTTCATAATTTTCCAACCGCACATTGTTAACAAACTTCATCAAAATAGAATTATATGATCACAAAGTGGATTGAAGATATTAATTTGAGGATATGCACATCACTTACAAAAGTTTGAAAAAAGATGTAAGATTTTAGAGTTGGTAAATAAATAGTAAAAAGACTCATTTTTAGAGTTAAAATGGAAAGGGCAAACCTTTTAAGTTTTAAAATTTATTAAATTAAAAAAATAAAAAACTTTTCTATTCCAATTTTTGAGATTTTTTACGTTAATTATTAATTATTCTAACTTTGAGATTTTTTACTTTAATTATTACTGATGGCTGTGGTTAGGTTGTCCATTAATTATTCTTATTATGGTTAATTATATTAGTAATATTCTATTAATTATGGTTGTTAAACATATTATCGTTTTTTTAATAATCGAAAGATTAGATAAATGGAAAATTATTTTTTTGAAATTCACTGTGATTTATAATTTAAAGTGTGATTTAAGCGTAAAATTGTCAAAAAATAATTTACACCTTAAACTACATTTTAAGGTTATATATATGCATAGTCATTCAATATATAAACAAAAAAATGATATCGTAAAATAATAGTTATGATTATAAACGATTGCTAAAAAGATAATAATATATTGTTGTAATGGTAAGTATTCAATATATTAATTTTAAATATATTTATCTCTCAATCATGTTGAAAATACTTAAGCAACATTACTTAAAAAAAGATGGAAAGATCAATGAGAGAGTAATCAAATTAAAGATATTGAACATTATGTAAAATAAATATATTGAATAATAAAGAAAAATTCATAAATATATTTATTTCTGAATGAAGATTGGTGAGCACTATTACTAATAAAAATTGTAATATACCAAAGGATCAACTACAACACAATACTTTAAATTCAGACATTCAACAGAAATGAGAGTGACAAATAAAAGAACCGAGAAAAATACCTCAAATCATTCTTGTTTTTGTTGAAAGTGAGAAGATATGTAATTTTTTATAGGGTAAGAAATGAAATGTTTAAAACTTTTGAAACTCTTTAACTTTTGTAATTTTAGCACTAAATATAATTAATTGATGAGTAATTAATATATAATGTTGTTACATTTCAAATTAATTGAGAATTATTAAGAGAATGAGAAATAAGAGGAAAAAAAATGAAAAAAACATTAAAAAGGGATGCACAATTATTTATCTATTGATTGTAAAAAGCATTAAAAATAGAATTAAATGTTATTATATGTAGGGTTTGTAATTGAATTGAATAGCATATTTGTAATTTAAAATGTGGCTTGAGGGTAAAATTGTCAAAAAATGATTTACACCTTAAGCCACATTTTAAATTTGAAAATACTGAAGCATCATTGCTTCAAAAAAAGATGAAAAAATCAATAAGAGAGTAATCAAATTAAAGATATTGAATAATAAAGAAAAATACATATATTGAATAATTAAAAAAAAATCATAAATATATTTACCAATAAATGAAGATTCGTGAGTACCATTACTAACAAAAATTGAAAAATACCAAAGGATCAACTACAACACAACACTTTAAGTTTAGAAATTCAACAAAAATGAGAGTGACAAACAAAAGAACCGAGAAAAACACTTCAAATCATTTTTGTTTTTGTTGAAAATGAGAAGATGTGTAGCTTTTTATAGGATAAGAAATGAAATGTTTAAAAACTTTAGAAATTCTTTAACTTTTACAATTTTAACATTAAATATAATTAATTGATGAGTAATTAATATATAATGTTGTTACATTTCAAATTAATTGAGAATTATTAAGAGAATAGGAAAGAAGAGGAAAAAAACGGATGAAAAAAATATTAAAAAGCCATGCACAATTTATTTATCAATTGATTTTAAAAAGCATTAAAAATAGATTTAATTGTTATTATATGCACGGTTTGTAATTAAATTGAATAACATATTTGTAATTTAAAATGTGTTTGAGGATAAAATTGTCAAAAAATAATTTACACCTTAAGCCACACTTTAAGGTTGAAAATGAAAATACTTGAGTATCATTGCTTCAAAAAAAAAGATGAAAAGATCAATGGGAGAGCAATCAAATTAAAGATATTGAACATTATGTAAAATACATATATGGAATAATAAAGAAAAATTCATAAATATATTTACCTCTAAATGAAGATTGTGAGCACCATGACTAACACAAATTGAAAAATACCAAATGATCAACTACAACACAACACTTTAAATTTAGAAATTCAACAAAAATAAAAGTGACAAATAAAAGAATCCAGAAAATACCTTAAATCATTCTTGTTTTTGTTGAAAATGAGAAGATGGGTAACTTTTTATACAATAAAAAATGAAAAGTTTAAAAACTTTTGAAATCTTTAACTTTTGTAATTTTACCACTAAATATAATTAATTGAAGAGTAATTAATATATAATGTTGTTACATTTCAAATTAATTGAGAATTATTAAGAGAATGGGAAAGAAGAGGAAAAAACGGATGAAAAAAACATTAAAAAGCTATGCAGAATTTATTTATCAATTGATTGTAAAAAGCATTAAAATAGACTTAAATGTTATTATATGTACATTTTAAAAAGTATTAAAAATAGATTTAAATGTTATTATATGTATGATTTGTAATTGAATTGAATAATATATTTGTAATTTAAAATGTGACTTAAGGATAAATTCATCAAAAAATGATTTGCACCTTAAGCCACACCTTAAGGTTGTTAGATTAGATTACTATATATATCTAACAACTTTAAAGCGTGGCTTAAGGTTGTTAGAATAGATTAGTATATATATATAATGAGATAAAATTTAATATAACTAAGATATAAGCTTGAAGTTTCAGCGAGACTGGATGGGCCGCCGGTTTCAGCCACACTGGGCCACACCCGGAGGCCAAACAGGCCCTAAATCCAATCACGATACACAGCTGTGGTAAGGGAAAATGAAAACGAAAGATGAAGAAAAATGGCATGAAATGAGAGAGACAGCTAAGGTAGCCGATGAAATTTGGCAACATATAAACTTGAAGTTGACCTATCGTTGTTGCAATAATTCATGACTTTTCTTATTCGTATATTATCCCTCTGCCCGTTCTTTGGGTCCTATTCTACGTGCTTCCAAATTAGCTATACTAATATTTTATATTTAATTTTTTGTGTTAAAGAATAATAAAATGTGATTCAAATTAAGTCACCTATGTGTATATCAATATTTAGATTATGCAATTTATGACTTAAATTGCTCTCTTGTCAAATATGTCAGAAGAATTAGAACTTCAATGACATTTTATAGGATCTAGTAACCAAAAGATTATTATTTTGAATCATCTCATCTTCATTTACTGTTGTATATCGAAAAAACATAATTGTCAATTATGTATTGAAACTTTGTAAGTTGAAGAAAATTTGAGGACAAAACACGAATTTATTGAAATTCAATCGTAATCACACCCCAAAACCAAACATAAATAAATTCCCCTCCATTATATACTCCAATTAACACAATGTTGTGTCCTCTATACACATTGTAAATAAAAATAGAAATAGAGGCAAGGGTACTGTTGTCTTTTTCAATTAAAAACTCCACAATCGCGTCGAATGTTCCCGTTCTGACCCGTCTTAACGCCGACCCGGCCCAGTTTGGTCATGGCGGCAACAAAGGCCGCATTAAAGGCCTGGGAATTTCCGGCCCAATTGTTGACAGTGGGCCTGGACCTGGCGTCTGTGAAGAGAACCTGGTCCGAAGTAAAGAGGCCCATTCCTTGCTGGAGGTTTTTGAAGTACACGTTGTCAAATGCTCTTGGCGTGATTGGATCCATGTTGATCGCCACTCTGGGGTCCACATTCTTTGGACACATCTGTTGTAGCTGGGTTGCATACGTTTTGTTTAGTGTGGGATCCACTGGATTCCCAGGGGCAAAGCTGTAAATTCTGTTGGCGAACTTCCCACAGTGCGAAAATCCCAGGGTGTGAGCCGCTGTTACATTACACAACAGTTTCAGTGCACGTGAAAGTTTACTCCTTTTATTTTATTTAAATTTTAGAAATAAAAATACAAATTTGGTACTATAAATAAAAGAAAATTAGAAAGTTAAAATTTAGAATTAGAATATAATGATAGGATTTTGAACTAATTATTTTTTATGGTTTAATAAAATTTAAAAAGTAGTTTATTTTTCGAGATGTTAATTTCTTTCGTATTTACTAATCTTATTAAATAACGACTTTTAAGATCGAATTCATGATCAAGAAATTGAATTGAATTGAAATATAAAAAAAAATGAATTGAATTACAACCATTTAACTAAAACAATGCGTCATCAACCTTTTTTATATGTGGAATTAATCAACCATTACTTATATCGTCATTATTAATATATCAATATATAGTTTCACATTTCATTAAAAAACAATTACAAGGGCAAAAAAAAAAGAGTATATATGTATATATATATATATATTTTTTTTTTTTTTTTTTTTTTTTGAAACAAACTCTTTTACAAATTTATCAAACTATAGAAACAATTTAAATTTTTAAAAGTTTTATAGATAAAGTTCTAACTTTTCAACATTACTAATTGTGAACAAAAAGGAGTAGTTAGTAACATTAGTGTACGTCCAAATCGAACGTTTAAGATATTATTGATTCGAATTCTGAGTAGAACTTAAAAAAGAGAGAAAAAAAAAAATCTATACACAATTAAATTTGAACTTTTTAACTTTAATTTATAATCTACTTAAAAGCAACACACAAAACTCACGGAATCTCATAGGTTTTCGCAACGAACACGTGTCAGAATGTAATTAGAGCGTGGGAGGCACGCAAGTTATACCTGAGAGAGCGATCATGTCTTGTTGTGTAAGTCCATTAGCAGCAAACAAAGAATTCAGCTGATTAAGATTAAAAGTCGGGCCCGGAAGCCTCCCGTCCACGTCACTAGCTCTAGAAACCAGCCCATCTAATCTTCCCAGCTCCACCGTGTACGACGGCCCACCGGTCTTTAAAATTTCAAACAGTTAAAAAATAAATTACCCACAGTTAATTTAATCACATCAACACTTAAAAGAAATATTACTGATTTCTTAACTAGTTGAGCTATGTTTGGATACTAACCAGAGCGATGACATCCCGTGTTGCCAAAGCAAGAATATCGGCACACGATACCTTGTTTCGGCATTGAGGGATGGCGTCGACGGCAGCTTTCGCTTTAATGACGGTGTCGAATCCATCCCCGGCCAAGGAGAGATTGTCGGAATGATCCTTTTCGGCCTTGTTGGTGCCAGTGGAAGAAATAATCACTGATGCATCACATCCCTAAAAAATAAAAACACAAAAATTGCATCAAAATTACCAAACTCTTATCAACTTTCATTAGGCAAAAACAGAGAGTTGTGAATTCAACAAAATTAAAAGACTATTAGATAATATGCAGACATTCCATCTTAAAACCAATCGGTGATAAGAGAAATAGTTCACATTTCTTATATATTGTTATGAGATCTCCACTCGAATCGTTACAAGTACCTGAACAAAGCAATCATGGAAAAAGAGGCGGAGCGTTGCAGGAACCGTGACGAAGGTTTGCTGGAACTTTTTGGTGACTTCGTTGCGGACTATGTTTTCGAGATTGGGGCAAATGTTGGAATAGAAATTTGGTCGGAGTTGGGCGAGGGTGAAGGAAGGGAAAAGGAAAAGAGAAAGGAGGGAGAGTGCAATTAGGAGATTGTAGCGACCCATTTTAGCAAAAAAGAAAAGGAGGAGGATGAGCGGCATTAATGGAGGGGCTGTAGGAATATATAGGAGCCCAGTTGGATGAAAATTTGGAATAATTTTTTAGCTTTTTACATAAGGAGAAGAAAAGGGTGGAAAAGTCTTGAATTGGAATATGCTTATACATTATACAATGAGTCATGGAAACTCAAATGGGTATTTATTAAAATATAATAATGTAAATTAAAAAGTTGAGAAACGTGATTAAGATTGAAAAGAAATTGAATTTGGATAAAGAAAGGGGGGAGACTAATATTCAGAAATGGTGGCTTTTAGGGAAGGGAGAAAAGAGAAAGAGACAATAATAGTAACAATAATGCAAGGTTGGCAATGGCCGCCTATGGACTGTAGCTATGTAGTGTATTGGAATGGATTGCTAAGTGTAGAATAAGAGGAAAATTACAATGAAATTATTTATAAAAAAACGTCTAATAAGTGAAAATAAATATGTAGATGATCTTTGTGCCAAGAGGAATGAAATAATTAAAAGAAGAATACTAAAAAAAAGATTATAGGTGTTTAAAAATGAAAGAAATAGTTATGAAAAAATTGAATAATGATTACGGATGAATTATTATCAGTGGTCCAAACATACTTGAGGTTGGAATTATTCTTCCCATCTTTGGTTTGATCTCCTTACCTCAAACACGTCTTAATCGAAACCATTATGAAGTGGTCCAATGGTCAAATAGGATTTTTTAAGTGCAAAATGTGATAGATTCAATTCATGATAGTCACCTATTTAAAAAATAATTTTCTACGAATTTTCTTCACAGGTGTACACAAGCTACATGGACAATCACAAATATTAAAAAAAAAAAAAAAACACGTCTTAATAAAAAATGAAATAATTTCAAATAAGCTTGTGCTCTTGTATCTATATTAAATCGTCAATCAATTAGTATCCATACACTAATATATCAGCATTTCAACATGATTGAAGTGAATATTCAAAGTAAGAAAAGGTAGAAATATATGGGGTTGGGCTAAAGTGACAGTTAAGAGTTGGGAAATGGAAAAGGGCATAAAAAAAACTTAGCATCCAAGTTAAGGTTTTATTGTGTAGTGTAGGTGGGTGGGCTGATTAAAAGGTAGAAATTGGGGGCACCAGCCAAGCTAGCTTGCTGGTTCTAATGTCCCTTTGTTTTGTAGCCTAACTTCTGCCCTCTTGCCCAATTTATCATTATCTACCATATGCACAAATATGACATGTAACACATTTGCAAAATCATTAGCCTATGCCACTCCAGCTCAACTTAATAGGGAAATAAATTATAATTGATTCGATCATGAAGGTTGTGACTTACCTTTCTTAGTATAAAATTCTCTAATATTAAAATATGCACCCCCCACATTAAAAAAAAAGAAAAAAAAAAGAAGAAGCCCATAAATAAGAAAATATGGGAATGGACCCTTATTTTATACTGTATTAAAAATTGTATACTAAAATTATGATTAATTTTAAAGTTTGATTTCTACTCCTAGAACTAAAATATAAAGTCATTAAAAACAATTACATTAATGTATACTCAATAATAAAGAGATCATGTGTTCGAATTTATCCCCTAATTATACGGTAGAACTTGAAATAAATAAATAAACTATAACATAAAATGTTTGTAAAGTTTTCTCAAAATAAAAATTCATACCTTTGTTCCTTTTTCTCTCAGGGGAAGTTTTATGGATAAAGTTTTTAAAGTATATAAAACATTTTATTTTGTTATTATTAATTCAAACAAACACATAAAATTAAAAAAATAATAATAATAATTATAAAAAAAAACCTTCAAGTCACTCTATGTATCAAATAGTAATTAGTTAGTTACGAGTCTGAATCCAAAATGTTATTGAATAAAAACAACATAAGGAATATAAGAATTTTAAACTCATATATCTGAAATTTATTTTAATGTTATTTTTTTTTTTAATTGATTGGAATGTGAAGATTTGAACTCTTTATTGGATTAGCATTAATGCAACTATTACTCTTAA
>JBBMKA010000026.1:5260700-5275194 GCA_037833695.1 Sechiopsis laciniata | reverse complement strand
ATTTGTTTTATGCTTGTTTATGTGCCCATTTCGTTTTAAAGCATCATTAGGAGTGTGAGTTTACATTTATTGCATGTCTAGGGCAATATCTATGTTTCCAGCATTTTTAATGAATTTTTAGAAGTTATTTTATATTTTTAAAGAGTGCTTTGAACATTTATTTTTTCTGCTTTTTAGCTACTTTCCAGAATTGAATGTTTGCAGCATTCGTAGCTTAGGACACCAAAACCACATTTCCTCTACTTTTCTTACATTTTATTTTAGTTTTGACTCTCTAAACCACATTTAAACAAGAGTTTAATCTCTAATCCCTGTGGAGATGACTTGGATATTTATCACTTGCTGCATTTGACTGTGTATACTTGCAAATATTGAGTGAATTTAATTCTTGCATTTGTTCTACATTTTATTACACAACTCAAAATTCTCGCACCAGATACCATATTAGATAATTTGATATTTTACCTCGAAACCAATTGATGTTGGAAGGAGTAACATATATCTCTTATAAAAATGTTGAAAATTGATCATCCTTTCAATATTTGACAAGATGAGTAATTTCAACCGTGGGATAAATTATAGATTATTTAAAATGGAGTATTATTATTCAATTTCTGTTGTACCAAATTTCTAGATCTATACCAAATCAAAGTGCAAATTCTAGATCTAATCCAAATCAAATCAAATAGAGATGAAATCATACACAAATAAAAGAAGGATAAGGAGAAGAGATAGCACACCGATTTAAAGTGGTTCAGGAACATCTCTATTCCACTGTTCAGAATGTGAATCGATCGAGCTTGATCGAGTTCACTCATAATGCCATTGTCATAGAAATGTACAAAAGGTTCATAATGGTGGCTAGGGTTTCTAATTCTCTCTCAAAGAAGAAGATAACTCAAATGTGCTTTATATATAGCACATGTTTACACAACTCACATGGTTAGTTAACTAACCTCCAATATTAACCCAAGTTACAAGTAACACACCAAATGGACTAATGATATGTAATTCACCTAAAAACAAAATACTCTATTGAAGTACATATCATAAACAAAATGATAATCGAATATCAGAATTGATCTCGAGATCATCAAGAAGCTCCAAACACACCTGGATTAGAACTTGTTCAAACTGAACAATCAGAATTTCAGACTCACCTGGATCAGAAGCTACCCAAACAAAGTAGCTCAAATCAGAATGCAAAAGAATATTGGCTCAAAATGCCAAACAAACTTGGCTCAGAATGCCAAACAATCTTGGCTCAGAATTCGCTCATGCAGAGCAAATCAAAACTGTCTTCAAGACTTCAGAATCGGAGTAGAACAATCAGAACTCTCATAAAATTCAGCAGAGCGATGAACTAAATCCATCAACGACAACTAAAACTTGTTCTCACATAGAATATCTCTGAAAACATCAAAATCTTATCCAAAAAGATTTTGAACTCGTTGCAAAAAACATGTAACCAAAACAAATGAGGGATCTCCTCTCAGAACGACAAAAGCAGCAAAAAAGAGTCAGCATGATCAGTACCAACAGATTCTTCATAACTAATGCATTCAGCAAACAAAAGACCCTCAAAACATCGAGTCAATACCAAACTGAACTCTCAGACAACAAATTTCCATATTCCTGCTGAAACAAACTTTGCTAGATCAAAATGGCAAGGAACCAAAGTACACACAATACTCCAAATCTAAACAAATCTCTTTCATCTCAAAACAACAATTCAAGAAGTCTGCAAGCTTCATAACTTCATCAAAACTACTAGATGCAACCAAAAAATCATTTACATATAACAAAAGTAGAATGATGCAATTTGCACAAGTAACTTTATTGAAAACAAAATGAGCAAACCAATTTGTTGCAAAGCAACAAACAAATGTGAAAGAGTCAAAACGCTTATAAGACTGCACTCAAAACTGAGCAATGCAATACAAGCCCAAACACGAAGTTCCATGGAAGAACACATCCAGAGAAAGAACATTTATCCCCTATTCTTGCATGTAAACGAAAGCAAACGAATCTGCATCAGAATGTGAGTATACCATATCCTCTAGATTGGACTTAATCACAAACCAGCAATAGCAGTCAACAAGCAAACAAATTTCAAGTCTCATAACAAACGTCCAAAACGAAGAATCCTTCTGACCAAGCCACTTTCCTATCAAACAACTGAAAGTTACCCTCTAAACCAGCAGGAACATCCTCAAGTTCAAGAATAATAAAGATAGGATCAGAACGTACACTAACACTAACATGCACTAAAGGCTCAATTGAAGAATTTTCAAAGTCAAAAGTAGAAGCAACAGATAAATTTCTACAAAGTAGGTCAATATAAAAAGCATCTGGTCGACAACAACTAGACTAATCTTAGGTAGAGAACCTGTCCAATATTCGACATGACGAGTAATTTCAACTGTGCGATAAATTATAGATTATTTTAAATGGAGTATTATTATTCAATTTCAATTAAGATTGCTCGATACTTAATTTACTTAACAAGTTAAGATCTTATCTTTAGTTCTCTTAATTTGAATGGTCACGTTTTGACATATCAATATATAGTCGTTTGTTTGTCTCCGGTGTATTGGTTTCCCAATATTTAATAAAATTTAGTTTTAAAAGAAAAAACAATAAAGCAAATGGCCTAAAAATATGAGAGAGAATACGTTAAGTTAATTAAAAAAAAATTTAAAAAATAAAAATAAAAGAGGAGAGAGAAAAGGCGTTAAGTTAATTGTAGAAAGTCGGATAAGATGGGTGCAGAAAATATGGGTGTTGACAAATCAAAAGGTCCCACAATCCACCGACAAGGTACCAAAGCAACAAGATTCCCTTCCTCCGCCACCATTTATTTAATTTATTATGCTCTGGTTTAACTTATTTATCTTCATTCTAATGGGATAAATAATTGCATGTAGAGTTATTTTGATAAGTAAAAAATTGAGATTGTAATATTAACTCGTTTATATGTGAACGTACTAGTTGCAATCAATAATTTGTTTGATTATAAATTTTTGTGCTTAAGTTGTAGTCAATAGCTTTTTTTTAACGTAACTTTTTGTAGAGTGGTTGCAAGTAACAGCGAGTTTGAAGGTACATTTTTGTAGAAGTGTTGTAGCTAATAACTTGTTTGAATGTAGATTTTTGTAGAAGAGTTACATAAATGATTGGTTTTGAAATGAGAATTATTTTGACTTCTTTTTAGTACAAGTTGGAGGAAGAATCATAAATCTTACAAATAATGTACTATTACTTTTAAATAAATGGAAGTTAAATACCAATTCTCGATATCGAACATGTGACCATAGTGTTAAACTGATTATTTTGACTAATTAAAAATGAATGATTTAAATGACTTATTATTTTGAGTAGTTGCAATAACTCGTTTGAATTTAATTGATCAGAAAGTTGTAAATTTTCGTTTGTAATAAGTTTTCTCTCAACATAAAATTAAATGCTTTCCACGGTCTAATATTATAAATAAAAAAAAAAGTTAATTATATAGAAAGATTATGGCTCATTAAATAGCCTCATAACTTTATTTACCAATTTTATATTTCATATTAATTTATTGTACTTAAAAGATATATTTAATAGAATTTAAAAAAAGTAACTCTTCTTTTTTTAAGAAAACAAAATAACTCCCTTTTTTTTAGTATAAATAGGGGGAAAAAGGATTACAAATATCGATTTTATGGATAGAACCCGTGACTATTGAGTGAAAATGAATTAACACTAATGAGATAACCAATTCGTTCAAAATAACTCCTATTTAATAATTATTTGAATTTTAAATTTTTTAAAAAGAAAAATTAAATCTTAGAACAATACTTTTATTTAAGAGATTCTTTATTTTACGTTATCCCTCCCCCTCTGCCTATGCTTTTAAATTTAAAAATTTAAAGATGCCCCTAGAAGCGGCGTAGTGGTCAAATATTTAGACTTTAAGGTTTAATTCATAAAGATCATTTCAAAAACTAAATGGCTATCATTATTATTATTATTATTATTATTATTATTATTATTATTATTATTATTTTGAGTTTAATACTAAATAGTTAACAAATAATGTATCAGTTATTAGATTTATCTGTAGGCTATATATATATATATATATTCTTAAGTATTATTTTAAATTCAATCTCTATGGTAAAATAATCAAATTATTCATTAATATTAAAATTGACTAATTATAAACTATAGGCTAAAAATATACACCGGCAAGGCGTGATTCCCTGTCTGTGTCTACATCTCTCTCTCTCACTCATAATGTGGGGATTTTTTTATTTTAATTTTATTTTTTGGAATTATAAGTGTGTTTGTTTGGTAGCACAGGAAAATCTAAATTATTTTTGTTTAAACAAATAGAGAAAGGGAAGAGAGAATCTGAACTGATTGTTTGCTACTCATTATTATTACAACAGACCATCTGCTCCCAACCAAGGGAGGGACCAACAAAGAATATCCATATCCTCCTTTTTTTTAAACACCACCCAAAGCCAAAATCCACTTACATATTTAGAAGAAAAAAAAATATCCTCTTTTATATTTATTTTTCTATTATACTAATAAATCTTCCCTGCTTTCTTTGTATTTATTTTACATTTTAACTCCTCAACAAAAAGACAATTAAACAAAAATGATATATGAGCTAACTATGACCACAAATTCAAATTTTATCATATGCATCAATGTTAACACTTTTTTTAATCAACTGGCTTACTATATTATACATAATGTCACTAAAGTACTGCTTATTTAGGTACTAACATATATATGTATCGATATAGTTTTAATGTTTTTAATTGAACGCAACTTAATTCGTGTTAACATATGTCTTTCTATGTTGATAGTTGTCTCATTCATATCCCAACATTTCGGGTGCATAATTTTGTAGTCCTAGATTTCAAAATCAGATTTTATTTTTTTATATGTATACATCTCATTTTTTCTATGACATATTTTAAAATCTTTTCATAACTTATTTAATTATATAAATCTTGTAACTCAATCTTCTGCCGATTAAAATTCTCAGAAAAAAAAAGTCTGCCAGTTAAAAAAATATCAAGAGCACCATGTTTTTTTCCTTCTTAAATAATTACTAAAAAAGAGTAACATTCTCATAGAAAAATCCAACGAAGTCGTTATTAAAATAATGCTCAAAGCATACAAAAACCAAAATAAAATACGCAAGAACAAAAAAAATAAAAGAAAACCAAGAAGAAAAAAAATCAATAGTCAATTTAACATAGTTACGAGGACAACATTGGAAATTAAAAAGTTACGAATTCTTTTCGATAATGTGAGATTCAATTTCAAAGCTAATTAATAATGGTAAAATGGATTGTAAATTAGTTGAAGACCATAGATTATAAATTTAAATCTCCTTCGTCCATTTCAACAGCCTAAAATTAATTTATAGTAAGTTTTTTTTTTTTTTTTTGTATGATCAATCAATATGTGTTGTATAAGAAATACTCATGAATATAAAAAGATAATAATGATAATAAAATAAACGAAGAAGAAAGAAGTGGCTATGAAATATATATATATATATATATATATACCAAGTACTTAGAATCTGGTGCAGTGCTGGTGTTACCTATTTGCGAAGCATATATTTGCACGAAACTTGAAGGAGATTGGCTGGAATCTGACCCCAAACATCGCAGAATTTGGGTATGTTATGTTTCTGTTTCTGTTCCTGATCTTCTTGTTCTTGTAAAAACCCAGAGAATCTTTTTTATTAACATTTCCAATTATTTTCTCTGCAAACAGATTACAAGTTTCTTCTTCATATTCATATTCATCTTCCTCTTTTGCAGCGATCTCAAATAGACAATTACATGCCATGAATCTCAGCAATTCTGTCTGCTGATTGATCGTTAGGATTATTGCCGATTGTTGTTTCAGGTAAAACTCTGGAGGTTTTTCGCTTTTTGTTAGATTTATTGTTACTATCTTGATCGATCTGTGTGTTGAATTCGAGGTTGGATCCAACTTTCATTGTAATTTGTAATTAGAAATTCAGAGATTATTTGGTTTAATCTTTGTTTGAAGTTTCTGTGAAAGCGAATTCTTATTGTGTAGAATGGGTTTTTTTTTTCTTCTTTTTGTTTTGGGGGCATTAAGTGTTCGACGTAATGACTCAATGAGAAAGGGATATTTAGGATGACCAATGAATAGCCTTAATTGCAAATTTTTATCCATTCGTACTGCTCTGTTCTGTCCTCATTATAGCTACTGAATACCCAAATTCATAATGGCGTTGGCAACTGGTACTCAAAGCTCGACACCTTTGGATTTATGATTTTTCAAGCAATAATTTATTCCAGAGAAGCAGAGTTTGAATTTCTAAGCCACTTCCTATTTTGTTAACAACTTTTTTTTTTTTTTTTTTTCCCTCTCAGACTATTTTTGGGGACTCAAGATTCAAGAGTCAAGACAGCATCTGGTTAAAAAAGGGGTTGAAATCCCAATGGAAAAGCTGCCTAAGGCATATGAAAAGGAGTACATGAGGATGGCTATGTTAAAGCATGAAGAAACATTCAAACAACAGGTTTTTTCTCTAATTTTGATCCTTAGTTTGCATTTTTATCCTGTTTGGATTGAACCCAAAACAATCATGCAATTGTTGAAGTGTTAAACTGCATCATTTCATTTTGACCATTGGGGTTTTTCAAATCTACCCATCTTAACAAGAATTGATTTAACTGGATCCTTAGTTTTGCTAGCATTTCCCCCTTTTGCTTTTAATGGTAGTTTATAAATATGGGTGTTTTCAAAGCTTTTTTGGCTAGATCCGAGTAAAGTGGGGTACTATATTGCCCGACTTGAGCCTCCAAGGAATGCTCATTTGGATGTCTCAAGTTCGAGACCTACAAGTTGAGCTTAATTGTAAAAATCCTTGTTGTCTCTCGGATCTAGACGTTGGGATGGACACTGATACCCTTGGTATATGGGAGTGTAGCTCCAATTCCCGGTCATAAAAAGACTTCGGTGCTATACCTTTAAATGAGGGAGAAAATCTAAGATTTGTGGTGGCAGGGCAATGGATGGATTGGATCGATAACCATTTTCCAACTAGGATTTTGTCACATCATCATCATTGTAAAAAAATTACCAACTTCTTTCATCATAGTTCCACAACCCCTTTTTTTTTCCTATGTTGATTATCTAGTTTTCTTTCCACCTCTAATCTATTCTTACACCAATTTAATTCATGTCCTAAGCTTGGAAAGGCATATTGCAGGTACATGAACTTCATCGGCTTTATCAAACCCAAAAGACATTAATGAAAAACGTGGAGAAAAGCAGGCAAAGTGGATGGAATAATCTAGAGAGTTGGGACAAAAGGAATGAGATATGTTTCAGACAAATTTATGAACCAGATGCAAAAGATTATTACAGTTCATCAACTCATACAACCAAACTAAATCACTTGGATCAGTCAGTTGAGGATGAAACAGAAGCCAATAATGGAACTCCGCAGATCATAAACGAGAATGAACTCCAACTAACTCTAGGGCCTTCAAGTTACAATACTTCAGATTCAGGAGTAACCCACTCTTCTTCTTCAACAGAGTCCAGCCACGAGGGAAGTCGTACCGACACAAAGCAAGTTCAAGGTCATGAAATGGAGGTGACTGAAAATTCTTTAAGCTACCAAAATGGAAGTATTAGGGGAGAGAAGAAGATGCTAGATTACACTCATTGGCCTTTTCAAGTTTTGAGCCTTAACATGACTTAATTTTCAAGGTATGAAAAAATATTCCAATTCATTTTGAATCAAACTACATATATGCCAACTATGATGTATAACTTAGTAACGAAGAAGTTATAAGTTTGAATCGGCTGTTTGTGTATGTTGTTGAATCAGAAAAAGGAAAAAGAAACAGGGTGATTGATGTTTAGTTGGTTTCTTCTTCCTCTCTTGGTTGTATATTGAGATGTTGATATGTATTACTTTGTACATTTTAACTTTTAGGGAAAAAACACTTTTGAATTTCCAGCTATGAAAAATTACATGCATGTTTTTTGTCACTAGAGAAAGTGCTTTTTAATTCTTTATGTTATTGTTGCATAATCAAAGTATTTTAAAAAACTACGGAAAGGTACTTTAAAATTATTATTATTATTAAAAGTCATCTAGATAGAAGAAAGTTGATAGAGACTGAGATTTTATCAAATTCATGTGGGTGGAAGAATAGTAATCAGTGGCAAATTCTAATTCTTTATCGTAGTTGAGTAAATGGTTTTTTATCTTTTTTTTTTTTTTCAATTTTACCAAAATAAAAATTAAGTACTATAATTGTGATTGTGTGAAGTCCTTGAGGTTTAATTTTGTTGTAAGGGTAGGTCAATTGCTAGTTAAGTTGGGCAAAATTATGTTAGTTTTTGTTGGGAGTCTATGCTCTCTTTAGATACTTTGGACACTTGGTTTTGTTGAGACATCTCCCTCCACATATTATGTTGATGGAAGTGTGTTGTTTTGGTTTCGCTTGGTTTTCATAGAAAAAAAAGTTGGATAAAGAAATTAAACAAGAAATTTTCCCCACAACCAGTTGAATTGATATAACCATGATAGAATGATCTATTGGTTAAGTGAATTTTAGAGAATTAAGAGTTCATGATATTGGTAATCACCTATTTACTAATTAATTTTTTACGAATTTCTTTGACATTTATATATTATATGGTCAAGCGATATGTCTCGTGACATTAGTCGAGATGCATGCAAACTGACTCGAATAGCTATCGATATAAAAAAGAAAACTAGTTGAATTGATATAAAATATGGATTCAAAATTCTTTAAATGTTGTCAAACTTAAAAAGTACAATATAAACTAGGCTTTAATTTCAGAAAATGAAGTCAATTTGAATTTTGAATGTAAAAGTTGCCAGTGAAGTTTCTTTTTATTTATGGCATGTTAGAGAATAATACCAATTGCCATTTTAAAGAGAGCAATATGATATAACGTGTTTGTTTTTTTAAAAGTGTTTTTTGACCAATTGTAAATTCACAAGTAATCAAACGGCTGCCCTTTTAATTGAAATCTAGCTATAGTGATATTCGTTTAATTTTGATGTCTATATGCTTTGAATTTTTGTTTATACAATGTCACATTCTCGTAGTTATTTTGGTTTAAACTATTTTTTTGTAGCCAACAAAAGCAATAGATCGACGATATCAATGTTCACCCAACAACTAAGGGCTCGTTTGATAACATTCTTGTTTTCTGTTTCCTATTTTTTTAGAAACAGACAGCTTGTTTGATAACCGTTTCCGTTTTTTGTTCCCAAAAATAAAAAAAATGTTTTTCAAATTAGCTGAAAAAATGAGAAACTGTTAAAATCAGTTTCTGCTATTCTGTTCATTTACTTTCTTAAAACCGGGCTAAATTGGATTTATATTATAGCGTTCATACATTTTTTCAAATGATGGCTGTAATGTGATGGTTTATTTAACCTTTTTCACTTTTGTTCCATGGGAACGGTTCGAATCCTATTTTTGCACCTTTTTTTTTTATTTTTTATTTTAATGTTTATTAACTGTTTTAAATTATAGGTTTTTGATTTTGTAATTTTTTATTCTATAAATTTTAAAGTTTGAAGTGCCTAATACAATTTGCAATTTTTTTTATTTATTTATGATTTGTGGTTTGATTTAAAAAATTTGTAATATGTGTATTTATTTAATTTTTAATACATTTGGAACCTCTAAAAAAAAAAAGTATTATCAAGAAAAAAAAATAACTAAAATATACATTTGACACTCCTCATATTTTTATTACTCAAAATAACTCCTCATTTTTAACTCCTCATTTGTAATAATTAATTTATAACTATTCAAAATAACTTCTGAATACTAATAACTCATTTCTAATCATTTATTTTTATTATTTTTTTTTAAATAACTCATTTCAAATTATTATTTTTTAACTACTCAAAATACTATTTATTTTAAATT
The DNA here is from genome assembly GCA_037833695.1 of Sechiopsis laciniata. Classification (NCBI taxonomy): domain Eukaryota; kingdom Viridiplantae; phylum Streptophyta; class Magnoliopsida; order Cucurbitales; family Cucurbitaceae; genus Sechiopsis; species Sechiopsis laciniata. Next base: position 5,265,214 of record JBBMKA010000026.1, on the reverse strand, counting down.
TACATCCAAACAAGCAATTGTCTCTAACTTCTCTATAAAAAAACTACATTCAAACGATTTTTTTGCTACAACTTTCAATTTTTAACTCCTCAATCTAACTCTTCATTCCAAACTTCATCCAAACACCTCGTTGGGTTATTTTGAGTAGTAAAAAATTTTCAATTTTTATAATAGCTCGTTTTAATGAAGATTTTTAGTGGAGTTGCAATCAAAACTCATTTGGATGTGTTTTTTTTGTAGAAGCGTTAGAGATTATGGCTTGTTTGGATATGCATTTGAAATTAAGAGTTATTTTGAGTAGTTAACCATAAATTATTAGGAATGAGTGGTTAAAAAGGAGTTATTTTGAATTGTTAGAAATGAATGATTAGAAATTAGTTGTTATAAATGAAGAGTTATTTTGATAGTTAGAAATAAGGAGTTATTTTTAAGAGTTAGAAATGAGGAATTATTTTGAGTAATTATAATAGCTCATTTGGATGTATTTTTTCGAGGAGTAGTTAGTAAATACTCAATCTAAATCGTCCTTAAATTTGACAAACAAACACCTCCTGAAAATATTTTTTTTTAAAAAAAACAAGAAACAAGAAAATAAGAAATGGTTATCAAACATGAATGTTTTTTTTTTAAGAAACAAAAAACAGAAATAGTTATTAAACACATTTTCATTTCTTATTTTCAAAAAATAAGAAACAAGAAACAAAAACTGAGAAACAAGAAACAAGAAACGAGATCGTTATCAAACGAGCCCTAAGATGTCATGTGTTTGAATCATCTCACCCCAAAAATTGTTGTACATGTGCATTATTGTATTAGACTATTATATATCAATTTAAACTCCAAACTTTGAAAAGAAGACCTTATGAATTTGCTATTCGATTCCATTAACTTATATATCAATTTAAACTCCAAACTTTAAATCTATAATTATTATTCTAACGTTTGATTTTCATTATTTTAATATGTATATTTTATCTATATTTTTAAAAACCAAACTAAAATTTAAATATTTGTTTTGATTTTTAAAATTTAGTTAAAGACTTTTATATATATTACATAATTAATGGATAGTAAAAGAGTGGTCCATATCTCTTGTAAAGATGCTGAAAACTCTACATCTTTCTAATATAGAACAAGATGAGTATTTCCAACATGTTCAAAAAGATCACCTTCAATAAGATTTGAATTTGTAAACCTAAATACCCACTTGAGTTGGATCCAAAAATTTTAGATCAATTACCGCTTATGTTTTATCTGCTTGAGTTGAGTCTGAATTACCTTCATGGATTTTTATCCACATGGGTTGGATAAGAATTTGGGGGACTAATACCCACATAGAAACCGTATTAGATAATAATGTATTCTACCTCAAAACCAGTTGGTAGTCACAATAATAACTCATATCTCTTATATAGATATTGAATACTTCTTATCTTTCCAATGTAGGACAAGATTAGTATAGGCAACAATAGAAGATAAAATCATATATAGAAGGTTAGAGTAAATACAAACTTTAAAAAAAATTGAGAAACCAAATGGTTATCAAACCAACTGAGTACAGTAAAACCAACTTCATTGAAGGTTCCTTTTTCATTTTGAATGGTTTCACCCTATTTTTTAAAAAATATATATTTCCAAATAGCCTCTCATGAATGATAGTTTTTAAAATTATAAGCGTAAAATATAAGTTTAGTCCATATGTTTTGAAAAAAAATAAGAGTTTAGTTTTCATGGTCTAAAAAATATGGATTAAGTTCCTATAATTTGAAAAAAGTTAGAATTTAGTATCCATAATTTAAAAAAAGTTCGATTAAGTCTCTATGATTTTAAAAATTAGAAGTTCATCCTTATAATTTTATAAAACCTAAAATATAGTCATTGTCGTGTGTAATCGTTGACATATTAAATACATGGAACTTTACTATCCATGTATTAATGATATGATCTTTTGTGGTACCAGCCACTTAATTCATAATTTCATCATTAATACATGAATAATTTATTTTCAAGTACTTAAATTGCTAACGATTAGAAACAATAATAATTATTTTTTTTAAGTTTTTTTTTTCTTTTTTAACAAACAACCTCTAACCATTAAAGAAAACGAGCATACAACCTAACCTCCCAAATGAGGTGTGAAACCACTAACGGGATAGGACCCCCGAAAAAGGCCCCAATCCACAAGTTGGAGGGTGGCCATCCAAAGCACAACAAACCATCAAATAAAGCACTAGAAAATAGTTATGAACCACGTTGACACTACAACCTTAACAAATATGGAATAGACACATTCTAAATAAGGCAAAAAAACCATCGCCAAACCCACAAAGGATGACTGACGATGAACTTTAGGGGATAATCTATGGAGCGTGAGAACAACTGTGGTACGCGACCCCACCAAAGTAAAAAATGAGAGAGTTGACCTCATAAGAACCCACCCTTTCCCAGAGCGACCAATTCAACACCTCAATATTGATTCCTTTGCCCACCAATTCCACTAAAGAATGAACCAGCATAAAACCACCTATCCTACCCTTAAAATAAATTATAACAGTGCTGCTACTAATAGAAAACATGAAATAAACCACTAGAAATCTATAAAAACCAGCCAAAACCAAAAGAAATAATCCAAAAAAATACCAACAATAGGAGTCCTAGATCACCAAATGAAGCAGCTGAAATTCAAAATAAATTAATTCAGGAAGGGTAGCCACGAACTGGACAAAAAACCAACCCGATTTTAGAGAACCCACGGTTCGGTCCAAAGAACCGAACCGGTCCACTAGAACCAGCGATTTCACCCTCTGTTCAGACTGGTTCAAAAGAATCGGTTGCAAACATGGACTGACCCATTTCCAACCCCTTGAAACGAGCAAAACGTATTAGATAGTATGGACATCCATCTCAAAACCAATTGGTGATGAGAGGAGTAGTCCACCTATCTTATAAACACTAGGAGATATCCTCACCTTATCAATGTGGGATTCTCAACAAAACCTAGCGCATGATGAACAAATGTCCTTACCTCGAGCCCATAGCTTGCCACTTGCCCCATCACACTTCCTGCAACACCACGCCACACTAATCCTCAAAATCTTCGTTGCCGACGACGTCAACGTTCCCCTTCGACCCAGCTTCTTTGTCCTCAACGGTGCTTGCTTGATTCTTCAACGGAAATGCTCCGACCACAAGAGATCTACTTAATTTTTCTAACTTCTCTACGCTCCTCTTTCGACCTAAGTTTGATTGCTTTGCCATCAACACCTCATCTCTTTTCCACTTCTTTCCACGATAATATGGCATTCTCCTACACCTAGAGATGTTCATTTTCCCCACGAGAACCCACCCCTAACGGGGCGGGGAATCCCCGATTAAGAGGGGAACGTGGGCAGGGATAAAAAGCTTCCCGTTGCCTAAACGAGGAATGTATTTCCAATCCCCGTTTCCCCGATCCCCGTCCCGTTTACATTTTTTTTTTTAAATTATTTTTTCTTCCATTATACCTTTTAATTTTTAGATAAAAAATATTGTTGGTGAAATTATTTTTTCAAATGAATATTTTTCTTAATAATTAAGGATATAGTTGAAAGTTGATAGATATTTTTAAAAGAAATTTTAATTATTTGGGATTATTATTTAAAAAAATATAAAAAATGAAAAAAGAAAAAAATGTTACACAAGAAAAATTGCCTACGAGGAACTCGACCCTCACGAAAAAAAATGGTGAATTTTGCGGGGACAGAGATTGATATCGGTGGCGGAGATAGGGACAGGGAAGCCATTCTCTAGCCCCATCCCGCCCGGTGGACATCTTTACCCATACCAAATCCCCTTCCTCCATCTTTGTTTCTTACTGTCGATTGGTTTTACCAAACCATTTCCTCTTCTTGCGAGAAGCAACCTCTTCTCCTTTCCAACTGCAGGCACCATTTCTTTCAAAGTCTTCATCCCTTCACCAGCCTCCTTTCTTCTCCCTCCAGATTCATCAAAGAAATAACCTTTCACCATGAACAATTCTACCTGATCTCCAAAGCCACCGTCCTTCTTCAAAGAAACCCAGTAACGCTTGCTCTAATCTCTCCATAACGAAAAAAGGGAGGGTCTAGTAATGGATACAAATGTGCCCAATGACGCTCACCACCCAATCTTGCGTGAGCCCACCAAAAGAGCATCTCTCTCTAAAAGTTAAAAGATTTTAAGTTTTATCAAACCATAAAATTAAATTTTAATTTTTAAAATCACAATCATTAAACTTTATCTTTCTTTCAATTCTAGACATTAAATTTTAATTTTTGAAAACTTGAGTACTAAACTTAAACTTTATTCAAAGTATAATTATTATATTTTATCCAAATTATAATAAGGGAAATTGTACCAGCTGCCCACTTTTGGGAAAGTATTTGCAAGCGTGTTCAAATCCCAACTTATTTGCAAAAATATTTTTCCTTTCTTTTTTATTTTAAATAACTAAATTGTAAGTTACCATTTTACCCTCCATTTACATCAAGACACCT
>JBBMKA010000026.1:5240000-5253123 GCA_037833695.1 Sechiopsis laciniata | reverse complement strand
GCTTTAGCGAACTTTGGACATGCCACGTCATCATTCTTCCATTTATTATTTAATTTAAATTGTGTGTTTGAGATTTTGCGAACAGTACTCTATTCTAAAAAATTTCAGGGTAGAGTTCATCGTCGTAGAGGTCATGAAAATGGTTGCGATGGTCAAAGTGACAATCATGAAGAGAATGGACAGTCGAATTAACCAAATTAATGCGGAAGAGGACGAGGGTTGAGGAAGAGATGGTCGATTGAATTATTTCAACATCGAATGCTATAAATGTCACAAATATGGTCACTATACGAGTGATTGCAACTCCAAAAAATGATATAATTATTGTAAAGTGGGGCATTAATTTTGAAAAAGATTGTCGAGCCGATAAAAAGGTGAAAGATACAACTAACCTAGCCTTAGAAGGCAAAGCGAATGAAGGTATTCTCTTGATAGCGCATAATGAAGTCAACATCAACAATGACACTTTGTGGTACCTCGACTCAAGGTCTATTCAAAGAGATGTAAAAGATTGAATATGGTCATGTGTCATTTGGCGATGCGTCAGAGGCAGAGGTACGATTTATTACTTGAAGAAGGATGATTTAATAGGGTTAATCTAAGATGTTTATTACGTACCACATCTTAAAATGAATATTTTGAGTTTGGGGCAACTCATAGAGAGGGATTACTCAATATTTTTTAAAGACTAGCTATTACAATTGAAGGACAAGCAAGAGCGTTTGGTAGCTCAAGTCGAGTTGGGAAGAAATTGAATGTATAAACTGAATTTGAGAAGCATACGAGAAAAATGTTTACGATTCTACGTAGAAGACAAAGCATCACTTTGGCATCTTCGCTTTTGGCATCTACATCATGGTGATCTAAAAGAATTAGCGAAGAAGAATATGGTGCACGGGCTACCTAACATGGACTACGAGGGAAAATTTTGTGAAGATGCGTGCTCAGCAATCATGTGAGAACCTCATTTCAAAAGAAAGTGGAATATTGGTCGAAGCAACTACTCGAGATGATTCATACCGTCATATGTGGACCAATTACCCTAGAATATTTCAGCGGTAAAAGGTATTTCATTTTTTTATTGATGATTTCTCACAAAAAACTTGGGTTTATTTTTTGAAAGAAAAATCAGAGGCACTCGAGGCGTTCAAAAAATTGAGAGTGAAAGTGAAGAAGGAAACTAGATAGATCGAAGTTGTACGATATGATAAAGGTGGCGAATATACATTGACGACTTTCATGGAGTATTGCAAGGAGCAAAGCATAAGGTGATTTCTAACAGAACCATACATTGCTCAACAAAATGGTATGACCAAGAGAAAGAACTGAATCATTCTTGACATGATTTGATCAATGATAAAAAGAAAGAAGATGTCGAAAGAATTTTGGGCTGAAGCTGTGCAATGCGTCGTCTATGTACAAAATCAATGTCCACATGCGAAGTTAGATGATCAAACACCGCAAGAGGCATGGAGTGGACAAAAGCCAATAGTTTCGTATATCAAAGTGTTTGGTAGTGTGGCTTATGCACACGTACTGGATCAACAAAGAACAAAGCTGGAAGACAATGGAAAAAGGTATATTTTTAGTGGGTATGATGAAAAAACAAGAAGAAGATGATGGTGAGTCATGATGTGCTAGTAAACGAAGAAAGCAAATGGGACTGAAACAATTGGATAGAAGTTAACATCCAAGTTGTAGAACCATCAGTCATCGCATCAACAAGTATACCAAAAAATTCTGAAACTATCAATGTGTTGGGAATATTGGGTACGAACATGCATTTTGCGAGGCGGAAGCGAGTGAATAATAAAACTTTCACAATAATTAATCCAATTAATTATCTTTGATTAATCAAATTAATCTAAATGCAATACCCTAGGTGATTGACATGTTATCGAAAAAGAATACTTACATTGACTGTCGCCTCTGATCTAATCTGGCAGGTCTTTATGTTGAGTAAGATCAATTATTCCCTGTGGAAAAACTTGAACGATCTCCTCCGCTCTTCCAGGCTATGACTTCTTTGCTACCACTAAGTGCTTGGTGGGAAGCCTTTAGAGAAGGGAGCTAGGAACTTTGTCAGAATAGTCTGACTATGGAGGAGAAAAGAGATCTCAGCTTTCAGAGAGGTTTTTCAACTTATGAGAAAGGTTACTCTGAAAGTGAGTGTGATGAGAATGAAAGCCTCCAAGACTTCCTATTTATAGTAGAGTGATGGAGGTTTCAATTAAAAGTTTTCCGATGTGGGACAAAACATTATGCATTTTTTCCATTTTATTTTTCTTATTTAATTTTCGAAAAATCCATATTTTGTTTTATTTATGTTAATTAATATTTATACAATATATTTTAAATAAATAAATATCTAATTAATATATCCAATATATTAATTGTCTGCTTTAATAATCATACCATTTTGTTGAGTAGTGTTTTATTTATTTTAATTAATAATTATTAACCAATTAATATGTCCAACATATTAATCAATATTCTCTATTTAATAATTATTCAATAATTATTAAACCAATTAATATGTCCAACATATTGATTTACTGTGATCTCTTAATTAAATAATTATTTATAATTAATTTATCAAATAAATTAAATTCTCCTTATTAATATTTATTCAATAAATATATCCAATATATTAATTTTCAAGTTTAATAATTTAAACTTTATGCTCCTATTAATTATGTCTCACATAATTAATATGTGAATTTGAACTCTTCATCTCACTCTCTAATAAAACAGTGTACCAGCAAGTATGAGCTAGCTCGGGGACCGGTGAACTTATAGGTTGAAAGTTACAACGACCCAGGATCCGATCCCTATTCGTTAACATCAGGTTTATTCTACTAAAGGCATGTACTGAACTCTTTCACACTATAGGACAAGTTAACATCCACGGATATAATCGGTCATCTGTCATATGATCCTTCACGAGCTTGTTCGTAATTCACATATGGGACAAGAAATCCGTTCTACCCTTGTTATTACATCTTTCTCCTTAGGCGTCATTGATTCCTCTAATGAACAAGTGTTCATAGTACAACTATAAATCAATGTCCTCTCGGGCCAATAAGAGGCCGGATCCCTTTGTCCAAGCCCCGAAATCAGTTCTTAAGGGAACAACTCTACATCTTCCTCAAATTTTGAGAAGGCGTGAATTCCTTCTTGTGATGTTGCGTTTCCAGCCACTCACTATAACAATCCCCAAAGTGGGAGGCTTATTGACCCAACGCTATTTGGCTGGTCTTACCCATGCACATCAAAGGACGCCTTAATGAAGTAGGAGTTCACAACCCACTCAGGATTAAGATCACATCGACATACGATCATCCTTAGTGAAGTAGTTGATACGATTCTATAACGAAATTGCTAGATCGATCATAAAACTTCTAGTCTAGTCTTATGCAAAAAAACTCCTTTTTGCATAGGCACCCCCACTCACATGTCTCCACATGAACAACCAGGATCACATTGTTTGCAACATTTGCAAAGCAGGTCGTACCAACACTGTATACGTTTTAGGTTATTAACTTGGAACTAGATCCACTTATATGTCTCAAATACTTGTCTAAGTGTACATCCAAATAACTATGGAAATATCACTATTAATCCAATTAATGCGATAAAGCTGAACGACGATTGTATATTAAATGCGCAATTAATGAAAATAATAACATTTATTAATAATTGAAATATAACATTAAATGCTTGTTCTTTAATTACAAACTTCTATGTCTTTAGGGCACAATCCCTAACACGATGATGAAGATGAACCACAACAACCCATAATGCGAAGTTTGCAAGACTTGTTTGATTTGATAAATGAGGTGCACCTTGTATGCCTTTTGGCAGATGCTAAAAATATTAGCTTTGAAGAAGGGTACGAGACAATAAGCGGAAAACTACTATGGATGAAAAGATTAATGCAATTGAGCGCAATAATACACGGGAGCTAACAAAATTTTGGGAAGGAAGTCCACCCATTGGTGTGAAGTGGGTATTCAAGAAAAAAGATGAATGTTAAAGGCAAGATAGAGCATTACAAGGCGCGACTTGTTGCTAAAGGATATAAGCAAAAAGCAAGAATTGACTATGACGAAGTATTTTCTCTCGTTGCAGGAATTGAGACAATCTGATTGCTCATTTCCCAAGTGGCTCAATTCAAATGGCCGATATTTCAAATGGATGTCAAATCGAAATTCTTGATTGGTGTGCTTGAAGAAGAAGTCTACATCGATCAACCACTTGGGTACATGAAAATTGGAGAAGAAATAAAAGTGCTAAAGTTTAAGAAAGTGTTTTATAGGTTGAAGCAAGCACCGCAAGTATGGAATACACGCATCGATACATATATCAAGGAGAATGGGTACAAGCAATGTCTCTACGAGCATGTGCTTTACACAATGCAGAGTGGAGGTAATGCGATAATTGCTACACTTTATGTCCATTACCTTATTTTTATGGGTAACAGTGATGCGATGATAGAAGAGTTTAAGAGCGCAATGACAGAAGAATTTGAGTGATGGATTTGGACTTGCTGAAGTTTTTTCCTCGGTTTGGAGGTTGAACAAGTAGAGACGAGCATTTTTGTATCACAGAAGCAATATGCAAAAGAGTTTTGAAGAAGTATAAGATGGAAAATTTTAACCCGGTATCAATACCAATAGAACCAGGTACAAAATTCTCAAAGTTTGATGCAGGAGAACTTGTAGATGAGAGTAGATACCAGATTTTGGTGGCAAGCCTTTGTTATCTCACATGCCCAAGGCTGGATCTCACATTAAGTGTTGGCATTATATGTCGGTTCATGGAAGAGCTAGTTTATTCGCATTGGAAGGAGTTGAAGCGAGTTCTATGATACATCCAAGCTACGGTGTCACTTGGGATGTTCTCCTCGAAAGTGGAAGATCACAAGTTGGTTGGCTATTCTGATAGGGCTTGGTGCGGAGACATGGACGATCGAAAAAGTACATCGGGATATGTATTCTTTATGGAAAATACAACATTTACTTGGCTTTCAAAGAAACAATCGATCGTGATGCTTTCGACATGCCAAGCTGAATATGTTGCAGCTTCTTGGTGTGTATGTCATGAGATATGGCTCGAAAATTTGTAGAGCAAGATGGAGCTAAAGCAAATTAGTGCAACCGTGATTCAAGTTGACAAAAAATCAACAATTGAGTTAGCAAAAAATTCAGTGAACCATGACAGAAGCAAACACATTGATGTTTGCTTTCATTTTATCCGATATCATGTATTCGTCGATCGCTTGCTTCACCAGCCGTCCATGGCACACGATTTGAAGGTTAGGTAGGTTTTCGATCTTTTTATCTAGCTGAATTTGATCCACGAGCCTCATAGTTCCGTAATAGATTTGAAAAGAGAGTGAAAGATGAATTAATTGGGAAGATTGATGATATATTGAATGGTATTGCTATCAAGTTGATTTTCTAGCCTTTTTTAAAATAAAAAATTTATGTTGCTTTTGAATTTTAGAACTCATTGCTGTGTAAAATAAACTCTCAAATTTGATAGGTTCTTTACTCTCTATTTATGCTTCATATTTATTAATATGTGTGATGGATAGTGTTAGTACTAGTTTAGAGGATGGACTTTCAACTAGATTGATTTAGTTTTGTTTTTCTAAGTTTTGTTGTTCCTGCCATTAAATTTGAGCATGAAGTTAATGAAATGTTAACAACATAAGTTATCGAATCCAAACAAACTCACATCCACATCGTGTAAAATCTGAAACTTGATTGTTTCTTCTTTATCTATTATGTATTTGATTGTTTGTAAATTGTATTGGGTTTTTGTAGATTGAGATTGTATTGGGTTTCCTGTCTTTTTGCTCTATTCACCTCTAACCACAAGCCCCAATTGCGATGCAAATTTCAGCCAAGGAGTTTCGTCCAATGCCTTTTTAGTTCATGAAAATTATGCTGACTTTATACGTAAAGTGGTTAATTAGGAGTCATTACATTCGATAAACATAGATCACTTTTGAAGGATGGACCCAAATGGTACATGTGATGAAGGAAGAATCATTTTAATATGAGAGTTAAATTTAAGATGAAGTCATTAATTAGTCTGCTTGTTAGTTTGAACAAATGTTGAAATGTTGCAAAACCAATGAGTTGCAAATTTTTAGATATGAAAAACAAAAAGCAGTAAATTTTGATAGAAGTAAACTTAAATAAGTCCATAAAAAGTTGCAGCCTCAAACTATGACCTTTGTGGAATTATCAACTTGATACCTTTGTTGCCTGCCAAAATGAAGGTGGGTGGAAGGTGATGCACTTAATTTACCATTTTCTTACAGCTCTTTCGATGCCATTAACTTGATACCTTTTTTGCTCTTTTTATGCTCATGGTTGAGATACATTTTTATGACTTAATGGTTTATATATAAATGTTCATCTAGTGGTATGTGTGGAAAAATTTGGCAACAAGACTCGGTGGCTAGAAGAATATATCTAATGAGGTGTAAATGAAAAGTGCTTGCGTTGTTTGCTTCATTTTGAATTGTCTGCAGTAACTTTAGTTAGAGATTTTGTATGAAATGGTTTTTTTCATTTTTAGTATAGCAAATAAATTTGCTCTTATCAATTACTATATATGACTACAAAATGTAGTATCTTTTTTCCCTCATAAGTCATCTATGCTTTCAAATCACAAGAAAAAAAAAAAAAAAAACGTTGTTTCACTACTAGAAATTCGACCTTCCATGACACCCACTTAACCTCCATTTTGATGAGAAGGGAAAAAATGTGTCATGTTAGGATAAAATGCGGAGGTTTCTATTTTGTATTTTTTAAGGTATGATTTTTTAAAATCTTTATACTCTCTTTTTTCACTTTTGGAGCCCTAGCCACTTCCCTCTCTTCTTCATTTCCATTTCAACACCAAAGGAATTCATCTCTTGTCATCTATAAGCTCATCCTTGAAACCCACACATCAGAGGAGGTCTCCAATTTTCTCATGGTGGTAATTACAAGTTTACCTATCAAAGCATCAAACCCAATGAAACTTTCTTCTTTTTTGTTCAACTCTTACCCCCAACCCCAAACTTATTTTTCTCTTCTTCCTAAACCCCATTTCCTGTAAAAATCCACGCCAACAATCCAAATTTCTCAAACCCTACATAGGAAATTTTGCGTATTTTTGCAGTCACAATTGAGCCACAACGAGGATTGCCCAAAAACAACCCTCAAAGACTACTCAAAGAGGTGGCAGAGGGAAAACAAGCCATATCTCCGAAGAAGAAGGTACCCCCAAGAAGGTTTATTCTTAGACTGCCATTAGATGATAAGAGATTAGCGGAAAGGTTTCTTAATAGCCTTCAATTAACTCTCGAATCATTCCCATTACTGAGTTCTTGTTTACCATCTTCGCAGCTTTACAATACCGATAAAATTTGGATGGATGACTACTTGCTAGAAGCCAAACAAGCCCTTGGATACCCACTTCAGCCCTCTGATAGCTATGTATGTGACAATCCTGCAAAACAATTTGATACATTGTTGTATTTGGCTTTTCAGCATCCATCTTGTGAAAGAAAAAAGGTACGAAATGTAAGATCTGGGCATTTAAGGCTTTTGTTTTTATACGTAAGAACTTCATACCTTTAAATGCGCAAAGCTCTCCTATGCTAAAGGTTACTGATGAATTGTTACTTTGTGTATGCAAGGTGTTTGATGAAATGACTAAAGGTCTTGGAGCTTAGAAGATAGATTCAACTTTTACATTGAATTCTCTATCTTTTTCTCTCAAGTATTCTTTGTTTAATTAAACCTTTTATTGTATTCATCTCTATCTCTAATTAATGGAGGTCTTGGTGCTTGGAAGGTAGGATCAGGTTTTGTTTCTTTTTTATTTCTTGAGTATTTGGTCAATGTGGACCAGGACGGAGTAGAGTCGTTCTTGAAGATTTGAGGATGCATTTTGATGTGTTGAAATCATGGGATTTGTGGGATTCTTATTTGGTTGTTTTGGGTTTCTTGATGATTGTGGATTTTTGCAGAAAGAATGGAATTTGGGTTTGGATTATCTGGTAAATAAATAACCTTCAACATTAAGGTTTGAATTATTTGGGATTCTTCTTTGGGTGTTTGAGACTTAAAGTTTTTGTATTGTTCAGATGTTAGAGAGTTTCTGTTGACTTGATGATTAGAGCTTTGGTTTGATAAGATTATTTGATTAATTCCTCGAGTTGTTGGCTTGCTACAAAGGTACAAATGAGGTCATTAATATTTCTAATTCTTCTTCATTATTTTCTTTCCTTTTTAATTTATTTTATACAAATAGTTACTTTGTTACTTTCTTTCTTGATGGCTTTGTCTATAGAACCTCATAAGGAAGATCTTTGGAAATCTATTTTAGTTATTTTAAGGCTTGTCCTCCCTTCTTATTTTTCATTTCATGTTACTCCTTGATATTGCACTAATGCAACATTCAATTAGTATTCAGTGTTTAGATTTGTGACAAAGCTTCTAGTTTAGATGACATTGTTTTATATGGTTTCATCTTTCTTTAAAAAAGTATGTAAATCCTAATCAAATTGTATAAACAAGTATTTGGAAGCTATTTTTAGCTTTCAAATTTTGGTTTGGTTTTTAAAAACATGATTAAAATGTTGACATCATAGTAATGAAAACAATATGTTTGAGTTGTAATTGTATGCTTAAATTTCAAAAATTAAAAACAAAAAATCAAATGGTTATCAAATGGGACCTTAATCCTTCATTTACTTCTACTTTTTCTTGTAATAAAACTTTGCATGAAGTTTAGTTTTTGGAACAAATGAATAATTGATATCTAATATGAATGTGAAAATATCATGATTACTTTTATCTTCATTACAATTTCTAATTCAAAGTTTTGTTACTATATTGTGTAGGTACTTTACTCAAAGTGACGATCGTTTGCATCTCCAATTATCATGTTAGTTGTCAACATACGTATACTTCGCATAAGGATAGTTGACTACAATTTTCTGTGATGCTATAAACTTTCTAGTTTAACTCTATGTAGAAATTTTAAAGATTAACAAGTGTATTTTATTACCATGAATGTTTTTTGTTGAATTGTAATGTACAAATTGTTCAAGTTATATGTGAAGTGATATTTGTTGGAACATATTGTGTTTAGATTTGTGGCTGCACATTATAAATTTTTTTTCACCGGTAAAAAACACAAACAAAATTGGTTGTAAATAGGAATAAAAAAATGTTATACAAACTTATAATATGATATAAATAAATTTTCATACATGGATCAATCGTGACTATAATATAATGATATATATGACTATGTATGTGTCATTAATGGATCAATCATGACTATAATAAAATGTCATAAATAGCTCAATCATGACTAAAGTAAAATGTCATAAATGGCTCAATCATGACTAAAGTAAAATGTCATAAATGGCTCAATCATGACTATATATATGTGTCACTAATGGATTAACCATGACTATAATAAAATGTCATAACTGATTCTATAATGACACTTCTAACTTGTCGTTATTACTTTATCAATGATTTTGTATATGTGTCATTAATAATTCATCAATGACTATACACAAGGTGTCATGACTGGTTCTACCATGACACTTTTGTTATAATATTATGGTTGAACCTTTCGTGGCAGCAGATACAATGACTCTTGATTTTAGTCATGAAAGGTGTTTATGACTATAAATTATAGTTATGGTATGTGCTATTTGTAGTAGTGATATGTGACCAAATCTAGTAGATCTAAGAATTAGATAAAATCTAGGAATTATATTTATAACTCCTACAACACCTAAGTTCTACTTCTTAGTATATTCTCAAATTTTGTGAATACATTTTTGTCATTATTCGTATTGCATTAGAATTTTTTTATAGATTCCTCATGTAAGGTAAAATATGCACTTTAGTTTAAGAGTTACAAAATTTAAATTTAGCGAAAAATAAAAGACTTTAAATATTATAGTATTAATTTTCTCAAAAACAAAAAAAAAAAACAATTATAGTATTAAAAATGAATATAGATCTACATGGAGCAACACATTTAAATTTGCTTAGTATGAGTATATTTTTCCATTTTTGTGCTGGGTTTCATAAATAAATAAATTGAAATTAATAGTTTCAATTTTGTAGGATAAAGAAAAAATGTGCATGTCGTCTAAAATATAGGTATACTAGATTTCACACAAACTTTTATTCAATTAGAAATGAAAAGTGATTGATAATTAAAGGACCACGAGTAATTTATTGGTGGAATTTATAAGGGAATTTTTCTTGAGCAAAAAAAGGGAAATTTCTACTTATGTAAAATTTTAGAAAAGATGTAAATATAGTAAAAGGTGATTCAATAAACTTAAATTGATACGTACAAAACATTTGATAAATATATTTATTTATTACAATCTCTTGATTACATAGTTGTACAAGACGTGCTGAAGTTCTACTTTTGTTAGCCACACTTGATCTTTTTATTTTTTAAAAAATAAAGTTTATAAATAATATTCCCACACATATGAGTTATATTTTTGTTATTTTATATTTTTAAAAGTATCTTAAACATCTAATTCAAGTTCTAAAATTTAAAAAATAATAATAATAATTTAGAATTTAGAATCCGACCAAAAGATTTAATGAAGATTTTAAAAAACAAACAATGTCATATATATTACTTTTGGACTTACCGCGATGAAGGGATCTTTGATAAAGAAGCGATAGAAAAACTATACAGTGACATTAAGAAGGAGAAAAAACGACAGAAAAAAGGGCATATACTCTACACTTTTTTAGTTGTTATCACTTTCTTCTGCATACATTCAAAGTTACAATTATCAACATTAATAACAAAGAAGGAAAAAAAAAAAAACTATAATGCACCCATTAGTTTTTTGCTCTAGAGTTATCTCTTGAATTAATTTTTGTTGAATCTTTAACTAATGTAACTAACTTTTGTATAACTTATTGCACCATTGTTTTCCTTTCAAATTTTATTGTTATTTTTCCAGTTTTGAAGCTTAAGGTTTAAAAATGTTATAAAAAAGTACTAAAATTTTAAAAATGTTATAAAAAAAAGTTAATTAAGTAAAAGAAAAGTATATTGTAAATAAGCTTATTTTAATTTTAAGTAGGAAATATCAATAACCTGATTGCTTTGAATCATCACTTTTACTTGCAGATAGTTTTATTTTTTTTAATAAGTCATGCAGATAACTTCTATATATCCCTTAATAAAAATAATAGATTGAAATTCCTTTAAACCCCATTTTATTGCTATCTACAAAAACTATGTTTTATTATAAAATAAGTTTATGAAATGCACATTTTGAAAATATGATGAAAAATGAAATGAATGATAAAACAGTTTAGCTAGTAATTCAATGATATCATGTATTATTATATGTAATCAATGCTTAAATCTCAATTTTTGTTGAATTAAAAAAATAAAATTATTTTATATTTTGAAATTTTATAGAAAGGTCAAACTTGAAACATTGTATTTTTTAGGACATTGAAATAATATATTTTAAGTAATATAATACAATATTTTTAATCATGTAGATTAATTTTTAAATAACATATATCTCAAATCAAAATGAATTGGTTCAACAAAACTTGTCTAATTATAAACATATATTAATAAAAAAAAAAAAATTAAAAACAATAAAGATAGAGAATGATGACCATAATACTCAAAGGAGAAGCAAAAATAGCAAGATTGAAAGCTGCACAAATCAATCCAACAACTTTTGTGCGCATATTTCCATGAAGAAAAAGTATTGTTCCACCTATCATTACTCCCATAGACCCGAAGTTGAATATTGTTAATACCTTCAATGTAGATATCTACAAAAAAAAATTTAAAAATAATAAAAAAAACCATTTTTTACATCTGAACATAACATTGATTTTCATACATTTTCTTTAATTTAAAAGATAAAAGTTCAAATTTCTCGATACCACTTCACTTTCTATATTGTTGCACAAGAACAAAACATAGAAAGATCCTATTTTTGGATCAACGTTATGTTTCATTCAACAATGAATGTGGTATATAAAGATTTGATCTTTGATAGAGTGTAAGTTTGGTTTTTATATAATTAATTTGTTCATGCATTTATTTTAAAATACAAATATAGAGAGATTAGAACCTTCTCTTTTTTAGGAGCATAAAAGATATAAAGAACTATATAGATAACTTCAATGACACATCCAAAAGAGTTAATGGTGATTAATAAGTAGGCATTGGCTTTGAGGACAGCATAATAAAGCAGGAGCATTGCACTCATCAAAGCAACCACGTATGGAATAGATTGAAATCCTTCTGATGTCTTCTTTTTATAGATTGTCCAAAATGTTGGCCTAAAATACAAATCAAAGTTTTAATATATTAGAACATTATTCCAATAACAAAATATAATATAGCAAGTAACTAGTAACATTTAAAAACCGTTAAACATAAATAACATATTTAATCTATTATTATGGATAATCAAACTAAACCTAATTCAATTGAATAGACAAATATCTTCAACAATTTTAATGATATATATATAATTAAAGTTAAAATATAGAAATCTTACACTGGTGCTAAGAAGACCATGAACGATATTATATTACCTGAAGACAAATATAAGAAAAAAAAAAGTTAAAGATGAAAACTTAAATGCTATATCAAATACGTGCATATCTAATAAAAAAGATTTAACCGAACGAGGATAGTACCCAAAACACCAAAGATGAATTGAAGTTGATGAGCACTTAAGGACATGATTGTATAGAATTTAAGCAAAGGAGAGGGCGAGTTGTCTTTCTTTATGCAAATGTATAAAAGAAAGATAATAAAATATAATTTACACTCAAATCAAGATGGGTGAAATTACAAGTGTTGTAATCCAAGTCTTTGTAATTATTTAAATGTGGCTCAACTTAAGGTACTTAGTTCTTTTAAAAATCTTATATTAAATGAAGCCCCCCTCTTGTTTTTTCTTACCCAACTCCAATTTCATGGTTTTTTCTCACTTCCTTTGTTGTTTTTTTTTTTTTTTAAACATAGGTTGGGTTTTCCTTTCGATGCTCTACCACATGTAACTCAATCTCAT
>JBBMKA010000026.1:5225835-5239900 GCA_037833695.1 Sechiopsis laciniata | reverse complement strand
TTTCTTTAATTAAAAACAAAAATTACTTTTGCTAATTAATCTTAACATGAACATATTTGCAATTAGTTTTCTATTTTGGCCTTAACTTTTCCCTTATAATAAACCTTATAAACCCCTCCCAAAGCGGCAGTCTTCACCTTATCCATTCCTCTTCTACTCACAGCCCCTCCAAAAACCCGCAACAAAGAGCAAAATATTCAACTTCACAGCGTAGATTTGCCAATCCATAAACCCCCAATGCCCAGTTTTTCATAGCCAAAGTTCTTAAACTAAACCCACTAAGTGTTATCTTCTGCATCCACAACCCGATGGAACTTTCTTCTTCTTTTGTTCAATTCTCATCCCCAAATCCCAATTTATCTTTCTCTTCTTCCTTAACCCCATTTCCCTTAAAAACCCACATAAAAAATCCCAATTCCCAAAACCCCACATCGAGAAATTTGCGTATATTTGCAGTCGCAATCGACCCACAACATGAATCGCCCAAAAACAACCCTCAAAGATTGCTCAAAGAGCTGGCGGAGCGAAAACGAGCCACATCGCCGAAGAAGAAGGCACCCCCAAGAAGGTATATTCTTAGACCGCCATTAGATGATAAGAAATTAGCGGAACGGTTTCTGAATAGCCCTCAATTAACGCTCAAATCTTTCCCATTACTGAGTTCTTGTTTACCGTCTTCGCGGCTTAACAATGCCGATAAAACTTGGATGGATGAGTACTTGTTGGAAGCCAAACAAGCCCTTGGATACCCACTTGAGCCCTCTGATAGCTATGGAGATGACAATCCTGCTAAGCAATTTGATACTTTGTTGTATTTGGCTTTTCAGCATCCATCTTGTGAAAGAACGAAGGCTCGGCATATACGATCCGGGCATTCGAGGCTTTTGTTTTTGGGGCAATATGTGATTGAATTGGCGTTGGCCGAGTATTTTCTGCAGAGATATCCTAGGGAATCGCCTGGTCCAATGAGGGAAAGGGTTTTTGCTTTGATTGGGAAGAGGAACCTTCCTAAGTGGATTAAAGCCGCTAGTTTACAGAATTTGATATTCCCTTATGATGATATGGATAAGATGATCAGGAAGGACCGTGAACCTCCTGTGAAGTAAGTTTGGTATTGTCTTTTTATTGGTTCTATTTCCTCTTTTTTTCGAATTAAATGATGCTATGAGTTAGATATTTGTTAGAAATATTTTTTGAGTTCGAGTGATTGGAAAGTTATATCATTGATGTGTTAACTGTTAAGCCTATGTTAGCCTTGGGCTTGAGAAGAATCACAAAATGTGGGATCATTATTATTAATTTTTTATATGTGTGAGTGTTCGGGCCAGTTTACGCATACTTTGAATATTCTTACAGGATAAACCGCTTGATCCTAATGACATTTGATTGTCAAAGAAACCCTTAGTAAGTTGATTCTTAGGTCCATGACAACATTTTGGTTACCCAAAGTTCTCTTCACCACTAGGCCAACCCATGATGGTTCAAAATGTGGGATCATCAGAGTGTTAAATGCTTTTGGGAAGTTTTTTTTTTTTTAACTCAATAACATGTGGGGTGGGGGATTGAACCCATAACCTCTTGGTACTAGGCCATACATCGCTGATTGTGCAGTTTGACAATAATGCCTTGTATGGTTGATTAGAAACTAGAATTTATGAAGAATTAGAGGAATCAAGAAGGGGACATTTCAGTAGGATGAACTTCGAAGGCATAATTGTTGCTCCTGGGAATTCAAAGTCAGGTGAGCTTAGTTGTGATAATAATGGACACTGCGCTTCATTATTTAGATTGTCATCCATTTAGTGTAGATGATGCTACAAAAACCAGCTAGAGACAATGTTTAGGAAGTTGATCCACTGAAAATGTGGCATAAAGCCTTAATTTAAAGTGTTATTTAGGCGGCTTGGTGTCGCAGGGTCAACTCTGTATCACCCTTAACTTATGTGAACTTAGCACCATGCGTTCTTTCCTCGCACCTAGTATCTGCAGGTTATGGACTCCTTCCATGTATCTGGTTTCCTTCCAAATTCATCTGATCTTTTACCAACATGGATATCCATTTGCCTCCTTTAATCTAGCTCTGTTTCCATTTGTCACGAGATCAATTCTTGGTTAAAGAATTGGCCTTGTGATGCTTGGTACTATGGTGGGACTTGGGAGATTGTATTTTCTGTACCCACATTATGTACTTAGTTTGCATGATCCATCCAATTCACTGTTTTTTGTATATGTTGGAACTTGTACTGTTGGTTGACCTAGTGAAACATGTACTGTTTCAAAATTCATTTTACCTCTGATTATCTCATGGGGTGTTTTACCTGGTATAATTTTGTTTTATTTTTTTTTTTCGTTTTATTTTATCTGTAACATTCATGCTACCGTTACCCTGGTAGCAGCAAAGGTTGGAAAGAAAATACTCGAGATAAATCGTGTATGCTCTTTTACATCTAACCATGGAACTACTTACCCTTGAATTTCTGAGTGACCTATCTTACACTTAATAAGTAGATTAGTAACTTGATATACTCTTATCGTTTCTTTTTCTAAAACAATCTGATTCAATTTATCACGTCAAACAATTTATATCTAAAATTTATTTTCTTCAAGCAGATCTGTATTTTGGGCATTGTTTGGGGCAATATATTTATGTTTTGGAATGCCAGAAGTGTATCGGGTCCTTTTTGAGGTGTTTGGAATGGATCCAGATGCAGAGGAATGCGAACCGAGGTTACGCCGGCAACTCGAAGATGTAGATTATGTTTCTGTTGAATTTGAGGACAAAAAGATCAGCTGGCAAGATATGGTTGCCTATAAGGCAAGTTTTTATGTTTTTTCTTAATATCACAGTGAACTATGTCTTATACTATTGTTTTCATCTTCTTATGGGATGAAATTGACTATTGTAAATTTGTTATCATGTTTTTGTTCCCTCATTTTTCAGCCTCCAGAAGATGCTTTATTTGCCCACCCTAGGCTCTTTCGAGCCTGTGTCCCACCCGGCATGCATCGATTCCGGGGTAATATATGGGATTACGATAGCCGACCTCAAGTCATGCAAGCACTAGGGTACCCTATACCTGTTAATGATAAAATTCCCGACATCACAGAAGCGAGAAATATTGAACTCGGTCTCGGACTTCAGGTAGCCCCTCCCCGCATTACTTTTCTTTCCGACTTTTTTTATATCTGTAAGTGTCCGGACTCGCTTACTCGCAATCGATTATTTTCACGAGACATACTACTTGATTCTACAACATTTGGATGTCAAGAAAATTCATAAAACATTATTTTTTAAGTAGGTTACCACCATGAGTTGAATCCATAACCTTTTGGATCCCCAAAACTCTCTTTGATCATTGGGCCAACCCATAATAGTTCATAACCACTTGATGATCATAGTATTATTACATTTTCAATATCGGTTTCTATTGTCTTGTACATGTGGTTGTGATTGTCAATGCAATGTTGTGATCTTTATTTGGTTCTTTTGTCCTGCGGAGGATAATTTAAAAATATGTACAGTCTAAATCTCTGCTTGATGTTTGATATAGATCAATGTAATGGTTTTAAGTAACTTTTGGGACCATATGTGAATTCTGTTAAACATCACGATCAAGAAAATCTCAGGCAATTTTTTTTTAATCAAATGCAGCTTTGCTTTTTGCACCCGTCAAAACACAAGTTTGAGCACCCACGTTTCTGCTACGAACGATTAGAATACGTCGGCCAAAAGATCCAGGTAAGACACTTTACATGTATCAGGGAGGACAGACTCACCTTTTATTTATAGATCAAGAAACTTATAGCGGTCGGTCTGACTGTGTTCGTTCTAGGATATCGTGATGGCCGAGAGATTGTTGATGAAGCATTTAGATGCTCCGGGAAAGTGGTTGCAGGAGAAGCACCGGAGGTTGCTAATGAACAAGTTTTGCGGGCGGTATTTGAGGGAGAAATATCTACATAAACTTATCATCTACTCCGAAAAAGTTCAAGATGCATACGAGAACAACCGGAGGCTTCGAAACCCGTCTACCACGGCTGTGCAGCAAGCCCTTCATGGACTTTCTTATGCAGTTTATGGAAAGCCTGATGTGAGACGCCTCATGTTTGAGGTTTTTGATTTTGAGCAAATCCAACCTAAAGCAGTTTGAGGATCTAAAAGGTTGATGATGCAAGCAAAGGGATAAAAAGGGCAAAAAAGGAATTGTTTCTATCTTCATGCCCTTCAGCCATAGATTATGTCTTTTCTCTATGAGGAAAATCTTCTTGTAACACATAATTGAAGTAGATGTGGTGCAAAATCTTGGGCCAAGAAGCTGATGTGAAATATATATATGCATTGGTAATGTTTTTTAAATGCTTTTTTCTTGCAATATTCTCTCAAATCCTGCTGCTGTCTCTTTGGTACTACTTATAAATAAATAAATAACTTATTCATGAATTATTTATTATAATGCCAAAGAACATTATTGATGGTGAGTGGTACAATAATGGTTGGAGACTTGAACAACAATTTTTTGGGTTATTAACCATTCAATATGTTGGTTGAATTAACTGAAGTTAAAAAAAATATATAATTTAACCAATATAATATTTTTATTAATGTGAAAGATTGAATTTCTCTTTACATGGAAATTTGTTTAATTAGAGAAACGTACTTAGAATTTTTTCATTTAAAAATTATTACCAAATTACCAATGGAGATAATAGTAAAAAAATAATAAAATAATAATCATCTACGTAAAAATTAGTTCTAAATCTTTTAAAAACAAATACTTTTTTTGCCAATCAAATATTATAAATGTACATGGTTTGCATTGGATTAGGTGAATTTTTTGAATTAATTTAAATTTTTAGATTGGTTAATACCCAACTCATTCAACTTTATGTATCATCCAACCCAACTCTATATTATTTAGTTGCATTGTAATGATCTCTCTTTCTTTCTTTTTTTTTTTTCAATTCATAACCCGTAAAATATGTACCAAATAAATAAAGAAAATAATACATAATACTCCACTTCTTTTTTGAGGTTACAACAATTGTGGGTGATGTCGCTGAACTGCACTTAGGTTATCTATTTTATAGTGCATATTTGTTATAAGTATACTAAAAATTTATCTTATTAATCAATCAACACACATGTATATATGCGTATAATATTATTCTAATTCGGTTGGATTGAATGATAACTCGAGAACTGACTCAATTCAATGAAAACTATAAAATCATAACACAATTCAACTGAAAAGAAAGTTATAACTTAACTCAATACTTAAATTTGGGTTGGATAATTCAAGTTGCTTGGGCTATAGGTTATTTTGTACACCTCTATCGAATACAATTATCGAGTCGAGATATACCTGTATAAAGGATTGATGGCGTGTTAGTTTAATTATTTGATGGTAATCGAGTTCAACCCACGATCATGAATACGATCTTGAAAATCGATATGTCACTCTCATTTATTTGAGAGAAATAGCACCTCTATACAAGGTTTATGATCCTCCTCCCCCAATTTTGTACTCGTAGGAACAAAAAAAAAGAAAAAAAAAAAAGGATATATTGTGTGTATTAACATTTTGATTTGGGTTAATGGCACCATGGTGACAAACGCAAGACAAGCCAAAGTTTCCGCGTCAAAACTGCAATAATGCGTTTCCTATTACGCCGTCTTCATTGCCGCCCTCTCTTTCTCTCTCTCTCTCTCTCTCTTCTCTGGACTTCGCGTTTTTTGCGAAGCTCAAGCTTTCTCTCATGGCGTGGTTGTCCGCCGCATGAACCATGGCGTGGTTGTCCGCCTCCGCCTTCTCTTAGTCTGCGCCGTCTTTTTCCTCCGTCTTCCGGCCGCTCACTCTCCGACTTTCCGCTCCTCTGATCCCCTTCCGCCTCCCTCTGCCGACACTGCTCAGGCTGGTAAGATCTCTCCGATCGGGTTATTGGATTCGAAGCATCCACTCATGTCTAAAGCTCGTGTTTATGCCGATGTTAATGTTCTTCGCCCCAAGGAATATTGGGATTACGAATCTCTCGCCGTTCAATGGGGGTAAGTTTGATACCCCAACTTATTCGTTGGTTTTTGAATCTCTTTTCCGCTACTTGATTTCAGGTTTTTCGTTATTTGGATTGTAATCAGGTTTGCATGATCTATAACTTAATTGCTAGTGATTTGGTTTCGTAAAATTATCGGGATAGTTGAATGTCCATGAGATTGAGACTGACTTTGTAATACTGGATCTGAAATTCGACAAGTTTGCTTACCGACGTCTTTTCCAATCAAATAGAGGATGAATCTTGAGCATTGGTTGTTAATCGTTGAAATTTGTTGTTGTACCTATTATTATCAACTTTTGGTTCTATGTGTGAGCTTCTCTTTCTGTATTTTTACTGGATTTTTTTTTTTTTTTTCTCGTTGTTCAGTGATCAAGATGATTATGAGATTGTCAGGAAAGTTGGAAGAGGAAAATATAGTGAGGTATTTGAGGGAATAAGTGTTAATAACAAAGAGCGGTGCATAATCAAGATCCTTAAGCCTGTTAAGAAGAAGAAGGTATGTTTTCATTGTCTCAGTCAGTTTAGATGGGAAATACTGTAATGGCCATTTACTTCATATATATTTATAATGAGATCGATCATAGTAAATTTTTCAATAGATTGTTTAGAGAATATAATTTAATGTGTAAGATAATGTTACTCTGGCCTTCATCTGTTTACTAAAAATTTTGCAACAATGCTGATTGTGATGCTATTAGTTCATACTTGAGACCTGTATGTTCAATGAGATCGAGTCTCAGTTACCGATTTGAAGATTCAGTTGATCTTTTGCAGATAAAGAGGGAGATAAAAATACTTCAGAACCTCTGTGGAGGTCCAAACATTGTCAAGCTTTTTGATATCGTTAGAGATCAGCATTCAAAAACACCGAGCTTGATTTTTGAGTATGTGAACAGCACAGATTTCAAAGTACTTTATCCAACACTTACTGATTATGATATACGCTACTACATATATGAACTTTTGAAGGTAAGCATACATTGTGAAAGTGTTTGTTCTTTCTGCTTTCCTTTTTTGATTTCAACCTCTAATGGTGTGATCAATGATCACTAATAATTAAGATTTCTGTATGTTTTAGAAGTTTGAATAATCTTTTTTGGTTCTGGAACTAGTTGGGGCATGAGTATGGGTATTTTTATGTTAAAGAAACTAAACCACCTCTATGAAGGCTACTGCTCTTTAACTAGGGTTGTGATTTAATGAAGCTGATTAGCCAAGAGTTGTACATCTTTAACTTGTTACTGTTGGGGATGTTAGTCTAAATTACTACTTTGTTGCTAACCCTCCCTTTGGTTTAGTTATGTCGATCTTGCTACCTCCCCTTTAAGATTAGGTCTTCACCTTGATTGCCTTTTGTATGGCTCTTCTCAGTAATATGATGCATCCATGTCTTAAATACAGGCATTGGATTATTGCCATTCTCAAGGGATAATGCACAGGGATGTCAAACCTCATAATGTTATGATAGACCATGATTTGCGGAAACTTCGCTTGATTGACTGGGGCCTTGCTGAATTCTATCATCCTGGCAAGGAATATAATGTTCGTGTGGCATCAAGGTAACATCCAATGAAATCAGATTTTGAATTTTGTCATTAGCATCCCGTGAGAATAGTTAAAGTGCGTATAATTTTTTTAAAAAAACTCTCTAGTGGCTGGATGTTAAAAAGAAAATGTTTGAAAAAGAGTGGATCCCAGGAATGATTTGTTTTATTGAATTGACGTCATTGTACATAGACCTGATAATTTTTTTCTTTGAGAAATTTGGTTTGCTTTAGCCCATGCCAATTTTAGAACCCATAAACCACCTTGAACTTTATAACTTGACGAAATTTAACTATTATATTCTTTCAGACTTCCATAGAAGATTTCGATTCAGTAGATGATTCATTTAGGATTTATGTTAATGGCTAAAAACACTTTATTTATTTTTCATCATAGATTTAGTTAAATGCTTGAAAACACCTGTTTCCATCATAGGTTTATTTTAACACTTATGACTTACCTTTGCCCTTTGGGCGTCTGTGACTAAAGCTTTTTGTAAGTATAGGTCGGGTCAATTTTTTTTATTGGAACCCATTTTTGTATAGCTTGTTTGGTTGGGGGTGTTTCCCTCTGTTGGGCTGTTTTGATTTTTTCAATACCCTTCTCCTTCTGTATTCTTTCACTTTTCTAATGAAGACATGTTTTGTTATAATTTTTTCTCTAAAAAGCTGAGATATGTTGCCATTTTAATTGAGGTTTATGGAGAGTGCCTCTGAGCTTTTCTGCATCCATATAAGTATAATTTTGTTTTGTCAAGATGAAATTTCTATCTATTTTCTCAGATACTTTAAAGGTCCTGAATTACTGGTTGATTTGCAAGATTATGATTATTCTTTGGACATGTGGAGCCTGGGTTGCATGTTTGCTGGAATGGTGAGCAATTTCTTTTCTAAAGATTTTAAACTTAGCAAACCATGAATCTATGCAACCCATAGTTTGTGCTTGAGCAAGTATTTCCATGTTTGTTCTATTGTAGATTTTTCGAAAGGAACCTTTCTTTTATGGCCATGACAATCACGACCAGCTTGTAAAAATTGCAAAGGTAATATATTTAAAGTTGGTGTAAATGACAATTATTTTCCCTTGTTGCTCTTTAATATTAAGGAGAATCTGAATAAAAATCATAACTATTGGCTCTGGGCGCAATTTCAGGTTCTTGGGACAGATGAATTGAATGCATATTTGAACAAGTATAATCTAGAGCTCGATCCTCAACTTGATGCACTTGTTGGGAGGTGTGTCTAAAATTTGATATGATTTTGTGGAAAAGGAATCAGTTGTGAATTCTGAAAAAACAAATGCTTCTATCTTTTGGCACAGAGAAGCCGTTGTTCTAAGATGTTATTAATTTTCTTGTAGAATATGTTGCATTAATAAGGGATTAAACTATTGGGCAGTTAAAAGTTTAAGGGAAAAGTTGTAAGGCAGATGCTTCTAAGTTTTAAGCCTATCAATAAATTTTTGGTGGAAGCCTGCCTACCTAAGAAAGGTCCCGTTTGATAATTATTTGGTTTTTTGTTTTTTGTTTTTTAAATTTAAGCTTACTTTTATTGATATTTTCTACCATGTGCTCTATCTTTTTACAATGTATCTAACTTTCTTTAAGAAAGTATGTGAATGTTGGTCTAATTTCAAAAATAAAAACAAACTTTTGGAAGCTACTTTTTTTTGTTTTCAAATTTTGGTTTGATTTCTAGAAATATAGGTAAGATGTAGATATCCATGTAGAAAAAATATATGGTATGATAGTTGTTATAGGCTTAAATTTCAAAAACCAAAAACTAAAAATAAAATGGCTATCAAACGGAACCTAAAATATTAATATTCTACGAGTTTTAAGAGATCAGTCAAGCCAAGCCTATATTTTTACGAGTTCAATAACAATTGGAGTGAGGAGATTTGAACTCATGACCTCTTAGACTCTTAGTCATAAGCACACATTTATGCCGGTTGAGCTATTGCTCTTGTTGGCAAGCCGTGCCTATATTTTATATTTATTGCTTGACGTCCATGCTTATTTTTTAAAAATAGTAGTGGAGACGTTATTTTTAATTCTTGACATATTCTTCTGTAGGCATAGCAGGAAGCCCTGGTCGAAATTTATTAATGCCGACAATCAACATCGTGTTTCTCCAGAGGTAAGTTATCGTAAGGTTACTTGAAAGTAATGACATATGACCGTTTATTTTTATGTTATTTTTCTGACAAAGAATCTTTTTCTTTTTTTATATCAAAATGAACGAGTGTTTCCTAGAGTAGAGGATGATAAATCCTTCAGCGGAAAAGAATTGAACACACTTCAATTAAATTTCAGCAGAACACTAAAGAAATATCCCTGGAAATATTCTACATTCTTCTAACATTGAATCTGTTGAATGCAGGCTATTGATTTTCTTGATAAACTTCTTCGATATGATCACCAGGACAGGCTTACGGCAAGAGAAGCCATGGTATTTGATCTTTTATTTAAATTTTTCCCCATCACATTTGCTCATTAAGAGCTTGTTGATCGTATTTCCCCGCTCCTAATTAAAGTCTGCTTGGACTTGTTTCTTTTCCTCCTAAATCATTTTATTTTCCAAAATAGCTATATACATATTTGTATTTGGATCCTTTTCTAGATTCTATCAAGGATAATGTATACATCATTCATTCCAACCATCATGGGTTGAACTAGTGGTCAAGAAGGCCTTGAGAAATCAAAAGGTTATGAATTTAATACATGATTGCCACTTATAGTGTTTTAAAAAGCCTAAGGCACAATGGCCCTCTGAAGCCTGAGGCTTAAGGCGCACTGTCCATATAAAAAGATCAAAAAGAAAAAAAAAATTTATGTGTGTCTACACAATAAATACTTTCATGGACATAAATGAAATTTTAACAGAAAGTAATATATAAAACATTCGAAACACTCAACTACCAACCTTCATTTCATGAAAAGATGAAGTTTAACTAAGAATAGAATATAAAACATACATAAGATTCAACTATTAATCTTTCATGTCTGGAATCATTTATCTCGCTCTTCGAATGATTTAGTACAATTGTGATATTTGTATAATTACCATAGCATTTTTTTAATAGTTTGCTGGACTGTGTTTTTGTTGCAGGCACATCCATATTTCTCCCAAGTGAGAGCTGCTGAAAGTAGCAGGATGCGAACACAGTAATTAGATTATGCGGAATATGCTCATCAACCAAAAAAAGGTGAGCTCTCCCTGTATTATAGTTTAAGAAACTGAAGCTAAAAAGAACATATGTTTTTTTGACGTCGCTTTCTTGGTTTTGATTATGAACCATAGAGCTTATTCTGAAACTATGTATTACGTGCAAATTCTGAAGCATGTATGTATATGCTTGGGCGTTCAATACCTAAGCTATTACCCTTCATAACTTGTTCCTTCAATATCATTATTTTAAGGTCAAATTGCAGGTTTGAATAATCGGAGTCCTAATAACTTCCAATTTTGTTTTTGAATAGGTTTTGTACTTTTAGAAGTGTTCAATTTATCTGACTTTTCAATTTTGTCTATGGTAGCTCTTCGTCACTAAATTATGAGTATTAGGCATAAATAGAGGGTTTTTTTTTTTTTTAATTGAGGGAAGAGAACCACAAACTCTACACAGATGGTACTACTGCTCCTAAAAAAGGTAAGAGTCAAATACTGACTTTTGGATTAAACTCGTGACCGTGGAATTGAAATGGATTCACCAATCAAGATAACCATCGTGCTACCAATCCATTCGGTAGATAGTTGGAGTTTAATTCTCACCTGGAGAATCTGTGCCTGCCCTAAAGCTTGGACCTAGGAGACATTAAATGTTTTTTTTTCAAGTTCATTTAATGAAATGACTCTAATAGGAAACTCCTAAGATTCTAAATGCTTACAAATGAAATTGCCTCCTAGAAACCTTAAATTTTAGGTGACAGGTACGTTTTGTGTTTTGTTGCCTATTTTCGGAGGTTTATCATCAAAAGGCTTCATCATAGATTCTCATCACACTCGATCGGCCCCACCTCCGGTGCCATTGCGACTTTCTTCCTCGGGATTATGGGCTACAAGTCTTGCCATACATTGTCGAGAAAACCCTCTTCTCGATGGATCCCTTCGCAATGTTTTGTTTTACTACTGATTTACCCGCCATTGGGTGTATAGCCATATCCATACATCAGATTACAGATTTGATGCTCGATACATGAGCGAGGAATGAGGTTTGTGGGTAGCATACTAAAGCCTTCTTCTTGGCCATTAGGTGTACATCGACGACACATCGACTAAATCCGATGAATTTGATGCCCAACACGAGCCAAATATGTGGTCTGCAGGCAGTATACTAAGGCCTTTTTGGTTATGGTGACAACGTCATACAAGCTCGTCCATCGTTTCTTTGTTTATCATAATTTAGGACTTGTATGTATCGATTTATCCTCATTATAATGCATGACCATTTCACTGTTTCAATAGGCACTAATTTACATTAATCCAAAGCCAATCTACTGATACACGAAGAGAAAGACCATAAATAAAATACCCACCAAATGGTGCACAAACACAGTTCATGTCCAGAAATTTTGAATCCTGGTACAGAGTAAAAAAGGCGAAGAATCACATGTAAACATGAAGCAAAGAGGCTGCTACCGGAACGTATCTCGACACTCTTCGTTCTTGTTTATTCTTTTCATTTCTTAAGACGTGGGGAACATATTTAGACATCGAATTTTGGATGCTTAGCCTCAGCATGTTCTCTGCATTGTCTCTTATGTGGATGAAGGTTTACATACATACCTTGCACTGCAATCAGTTTCATAGGAAATGTTTGATTATCCATGGCATCTAGTGTAATAAAAAAAAAAAAATAGCAGAAAAAACCTCTCCTCAACAAACAACCCTAAGTCAAATCACATCCTTCCTCCTCGGACACCGGAGAGGAAGAACCTCTCTTTCGTCGGATCTCTATGACGTCGGTAACCATAATTTTTGCTCCTTTCATTTCTTTCTCCATGGCGACATCCATCTTCGCCTGTGTACAGTGACCTCCAACGTAGCATACATTGGCGACTCCATATATACGTCGAGCACCAGAGACCTGTTGAACCCCCTTCGCCCCCCCAGCAACACAAACCTCAGATGATGGTTTCTTCAATGAAGCTAAATACTCACCAGCAAACCTTCCTCTAACCTCTTTCAGAGCTTTCTCCATCTTTTGACTACATATGTTGCACCTGCTCTCATTGTTTATCTTCCTTCAGTGCCAAGTAGCTTTTGTCGAAGTTGTTCTTCGTGCACGACAAATTTTGCAATCGTTGAAGGATACACCTTGGTGATGAACGATGACCATCTTCCTAGGATACGCGCGACACTATTTCACCCTTCATTGCTTGGCTTATCATTCTCTTTGCCCCTTATGTCATGTCGATCTTCCTTAATGTCAAGTTTTTCCTCGTTCTGGCCTTATCCAACACAAACAGATTTCAGCATACGAGATGTCTTGCTAATTAAAAAAGACTAAACTATTAATGATTTTAAAATTATTTTTATTAGTTAAAAATATATATATTTTTTAGTTTAATAACCATTGGAGTTATGGATTTGAATTCGTTATAAACACACCTTTTTATATGTTAGTTAATTTATGTTTAAAAACACGCCTTTTATATGTTAGTTGATTTATATATATATTTTGAAACGATATACTTGTGCTATTTTACCTTATGTTCATATCGGCTTACTCTCTAACCTTTTGTGAGCGAAAGTTGGTAATAAATTAAATAGAAATAAGGTTTAAGATAAGAACTAGAAATGCTTCATTAAAATTGACCATTTACCATACGAAAGGTTGATAATGTTAAAGACGACTAGAAATTGACACCTAATTTCCATCTTTTTTTTTTTTTTGAAGAATAGAGAGATAAACATGAAAAAAGTTAATTTTGTGTGGCTTATTTGGTGAATGCATTGAATTTTGTTATCTCTTAGGTTGGCTGTCCGTTTTTGGCTTGCTTGCTGCCGCCAGGAACGTGATAAAGTCTAATATAATTAAATAGTAACGATAATAAAGTGCGTGCGGTTCTTTTTCTTCTCAAACCCAAAAATGAAAACTTGTACGAAACATTAAGGGTATATTTGGGGTACCGTTTACATAAACAGTCAGGTTGGTTATAATAACTCAACTCGTGTTTGCTCCACCGTTTATCATAAACGGTAGTTACCTAAACTTGCGTGTCCGTTTATCTAAACCTACGTGCTAGTTTATTTAAACTTTATATTTTTATTAAATATTTTTATGAATATTGATTATAAATTTTTCTTAAATTTTTTTTAATATATATATGATGTTTTTTTAACAAAATTAATGGGTGATTGTTTAAAATAATAACTCATGAATTTGTTTTAATTAATAGTATATAATTTTTTATTTTTCTTTTTTATAGTAGTATATCTTTTTTTTAATTAGTATATTTTGT
>JBBMKA010000026.1:5198288-5216217 GCA_037833695.1 Sechiopsis laciniata | reverse complement strand
TAAAAAAAATTATTAATTATTTGTTAACTTTTTAATTTAAATTTAATTAACTAAAAAAAATTGTAAAAAAAATTTCAAAACTCTTCTTACAATAACCTACACCCCAAACACCGTTTATCATAACCCCTCTTATAATAACCTGCACCTCAAATACTGTTTATTATAACTCACTGTTTATCATAACCCTTAGTCTACAATTACATAACCAGTGCCTCAAACGCACCCTAAATGTAACTTGATATTTGAATATTACAAGTTTTTCCTGACTCTTAAATAAACATAGAAATTTAAAACTAAAGTTGGTTGGTTCATTTTTTTTTTTATAGAAATATTTAAAAGTTTGATTAATTACATTTGACTCGATCTACGTGTGGACGTAAATAATATACTCATAAAATGAAATTGGTTCATGAGACTCTTAATTTCATCGATAATTACCTTTTGAAGTTTAATCACAAAATGTAATAACATCAACCGGCATTGCTTCAGCGGCTAGAATATTAGCTCTACCTTGCACAAAAGTTGCCACTCCTAACACAAATCCTCTTGATTGGTTTCTAACCACAACACCCAACCCGATACTTAATAGATCGGGATGGTATGACCGTATCAATATTGAGTTTATATCTTTGGAGAGGAGAAATTTGAACCTATGACCTATTCATTATGGGAATACATGGATGACACTTGTGTTGTTGGCTATTGAATTTATACCTTGCTTCACTTGGAGCATGCCACTTTCCGATCCTTCCCAACTTGCATAGTACCTTGAGTAGCTGCATGACATCACTCTAGTCAATAGAAGTGTTCAAATAATCCGAACTAACTCAATCCAATTTGACCGATTGGGTTATCAATTTATTTGAGTTAGGTTGAGTTCAAGTAAATGAAAATTTTCTGTGTTAGGTTAGTTATTGGGTTGATCTAAAATTAATTTAGATTTACTTGAGCTAACCCAAATTTATATTAAAAAAACTATAAATTAATTTATATATTTATTTTATCTAATTAATATTTTTGAACCTTTTATTCTCTAATATTTTAAAAATACTTTTTCAAGTCTTTAGAATGTATGGTTAATTGAAGTTATTTGTTAATGTCTATAAAAATTGAAAATAAATAATAAATATTTATTTGAACTAAAAACAAAAGCAACAATCGAGAATCTAACTCAACTCGAAAATATATGGGTTGAATTGAATTGTTGAAATAGGTAAGATTTCCGACCGATGTATGTCATTTTTGGTAGGGTTTATTGTTTCTTTTAACAAAAAAAAAATAATAATAAATATAGCTATTCAACTTGTGGTATGTAGTAATTCAAATATTTTGGTTGAACATTTGCTTATAGCATGATTTTTCATTTTGAGTAAGCACAAAATTTATTAATGTTGGCCCATGTCATTTATTGTTGTTAATATTTTGACTTCATATTTTGATTTTGATTTTTTTTTTTTTTTGACTTTTTTATATTTTAGATGACAATAATTTAGGGCATAGATATTCAAACTTGTGACCAAGGTCATTAAGTGACCACTGATGTCGCTGAACTACGGCTCTAGTTAACTATATTACCCATATTTTTTATTCTTATTTTTGTAAATGTACTACTCATAACTATCATGAAGTGGCTTAATTGGTAAAAAAGGATCTTGAGGCGTATAAGGTGATAAGTTCAATTCATGGTAGCCACCAACATTAGTCGAGGTGTGCGAAAGCTAGCCCTAACAGTTTAGATAAGATCGAGTTTAATCTTAACATTACTTTTCTCTTCGTTAAATACTTATGTTAACAACGATTTTTTTAAAAAAAAATTATTTGTTATCATAATAATAATTATTATTATTTTGGTAGATTAGAACCCCGACTAAGTGTGTATCTCTCTTGTGGTTTGTTGACATAGAGTTTTTAAGTTACATGTTGTATCTTAAATTTTGCTTGAAACTCAGGATGTATATAATGTGAAGTGTGTTCAAAATACTTAACATTATATTATTTTTTATGTGTGGTGAATTTTATATTATTATTAAATTTTCATTGTACTAATATATATATATATATATATATATATATATATATGTTTTTACAAAAATCTCAACAGTGTTAATTAAAAAAACAATTTAAACATGGAATGAATTAGTGACACAGTTAGTTATCTTGGTGTTAATCCATTTTAACTTCTGTAGGGTTTCTTGCTTCTCCTCTCCCAATTTATACTAAAAAAAACAATCTAAAGAAATTTATGAACTAAGACAAGATTCACACATTGAAACTCTTTTTTTTTTTGGCTGATCTGAATTCTAAATTTCGGTTATATTTTTTAAAATAAAAAATAATCAAAATTTCAGTTATAAATACCATTTAAATATATGTTAAAAACCTCATTCTCAAAAAAAAAAAAAAAAAAAAAAAAAAATATATATATATATATATATATTAAAAATCTAAATAAATTTATGAACTTAAACAAAAAAATTTTAAAAAATTATTAAAAACTTCAAGAAAAAAAAAAGAGTTACAGTTTGAAAACTATGCATATAACCATAACTTGATTATTAAAACAGAAAATATAACAAAATCTATGTATCTAAGATGAAGAATGTTACGCATAACCTTTTCTTGACCAACTTAGAAACAAATTTGAAATCCATACGAATCTCTTTTCATTTATTTTATTTCATTACAAAAAGCAGCAGCAACAAACAGAGCAGCACCCGATCATCATTTCCATTTTTTTTTTTTTTTTAAGAACTTTATTAACAAAAAAGAAAAACAAATCATACAACTAAATATCGAAATCAAAACCAAGAAAGATGTCATAAAAGAACAACTTGTACTCGGCCACAATTTAAGTCAAGATAAAACAAAAGACGAAAAATTAGTAAAAAGTAATCTGAGATAAAAAAAATTAATGAAGGAACTTTTAAAGTAATCCGAGACACTTTTCGATGTACAACTTGTACTCGAGCCACAATCGACATCATTTCCAGTTGGTGTAAGGGCTCAATTACAACATTTTTTATTTTAAAATCATTGGCAATATAATGGGGCCCAACATTTTAATATCTGCATCCTAATTTGATGCAGACTCGAATATACTTTGCTCTGCTCTTCCAATATTCCATTTCCCTTTTTCTCCTAACTCTTATCTTGATCTTGATTTTCTTTTTCTTTCTCTCCGTATAATCTCTTTTCCACCGTTTGCGGTTGATTCCGCCGTTTTTCTGCCGGATTCCTCCATGTCTTTGTGTGGAGTTATGGAGTTTTTTCTTCAGCTTGCGCTAACCATTAGTGTTCCTCTCCTTCTTACCTGTTTTCTCAGTAAGCTTTTTTCCGTAGCCGCTGCCGGCGAGGAATTGGCTCCGGTAGGCTTTGACTTCGGTTTTGGATCGCGAATTCGTAATCTGGAGAGTCGTAAACCGAGCGTTGTTGTTGTTGAGGATTCTGTCGGTGGCGATGAGATTGTTGAATCGAAACAGGACAATTTTACCGGAATCGTTGAATCGCGAAGCGAAACTGAGAGTGAATGCGATGATGCGGCGATTGATTGTGTGAAGACTGTGGAAGAGAGAGTAGATTGTGATTCTGATAATCGTGGCGGCGATTGCGGCGGAGAGGTTGCAGAGAAGGTGATCGATGAAAGTTCTGTTAGGGCTAGGAGCGGTGATTGCGGTGGTGAAGTTGCAGAGAAGGTGTTCGATGAAAGATCTGTTAGGGCCAGGAGTGAAGAAACTGAAATCTGTCTTAGCGACTGTGTTGAGGCGTTTGAGAGTGATCGGAGCAAGGAGGAAGGATCGGCGGCGGCGGAGGAGATTGTTGTCGAGGATGATGATTGGGAAGGAATTGAAAGAACTGAATTGGAGGAGCAATTTGAAGCAGCAGTAAAATTTGTGAAGATTCATGATAGTGAGGATCCTAATTTTGGCAATGAATTGAAGATGCGGCTGAGCGGACTTCACAAGATTGCTATGGAAGGCCCTTGTACAGAATCACCGCCAATGGGTTTGAAGATCTTTTCTCGATTCAAATGGTATGGTGAACTCCCCTTATTTCTCTGCGATTCTGTGTTTCTTATTACTGCCTTGTTCTTCCTGCAATTCAATTGTTATTACTATTATATGGGATTTTTTCGTTAAACTGTTCTTCAAAATGTCAAGAAAAATTGAAGACTGAAAGGATGTCTTTATTACAATGCACGTTGCAACTGTAGGATTTTCCTCTCTTTAATAGTTGTATCATGGAAGTAGCCAGTAGGTAGAAAACAAATCTTTCAAAATAATTGTCGTGTTTGCACATTTTTAAATATCATTTTATAATAAAAAAACAACCAAGTTTTTGTTTACCGATTGTTGTAAGAGAAAAAGATAGTCCAAAATATGAATATTCAGTTGCGAAGTTACAACTTATGCTTGGGAATTTGGATGAATTATTGTCTTCACTATTGAATTTTTGTTTCAAAACCCTCAATTCATGAATAGAGGATGATTTTGAGTTTGAGATGAAAATAGAATGATATGTTGTCTTGACAACAATTCTCCAAGAATCTCATCATTGTTTTTAAATATGCGAGTGTCTAAGTCAATTTAATTGCAACTCGACTATTCTCACATGTCGTACTACTTAATCCTACAACTTTTTGATGTCAATGAAATTCCTAAGAAATTAATTCTGACGAAGGTGACCACCGTATATTTGGTTCATTAATTTCAAGAATCCCCTCATAAACTTTATTATCATCCCAACATTATTAAATACATGAGAGAAATCTTCCATTTATAAGACTGTTTAAAATTAATTAACCTAAGATTTACCCCACATTAACTCATTTTTACTATTTCTCAACCTTCATCAGTCTTTTTCCTTTTCTTTACTTTTTCATTGAAGTATGGATGTTGATCAGAAAACAAAATCAGGACTGAATAAATTGAAAATGTTAATTCATCTAACATATCAGTTTCCATTTTTAGGTATAGTAGCACTGGTTTAATGAATGGTTTCTATTAGTTAAACTTGGCATC
The DNA here is from genome assembly GCA_037833695.1 of Sechiopsis laciniata. Classification (NCBI taxonomy): domain Eukaryota; kingdom Viridiplantae; phylum Streptophyta; class Magnoliopsida; order Cucurbitales; family Cucurbitaceae; genus Sechiopsis; species Sechiopsis laciniata. Next base: position 5,211,199 of record JBBMKA010000026.1, on the reverse strand, counting down.
TTAGGATTTTGTTTGCTTTGTTAATTTGGATACAATTTTTCAAGGAATGCCTGTAAGGAGCTGGGGAACATGTCCCCTGAAGTAGCTATGGAGAGTTATATCAACCTTGTTTCTGAAAACATTCCTGGTTGGAAGCAAACTCCCCTTGTAAGTATTTGGTTCTACCGCGATCTCGTGGTTTCTTACTGATTTGCCACTTTAAACTCGGGTTTTCTTTTCTCTTGTTTTTCCTTCTAGTTGCAGGTAAATAGTGATCAAGATGCTTCTCATACTCACGAATCTGAAAAACTAGTTTCGAAAACGGAATCGCTTGGATGAAGGTCGTGACGTCGAATGTCGATTGCTTTTCAGTTGTCAATTTCTACTGGAACTGCAACTGCTGGAATTATGAATAACTAAAGCCTTGTTTCAACTGCTAGCCATGAAACTCAGTGATTAGGAAGCTCTATGGTGTCAAAATTCAGTTTATATAGTCGTCATAAGCTTTGGCTTTATCTGGTTTTTTCTTCCATTTAGCCCATTTCATATGGTTTGCATTTTAGAGAACCTATAACATAAATTTATTTTGTCCACGACAATCCTAGCGTTCTTGTGAATAGCAATTTGAAGTAATTTTTTCAAGGGCACGAAGCTGTAAATTCGAAATAATTTCTCTGCCCCTATAAGTTTGGATTGAATTGTGAAACTAAATTATATCATTTGATTTGAAGTTGCAGATTGTACAAAAGTTTATATAATTCATTTCTGTGCATTTGAACCATATACTTTTTAATTTTAGGCCTCTCAGATTCATGCTATTGCTACATAAAAGAGCTTTGACAATATTCATATTTGGAATTTTTGTACCACCATAAGTGAGAATGAAATTTGAACTATGGCATCAAGAGGAAGAGTATGGTGGCAAGTTGGCAACAATAACATAAGTGTATTCATTATTGATATATCTTAAGTTCGAATCTTTCCATTGTTGTTTTTTTTCTGAAAAATGGGTGAAATTATAGTTAAAGTTTTCTTTTAATTCGAATGCTCAAACTAGAGTAAGATTTGAGATGAGAGATAAAGTATAATCATGTGCATTTAATGAAGTATATAACATATATTTGTTATAAGATTGTTGGAAGAAAGCAATTTGGATGTAGCGTAGCTGCATCCCTAATGTATTGTTCCAAAGCAGCAAACATTTAAAAAAAAAAAATCTGAGATGTGTGGCTTCAAAGGAGTCACATCACGCACATTGTGATGAGGGTGCAACCACGACTGCACCCAAATTGATCTCTTGTTGGAATACACATCAAAGTAGTATTTTGTTGAAACTTGAGTTTTGTTGATTTGTGCAAAAACTTCTAACTCATTTGAAATTAGTTTTTGGAAGTTTTTACATTATATTTTGATTTAGTGGATGAATTAAAAAAAAAAATTGACTGGATGATAAAAATTAAAACAATTATCCGAGTATATGGTCAAAATTGATGAAATTTAAGTTCATCTTAAATTTAATATAACTGATCATTATTTTTTCGACCATGAGTAAATGTGATTCTTAATCAAAATTTAAATTTCTCTCCTTTTCAAGTCAATAACCTTTTTTTTTTTTTTTGAAATCTTCAATTCAATAACCTTGTGAAGGTGATAGTTTCAGTTTCAAACTAAAAGGAGATGGTTCAAAACTTTTAATTTCTTTGTCAATTTATATCTTAACATTATGAAAAACATTTGTTCATTTACAAATTTTTTTTTTTAAAGTGTTTACAAACAAAATTATTTTCAATAATTATAAAGGAAAATGATACATTCGTCCTTTGAAAGGGTAAATATATTATCAATAAGAGCAAAACTTTGATCATATAAAGTTTGTTTTGAATCTTCCAATTCCTATATTTATATTTTTTTTATTCAAAATATTTAAACATGCTTTACCCCTATTGTGTTCTCATGGCCTTGTAAATAACATATAGGCATGTATATTTACTGTTGGATAAAAAAATAAAGTTCATATACAAATAAATTAAGTCACCTTGTGGTTTCATTGTTTTGGTCGTAATCTAATTCACAATATTCCCCTCTCAATTTGTACTATAAAAAAAAAGAGTAATTGTGGTAGATATTCACATTTTGAAATTTATTACAAAACTATTCAAATATCAAACTATTTACAATTCTATTTTTGTATTTTTAAATGTAATTAAAATTATATTTTAATTCCCAAGTTATCTTCCCCGAATTCCATATTTTTAATTTCCGTTTTTGTAGATGTCGAATTTAATAGTTTCCATTTGAGACAATTTTTTTAATTGATGCACAATTTCATAATTAAAACTGTCATAAACATAAATTTCATTGATATCTCACCTTTCCTCCCACCTGAACATTCATTTCTTTGGTTATTTTCTTAGCAAAAGTCCATACAATTCTTCACAAAAAATTTCGTTCATCATTTCTCAAGCTGTCGTCCATCAATCACCTACGACTTGTTGTTGTTCACCTCACCGTTTTTTTGTTCTTTACACAACCATCATTTAACAGTTTGTCCTACCATCCAAAAGTTTCTGCTATCCAGTCATTCATCTTCAACTTATCGTCGTCACGATTACTTATTCATCATTTCCTCCATTCCCCGTTAACAAATAACATTGCATGGATTTTCTTCCTAAATGCTTTATTTGGAAATTTTGTCGTTGTCGTCAATGAAAATCGCAATAAATAAGATAATCTTTCATTTTCTATATGTCTTAAGTTTGTATTCATAAATAATTATGTGTGTTCATAATCGTAATACCGTTGTCTATTTTATTTAGTACTGTTATAATACTCATGTATACTTGTTTCTTTCTCATAAGATTTTGCAATGTTGTATTGCATTTGTATTTTATGACATTATATTAGTACTCATGTTACATCTATTATATGGGGTATTACGTAAATAACACATTCTTTCAAGCTTATATAGTTTATATCATACTATACATTGTAAACAAAAAAAAAGAGTTTGCATATGTATTCAAACTGTATTACAGAAGTATTAAGTTGTATGCGACACCCTAATTTATCGAGTATGTATTTTTTTTTAAGTTTGTTTAATATATTATAATCAAAAATTAAAAAAACTAGTCGTAATACTCATATTTAACAAAAGTATAATGCTGACAAAAAGACTAGTCAAAATACTGATGTCAAATTATCTATAATATTATTTAACAAAGGTATAATGCAAACAAAAAGACTAGTCAGAATACTGTTGTCAAATTATCCATAATACTGTTTTCAATTCATTATAATATCGATGTTATTGCGTATTATATCATATTTAAACAAACAAGGCCGAATTGGATGTTCCCAAATATATACCCATATTCATAATACCAAATACAAATGGAATACTATTGTTGTTTACATCAATGTTATCAAACAATAATTGTACTACTCTATAAAACTTTATAATACCGATGTACATTATAATTGTAAAATAATTATACATGCTTATAAATCTCGACTACTTTGATGAAATATAGTAATGTTGCATCACGATGATATACGAAAAACCCTCAATCACAATTTGTAGAATGGAAGAGATTTCGCTTGGATTTTATGTGAGTGACGGTGAGTGATGTGAAAGACGATTCTAGGAGAATTTTTTCAATAGTACGAAAATTAAGAAAGTTCAAAATACAGATTTAAAAATGATGAGGGATTGAAGGTAATCATGGTTTATTTTCTTATATTTTGGTTTAATGAAAATGGATAAAATTATAATGGTAGGAGTATTATTGTATTCTACTAATTAATCAATTTTTCTAATTATAAATAGATGAATATTGATGTAAATTATTTGGAAATTAGCTAGATTTGCAATTTTTTTTGCCTAATCTTACTAGTCATGTAAAGAGCTCTAAAAAAATCAAGAATTTTAATTTTTATAAATAATTTCTTACCATGGGTGAATATATAATAATCACAAAATAAATAAATAAATCATTTTTATTTCTTAAAGATTAATATATTTTTTAGTTTTGTATAAATCTATATATATATATATATTCTTTTTTAGTAATATTTATCTTAGGGTGGATAAATATTTCGAAAATATTTGTGAATCTTAAAATTAGATGTTTTTATTTTTTATTTTTTATTTTTAAATGAAAATGTTAAAGTCGAGAGGAAAATGAAAAAAAAAAAAAAAAAGTAAAAACATGAGCAATGTTAAATTGGCCTTTTTCCCTCCGTTCCATTCCTAAGCAGTGGAATAGAAACATGAGCAATGCTCGTCGCTCCCATCGTTCCTCGTCCCCTTGCGATCTCAAAATTCTTTCTCTAAAATGGCTACAGATCTAGGGCTTCCTTGAGAGATTAACTGCTACTCTAATGGCGGTGATCATCGAAAATTCAGTTTGGGAACCAAATCCATCATTGTTCGTCTTCATCTTCCTCGCTTGTTTCCTTTCGATCTTTCTTCTACCTTTCGCTTCCAAAAATACCTCCACCAGAGCTCCTGCTCCATTCGATCATGGATTTTCATCCTCCTTTTCTAGCTTCCAGCGGAAGTTCTTGCTACTGTATTCTCTTGCCTCAGGTAATCTCGTGCATTTCTCTAATCAGAATTGAAAATCGCCTAATGAGTCTTTTTCAGGCGATGATCTTGTTCTTGTTTTTCTTAATTTCACTTTTTCTTGCACTATTCTACATTTTTTTTATTGTTATTTCTTGATCATAGAGTTGAGTAAACGTAGATTTTACCTCCAATTGAGGAGTGTGGATGTTGCTGATCGATTATCTGAATTTCTCCTCTTGAATGTTGCAGTAATGGAAGGCTTGTGGTCAGTATTTGGTGAATTTGAGTTTATTCATCGTGGAGTTAGCAGAGAGGAGATAGTTTTGTCTCTTTGTGTTGGATATGCAGCTTCTCTCTTCGTTGGTACCTTTTTGGGCGTTCTATCCGATTTCATGTAATTGTTGGCGTTTCTAAACTCGATTACCTTCTTGTTTTGCAATTACAGTATGCTGTCTTCGTCTATATGCCAAAATGCACAAAAAATGGAAATCTAATGCTGGATTATTTTTCTAGTTAATCATGGAATTATATTGGTAATTGCGATGTATCAGATAATTTTATCTACGCAATATTCTGATGTCAGAAACTTACTTGTTTTTTGGTGAAGGAAATAGTGATTTCACATAGTTTCTAAGATATTTGTTATGCAAATTTGGATAGGAAGATATATTTTTTGGAACAAATATAAAGAAAAAGAGATTCAACATTATTTTCCAGTAATCATCAATTTTTAGGTTGTCAGCTCTTCTTATGCTTTTACAAAAGAGAAGAATGTCGCTTCCAATGCTCCCTTTCTGATGTTATTACTAAAAGTTGATCTATAAATGCATTGAAGTAGATGTTTTTCTAATAAATGATTTTATCATTAATGTAGAGGTCAAAAGAAAGTCTGCATGATGTTCTGCATTATACACCTTGTTACTGCCATATGGAAGAGGATTTCTAGGCATCCAAGTCTCTTTATCGCCAGTATTGGTTTATCTCTTGCTACTTCAATATTTTCATTCAGTTTCGAAACATGGATGGTACATCAACATGAAAAGGTTTGTTTACATGGTTTTGCACTTGGATTTATTTAGGTGGTTATCATAGTAGGCCACATAAATTTACATTATGTCATACTTGTTTAAAGGAGTTAAAGATCCTCGAATATGAAATCAATGGACTCTGAAGTTTGAGATTCTCGAAATCAAACCAACTGACGTTTTTTTTTATCAAATATATTTAACTGTCTCATATTAGCTATATTTTTATTTTTTTGTTCTGTTCTGTTGATCTCAACTCATGGCCCAACTTGTTTGAGTATTTTCTTTTACTCGGTTGAATGGTCGGCCTTGTTGATTTGTATTTGAGTTCCTGCAGTACCTCATGAGTGTCCTATCTGAAAGAAAGCACTAATTTAAACTGTCCCTCATATATTTTTCTCCCTTTGCAGCAAGGTCACAGGCAAGATATGTTAAGTGACACATTTTGGCTGATGATTATATTTGAGTCTGTCTCTTTGATTGGAAACCAAATGCTTGTGAATAGCTTGGTTGGTGATGATGTTAAGAGCAACATGTTTTCTCCTTCCACTGTTGCTGTATTCTTGACATTGATATGCATAACTTTCATCATTAAAGGGTGGACAGAAGTATCACAGAGAATAGAACTGAAGGACTATAGAACTTCTTTCGGTGTATATATTTTTAGTGGTAAGTAACATATGTTCCTTATATTTATATCTTGTTTTAGGTTTTGGTTGACTGGGTGGAATTTTCAGACAAGTCCATTTCTGCTATTTATTGTTCATTTAATATGGCATTTTTTCTATGTTGACACATTAACATCATATGTTGTATTTGAATATAATTTTGTTGAAACCACCCATCCTACCAGAAACTATCAAATACCTGCGACATTTTCAGGGATTTTTTGGACAAATGTGAGGACTCTATCTGACCCAAATAGATTAAGGGGACGATTATGTAGGATAAACATGGGAGGGGTATTTTTGTATCTAGGATAGGATTTTACCCCTATAAATGGTATGTTTTTGGGTTAGGGAAGGGGGGTCATATTTTTGGAAGTGGTTATCCTTCTTTTGGAGATAGGGGAAATTGAGCTCTGGAGGCTCATCCCAGGAGAGACTCAGCGCTCTCGAAACGCCAATGAGTTAAATGTCACTTTTCTTGTTCTTAGACTTAAATTTCTTGTAAACACGGTGATCATATTTGGTTAATGAAGAAGATTTGTTAGAGGTAGATGAAACTTTGTACTGTCACTATTTATTTGTTGGGCTACAAACATCGTTGTCGAGGGGAAAATCATGGATATATTAGTGTGATGAAAATGGAGATCCGGGTTGGGTCTTCATCCTTATCATAATTTCTATTCATTTTGTTTCCATTTCAGCTTGGGAGGACATAACGAAAGTGTTTATTTAAAAGATATTATTAACTTTTTCCTGCAGCCATTAATTTTGTTTTTCTTGATTTCTTCTGCACTATACTAATGAGAAACCTGTAGAACAAATAGTGTATTCAAGAGAAAATGATCGCCAAGTACTCATCAGTGTCTTCACCAGGTTTAGGTAGATTCTCTTACACATCAGATGATCTAATCTCGTTGTTTATTCTGTATTGACGAGATGGTTTCATGGTCCCATACAAATTCAGGTGTTTATTTTTTAAGTACAAACTAGGATTTTTATCATATTTATACTTCCCATAAAATAATTTGTGAAATGTGAAATAACTAGTAGATGTCCTCACTTCTCAGAATTCATAAACTTCTATAATTTGCAGATAAAAGGATATGGTTATTGGCATGGGCACAAGCTTCTATTCACTTCTCTGGTGCACTCTTTTGGATTCTATGGGCTCCAACACTAGTGGTACATGTTTAATTTTTTGCCTCTCCAATTTTGATGTTCTTATTTTAACCTCCGAACTAAACCCACTGTAATAGTAACTTTGTAAGAGTATCAATTTGAAAATGGCTTTGCTGTTGGATATAGTTAACATCCATTCATAATTAGATTTTTTTTGAGTTATTTTATTATTTCTTATCTAGGCTGATGGACGAGAATTGCATCTAGGGTTGATATATCCATGTTTGCTAGGATCAAGAATCTTTGGTAGCTCATTGTTTCCATGGCTTATGGGTGGAACATCATCCCTTCGGACTGAAGATTGTTTACTATATTGCTTCGTAGTATCAGGGCTTGTGATGTCAATTGTTGCTTTTGATTATCAGGTAACATACGATACGACTCGTGTTCTTAAGTTATTGAGAAATTTGGACGAACAAGGAGCATGATGTTCTACTGTTTGATTTATTTGTCTATAATAATATGCAGGAGATTGGAGTTTTAGTGTTGCTATTTTCCTTATTTCATGCCTGTGTAGGTTTGATTTTACCTTCACTTGCAAGATTAAGAACCATGTAAGTGCTTTACTTATTGTTAAGATAGCATATGCAAAATCCTAATTATGCGTCCATCCGATTTTGATTGCATTCTGTTTTTTTTCTTCTATTTATCTAATTTCTATTAGGTATGTGCCAAATAAGTTACGTGGAGGGATGATAAGCTTATCTCTGGCCCCTGCAAATGCGGCGATTCTGTTTTTTCTGTTACAGGTATGTAATTCCATCTTTGATTGAACTCTTATGTTCGTAGGAGAGCTGATGCGTGTCTCCATTCAAAAGCAACTCATTTGGATTAAAAGAATGCATCTATTTTTTTAACGAAGAATGCCTTAAGTTAACTTCATCACCAAGGCAATTTTAATCGTGTAAGCAAAGAATTAGATTGCTTCAAGTTAGTTCTATATTATAGGTTGGTCTGAATATAACAACTCATACTGTTACGAAAGAATAAAAAAACAACCATCGAAATTAAAGAAAACGTGAGACAAAAAATATAAACTTACTTGGTTCACTAAAATTGTATTAACATCAGAGAAACCGTTTTATTTGAAAGATAGTGAAGAATAAAGTAGGAAAGAGAAAATAGAAGATAGCTCTCATAAAATTTATCATTTAGTCCAAATTATATAAAAGTGGAATATGAAAACATAAAAATAATTAACCTATTTTCTAGGTTTTGAGGGTGTTGCCCCAAGTCCCCCCATCAGGTGCTTCACCCTTAGAGCCTGACTCATTGACCAGTCAGCGAGTTCGATTCTAATACTGAATATTTTTAGTACAACATAATGCAAGACATTTCATCACATAAACTAAATGGGAACAAAATCTAACCAGAATAGTCCTAGGTCGTAATCTAATTTTTCTTACCATGAAGGGGACTAGTGAAAATGGGGGAAACCCAAGTGAAGATTGGCAAGGGCTTGATTTTTCCTAATTACCATAATCAAAGTTCGTGAAGAAATTCAAAGGATTTGAAATACAAGATGAAGGAAGGTCAATCTAGGCCATATTCTATTTTTCTATTTTTTGGATTAGAGAACAATAAAATGTGGTCCAAATTAGGGCGCATATATGGACATCAAAATATAAGGCATAACCTAAATTGTTCTCATTAAAAATTATCTTTGAATTTCAAAGGCTGTTGAGTTGTGTCCTTATTTTTTACCACTTCATATATTTAGCTCGAGGACAAGAACAAATTACTACAAGGAATCCGGATTACGTGTGTTATTAGTTGAGAATTTTAGATCCCACTAAATTCGAGTTTTATAGTTGACCATTTCCATTTCCTTTATTTTTAGATAAGAAATTTCATTCTTATATCTTCTGTAGGGAGGCTATTACCGGCGAATAGAAAATTCAGTGATAATAGCATTTGCTGCCTTCAGTCTATTCTCTTCGGCTGGCAGCATGTATGCATTGAAGCGCTGGGGAAAGCATCCATATCAGAACTGGCAAAAGCAGTAAATTGTTATCTCATTTCAACCTTTGGTTTGAAGTTGGTAAGCACTTGCTAATCACAATACTCAAGCTTGCAATACCAAGTTTTCCTTGTAATATCAAATTGTTTGAAAATCCTATAGTCATCATCTCATTTCCTTCTTTCTGGGTAATGCAGCTAATCCGTGTCGATGAAATCATTAAATCATTGCAAGAACTAGACGACGACTCCCTGCCGAGGGGTGATTTTAATATTGAAGATAAGATAAGTTGCATAAACCTTCTTCGACTTCATTCATATCAACCTCAAGAATGAATGCATTTTTTTCCCTCTGATTGCAGGATTTGGGAAAATGTTTATAGCTTTGTAGGCCTTTGAATGAGATGATGATGATATTAGGTTTTATGACTTTTTTTGGAACCTTAACTCAATTTTGTAGAGCTAAAGAATAACAAATGGGTTTATAGTGATCAAATTATAGTAAATATGATGGTTAATAACTCATTTCTCTTTCTACATAATGAAAAAAAAATGGTAAGGAATTGGTATACCAATCAACAACTACTTTAAGTCATTGCTTCCCATATTTTCAATTTAATATTTTATGTTCCAAGGTTTCTCAATACAACATTGTTGGTCTATATTATAATTAGTTGATGATAAATTTACATGGCATAAATACCTAATGAATTGGCCAAAAAAATGTTTGCATTATAAGAAACGTCATCTAAAAAAAGAAACTCCAAGTTTCTTTTGGTTTCTAGAAGTATCAAAGAAATTTTTAGAGCGATTAAAATTTTAATTATTAGACGACTTCTTCTTCAATTGTCACCGATTAAATATTATGCCAATGTAAGTTATATCATCAACCAATATTAATATTTACCTACCATGAAGGCCTAAATTAAAAATAATAAAACATAACAGATCAAATTGAAACTTTTAGAACAGTGAAAGAACACTTTTACTAACCTTGGAGGGATCAAAATGTTTATAATGTCAAATCCCAATTTATCATATAGAGAAAATGATGGTCGAGGTTTACAAATTTAGCCATCGTGTATGGTGAATAACGCTCAATTGTCCTGTACTTGATCTCTGATCCACTTTGTAGCGACCCATTTCTGCCCTTTGATCACAGAACAGCTTCCATGAAGTGATGTCTACATAAGCACCCAAAAACATGAAATTCTCAGGCGAGCATCGTTCTAAAAAAGAGCAAAATGCTATACAAAATAACTAAACAATAATGCTTTTGAATGACAGAAACAAAAAATAACTCAAAAGCACAAAACATGGACAGAATACAAAAACAATAAATTGCTCACAAAACAAGTTTTTGAAAATAATGGCTTTTACTCAAATACGTTCATGCTTTCAAAATGCAACAATGTGTATGAGACGTAAATATTTGAAGTGTTTGGATCAGCTTACGTGCAACTTGATCATTCTCACAACTGTCTAATCCTACCAGATTCGGTTTGTTAAGAAAACTTGTAACGAAATAATTTATAAATAAGTGATGACTATGAATTAAACTCATCACTTCTTAATTTCTTAAGATCCTCTTGACCAATTGCGAAGTCCCCAACAAAACAATTGGGTATCTTCTATCAACTTCCAAGTCTATTGCATAGGGTTTGGTCAGTTGAAGTTTCAGTTTGTTCTTTAATATTTTAGTTTCAAAAAGTTTTTAAATTTTTTAGCTGAAACAAATTCAAGTGTTTTTAGTTTTAATGGGAAAGACATTTCTTTTTTACTTTTAAAATTAATATCTCTGTAACTCCTATATAAGATGAGTCCCAACATCTCCTGAATATACTACCAGGAACAGCACCAAAACATAAAAACCTAAATTGAACCCTTAAAATATGTCTGAAGCATGTCTATGTCCAACACCTCTACATTCTGCTTAAAATAAGTGTCCGTGCTTCTTAACGAGCACCAACTTATACCAGCCTTATGAAAGTTCAACATAATTCATAATGTCTGATGTTCCTTGTCCATTAAGCCAGTGGATAAATATGTTAAAAGTAATAACAGCTTGATGAAAGTGGCAAAGATTTTAGGGATTAGAGATATAATAAGTAATCGAAAAGGAACTGGTGGCTCGTTGTTTGAGATATAATAAGAAATTATTGAAATTGTTATCAGGGATTAGAAGTGGAAGAATTGTAAGGCCTTGCTAGTTGGCTAGCAGAGTGGCCTAGTAGTCAAGCGTGTCATAAATAACCAAGAAATGATGAATTCAATCTATGGTGACTACCGATCTCAGAAATAATTTCTTAAGAGTTTTCTTGACATTCAAATGTTGTAATGTCAGCTGGTATGAGAATAGTCGAAGTATGCATAAGTTACCCCACATACTCGTGGGTATCAAAGAAAAAAAAAAAAGAGACAGTTTGTTGGAGGGAGGTGATAAACAGAAAAATAATAATTGGAGGTGGCCACCAAGGTAGCGGATAGCTCTATATTGTTAGATATATGAGATAGAAATTACTAAAGCACTTCATACAAATTTTTTTGAATCTGTCTAAGGATTATTAAGAAACAACCATATTGAATAATTTTTCTAAATAAAGGGAGATGTGGAGTTTAGAGATTAAGCATATTATTAGCGAATTGGTCTATAGTGGAATTTTTGACAAAAAGGTCCTCTCGAAAGTCTACATGAATACATCAATGTGTGTTTTCTATTTTATATTGTAATAAAATTTTAGTTTTTTTAGGACTTGGATCCTATCAATCCTCGGTTTTAATATATCTATATCTATATGGTGAGTACCATATGATATTAGTTCGTAGTTTTGATTTTTTTTTTTTTTTTTTAATTTTTTTTTTTTTTGAGAAATCATAGTTTTGATATAGGCTACCGTTTTTTGTTGCACACATGGCCATACTCTTTTTCAAGGTAGAATATTAAAAGTGAATTTGTCCCACATCGAAAAGATGCAAGGTAGTGATGTGCTCCAAACACTATAAAAAGAGCATAAGGCTTTGGTTTCAAAGCATCCCAGTCAGAAGCACTTTAAGCTTGATGTACTAACTTTAGTCAAATTCCATTTGTATTCTCTTGTGAAGAGTGGGGCAAATGGTGAGAGTAGTCTAAGCTTTGAAGAGAGTGTTTATGTAATTGGAGTCGAGGAGAGAATTCTGTGTGATTGTAATATTTTTTACATAGTGGAAGTTCTTTCTGTCCATGGTTTTTTCTCCGGTTTAGAGTTTTTCCACGTAAATTCTTGTGTTATCTATTTTGTTGTTTTCTTTTAATTTCTCAGTATTTTTCTGCTTATTCTTGCTGTTATTAGGAAAGGTTTTTCCCAACAAGTGGTATCAGAGCTTTAGATTTGCTAGGATTGAAGTAGAAATAGCAGGCTTTATGAGTTCAGTGAAATTTGACGTGGAGAAATTTGATGGAAGGATGAATTTTGGCTTATGGCAAGTGCAAGTCAAAGATGTGCTGATATAATCTGGATTACACAAGGCTTTGAAGGGAAGACCAAGTGGTGGTGA
>JBBMKA010000026.1:5181093-5198188 GCA_037833695.1 Sechiopsis laciniata | reverse complement strand
GTATATATAACTTTCTGTAATTAATACCATAAGATGAATTTGAAGTTGTGGGAGGTTATAAAAAAAGTGGGGTGTGGGTGAGTTACCTAACATCATTTCACCAGGTATAAGTTGTTATTCATGATTGAGGGAAACACAAACTCTACATAGAGGTATCATTACTCTCAAATAAAATTAAAAGCCAAATACAAATTTTTAGGATCGACGTCATGATCATAAAATTAAATTTGAATACAACCAATTAAACAAGCCAACACGCCATCAATCCACTTATTGTTGAACTAGACATGATTAGAAAACTCGTTTGAGTCTCCAATACGCGGTGACAGTTTCATTTCTATCTAGTTTCAAAATTTACTAAATTTATTTCAACTTTTAGCAACTTTTAATAAATAATGCAAATATATTTGTTGATGTCAAAATCTCATCTCCGAGATCAACTGTGAATTTTACCCATAACAATATAAAAATTAAAATTAAAATTAAAAAAAAAAAAAAAAAAACTAGTCCTTAACCTAGTAATCAAGTGTTTTTCAAAAAATAAATAAATAAAAAAAATAATAAAAAAATTTTAAAAAATCTCATTCCTTAATAGATTCAAGACTAACTGCTAGCCATAAAAAAGGTCTGATTTTTTGTTGTTTTTGTGGAAAAGTAGGATAGCTGGTTGAGGTTGTGCAACCTCTTGTTTGTTTTTACTTTTTTAAAAACAAAATACGATTCATTCATTGGTAAAAAAGTCATAAGACAGAAAGCTTTCCATACAATAAACCCCTTAGGAGAAACAAATATAATAAGCTAAGGAGCATTTTGTTTGGATGACATAAGAACTTGGAGCTTTGCTCCTCTAAACCTGAGGCACAACCTTTTCGAAAGTGGACTTACAAAGAGAATAAAAAGACAAGAAATTCAAAATAAACTACAACTTTTTCGAAAGTGGACTTCCAAGAGTCCAATAGATAAGGCCCAAGAACCAACGTCAACAATCTCTCGGTAGACTTTTGAGAGTCTTTGGGTTAACCGATAACCATATCAACGACTCAGGAGCATGAATCCACCAAAGATATTGAATAATACTAGCTTAAAACAAAAACGAAGCAACAAAAACCCAACTAACCTAGACTTCCAAACTAAAGGAAAAAGAAACAGAGATGACAACGCCATATTAAACTATGATTGAAGAAAACCGCAAGAGAGACCAACCGAAGAAGTACTATAAAAGTCAAAGTCGGCTAAAGTGGGGGGAAGATAAGTGAAAACCAAAACAACTAGACCTTTCCATTCATAATAACCTCTAGTTTGGTTCGATAACCCAATCGAGTTAATAGAGCCGAATTGACTAACTCTGTTCAATCATGAATTCTCATTCTTCTTTGCTAGTTTTCATGAGAGTTTCCTGCTACTCTATTCTCTTGCCTCGGTTAAGTTCTGTGGAAAGCTCTGCATTTGTATTTAATGAAGAAAATTTACAAGAAATTGGTCATTTAGAACTCGAAATCACCTAACCACAGACAGACTTATTAAGGGACTAAGAGGTCATAGTCTCCTAAAAAATTTTGAATTTTATATGCCGATTCATATTTTATTATTAATCTTATATATTTGACAAATAATAAACATAATATATAATGGTACCGTGGTCATTTGGACCCCAATCCATCTAAGACCATGGTATGAAACCAAGCACAAACCTTTTATTTTATTTTTAAGTAAATTCAAATAAAAAAACGTGCTTAATCTTTAAATTATCATTAGTTTTAATTTCCAGCATGGTGTTAGTGGAGTTTTGTTTGATTTTGCTAAATTTATTTTATTATTCTATCTGTTTCACTGAAGAGATGATTGATAAAGGAAACAGTACCTTGGGATCGAACCATGGAGTTTGCCTTTTCTTGGCACCATGGAGGTACCGAGGTGTATCAGGTACAGGAAAACTATGTTGGTGGAGTTGTGTAAAAAGTGAGTTTGTCGAGTTGTCGGTAAGTGTTAAACCTATTAGTAGGTGAAAGTGCTGAGTCAAGAGCCTGCATAGGTGTTGCAACAGTTAAGTGTTCTTGAGTGGAAGTGGGACGGCGTCTCTATGGATTTTATTTCAGGACTCCCTAGGCCACAGAGAGGATTCACCATGATATTGGTAATCGTGGATCAACTTACCGAGTGCTCTCACTTTATTCTAGGAAAACTGGATTATTTTGTTGAGAAGTGGGCTTAGTCGTACTTAGGAAAGATTGTCAGGTAGCATGGAGTTCTTGTGAGTATCGTTGCAGATAGAAATGTTCGGTCCACTTTACACTTTTGGAAGAGCCTTTGGAAGGTCATGGAGTTCAGTACAACTTTTAATTCGTAGATAGATGGTCAGGCCGAGCGATTTATCTAGATTTTGTAGGATACGCTGAGTGCTGGTGAGTTATGCTTTCTATGCAGTTGAGGTAGATGGATGTACCTGTGGGAGCTTGCTGGTTATTAGTTATCATTCCATTGTCTTGCTTGCACCATTTGAGGCATGGTATGTGAAAAGATGTAAATCACTTGTCCATTTGGGACGAGGTTTGAGAGAGAAAGTTGTTAGGACCTAAGTTGTTATAGTTGTCTAGTGGGACAGTTCTTGAGATCCGTGCTAGAATGCTTTTAGCTCAAGGGTGTTAGAAAACTTGTGCATATGTTCGTCACAGAGATATAGAATTTGAGGTTAGCAGTCTTGTGTCCTAAAAGTGGCATCGATAAGGGAATGCAAAGATTTTATATCAAAGAAAAGTTAAGTCGAAGTTATATGGTTGTTGGTGATTCTCGAGAGAATTGACGTAATGGCTTATCATTTAGTTTTACCTCCATCATTGTCTGTAGTTCATGATGTGTCTCATGTTTCGATGCTTCGTTAGTATGTGCACAATCCATCCCATGTTGTTGATCATGAGCCTTTGGTAGTAAATGAGGATTTGTCTTATAAAGATAAGCCTATTCAGAGTTTGGATCGAGATCGTAAGGCATTGAGGAATAGTGAGATTGCTCTTGTTAAAGGGTATTGGAGGAGGTTTTGCACTCTCGTTTTTCTGTGTTGTTTGAACCTTCGTCAAATTTCTAGGACGAAAGTTTTCTAAGGGGGGAATATTATAATAACCCTTTTTTTAGCTCTTGTTTAAAATAAATGAAATGGTAGTTTTGTAATAAAAAGGAGTTGGGGGGGCACTTCAGACTTTTGCCCAAGATATTTAATGAATTTTGTGAAGCCCTAAGTGTCTCATCACTATGCAGCCGCTCTTAGTATTCGTCCATGTCGCTCCTTTTTTTTCTGACTCTAGTTGGAGGTTTCGCGTCGACAGAGTTCAACATTCAACTTTTACGTAGGTTTCGTTCGCCGAAGGGTCAGTCACGCGCGTTGTGGAGTTGTATCCAAGTTAACTGTTGTAGCGTCGTCATCCGAGCTTTAGCTGCCGTCATCGGGTTTTTGCACGTACTGTGGGTCGCGTCGGGGAGCAAGCCGCACATCTGTGCAAGGTTCGTCGTGGGTGTCACGGTTGTGAGTTCTGAGCCAAGCTCTAACAGGTTGTGGGGTGTCACTGATGTGTAGGGCAGCGCCGCCAGCCATTTTGTGCGCTAGCTGGTCCGACGAGGAGTTCCGTCGTGCAGCGGTCGTGGGGTCTTCACCGGACCTGAGGTGAGGGGGTTCTTTATTTTGTTTAGTTTTTTTGCATCCCAAGATTGAAGAAAACCCATGTTTGGGTTTGAGTTTAAAGTAATTTAAATGAAGTTTTAGGCTGTTTGGTTCTTGGTTAAAGTTATTCAAGTAGTGAATTGAGGGTGTTTGTTTGCTAGTTTATGGATATTCGAGTTATGGTTTAAGGTGTTTGGTTGGGGGTATCAAAGCATTCTAAATGAGTTTTAAGCTTGTTTAACTTAAAGGTTAAGTTAATTAAAATGTGGATTAAAGTTGTTTGGATCCAAGTGTAGTGCTTATTTGGAGTAAGAATAGGCAGTGTTTGGTTATGAGTTTAGTGAATGTTTGTATAAGAATCCGTAATTTAAACTACGTTTTTCACGTCATGCTGACTACTCAAAAAAGTTACAATTGTGCAATTTTTTCAAATTTCAAATTTAAAACAATCAACTGCTCCTGTTGAATTTATTTCAAAATAAATAATAAATAAAAGCCCTCGGCCAAGGTATTTAAAAAACAAATCAATTAAACGAACTTGTAAATACAGGTAAAGGCATTCACTCCCAAGTGTTACAAAACATTTAACAGAAATAACAAGAGACTAAACCCTAGCATGTCCACGAATAACAGTGATTATCAACTAAGCTAACAGTCTAGACAGAGCTAATGCAGCAAGCTTTGCCCATGATCCCTTCAACATCTCCCAGCTAACTGTCTCGGTGATGTCCTTGTTTGCTTGGTGGAAAAATAAAACCACAAAAAGGGTGAGTATAAAAGAATGCTCAGTAAGAACTCCCCAACAGGGATACAATGCACAAAGTAGAACTTAACATGCTAGCAATGCATATCTACTCTCGTCTCAACATAGCTTACTAACTGACCATGAATTTCATTACATGTCTTTCTCAATCAATCAACTTACTCTCTGCTCATCTTAGTTTCTTACTTGGTCATGAGGTTCATTGCATGACTTACTTGTGAGGCTCTCAAGATACTTACCTAACTTCAGCAATAAAACTGGTTATGAAGTACGTTACACAACTCTCTTGTGAGGCCCTTAAGACACTCACCTAAACATAGGAATACGACAGGTCTTGCTCGATCAACTCAACCACTACCGGTGTACTGATGACACCAGTCTAGGTGAGCCATCTACTTGACACTTGGTGCATGTATGCATACACCACATGCTGTTGTAACCCAGTCAGGTGTAGGCCTACATAAGTCAACATGGTCCAGGTTCACATGCCTATCTTGACAAGGAAAGGTGTCCACTGAGTCATGGTCCTAGAGGCCCACACCAGCGATTTGAGTCAGCCTGTTCACACCTATCACCCCAAGCTAAGACCCTCTCATAGCAGGCGTACACTATGATCAAGGCCCGCCTATAAGGCTACAAACTAGGCATCGTTAGGGAAACGTGTTATAACACATCCCCGGCTATCGGGCGCAGGATTAAAATCCTCAACAACACCAACTCAATGAGACAACGATACATCGTGTCTCTAAGGCCTCTAAATGATGACAACTAAGAATTCTAAATACAAGTGCTTATCGGCTCAGTCCTAACAGATCACCAAACATGTTCGATTATTCCCACATAGTCATCCTAGCAGGATACTACACAACACAATATCAGGAGTAGCTATATTCTAAACACACATTATCACCAGCTCACACATATACCAAGAGAAACACGAAACAACAATAGGAAATACCAACATGCTAAGACCTCATAATCCTAGCATGTTTCACAAGAAAATATAATTAGAAGATCGACATTCAAAAAATGCACCCGGGACACCATAATCTCGAAGCACGAGTTAAATAGATCAACAGAAAATATAATTTAAGGAAGACTTTACATAATTAGCACACCCTATTCAAACACTGATACATATTAAGTGACACCTTAAGACCCCATGATCCCGGAGTGCAAGACACGCAAAGCAGTCAACAAACAGGTATACAATACAATCCAACATATATACATATCAGTCAACACACAACAATATATACAATCCGAGTAGAAATGATCCTTACCAGAAAGAAGACACAGAACAATCCAACAGTCTTCAACAAGCAAGAACTCGAACCACAACAACCTATCGATTATAACTAATCAGTAACAACACTCAAAGAAGCTATCAATTAACCACAAGATCAAGTTAAGAAACTTACCAAAAACCCAAAACCAACACAAATGTTCAAAACCTACATGGCACGAAACTGGTCGCAAGCAACGAGACACATTATCCGAAGATCAATAGCACCCAAACAATCACCACAACCTAAACACAATTTTCCTTTTAGTCATAACAACCTAAAGCTAGTCAATCCAACACAAAATTCTAGCAAGGTTCTGAAAACAACTTACTCATTACACGAGCGGGTCGAAAATGACACGAACGAGGCACGACTGCTACGGTGTCGAGCTAAAAACTCGAGGAAATGGCACTGGGCACGCGGGTCTGTGGTGCGGAAATTTCTCGACGGTTAGGCTTGACTGTGGCGAGGCAGCTACTGCTACATGGGAGACATACACGGCGTGGTGCGCGTGTGGGGGAGAAGAGGAAACGCTGCTTGCGTCGTGCTAGTGAATGTGGCAAAGTCTGCATAGGGAGGTGTGTCGCGAGCGGCTTGATCTGCGCTGAAGGGGAGCGGCACGATGACGGTCGACGGCGGAAGCTTAATAGTGAAGGGGTTCTAGGGTTTAGGTGGGTGAAGAAAGAAGAAGAAGAGAAAATTGAGTTTTTCTTTTTTCTTTTTTCTTTTTTTTTAAACACCTAAAATGAGTTTTTCACTTTTATTTTAAATCCTTTAAATGGGCTTTTCTTTCTTTAAAATTCAAACTCTAGCTTTGACTCTTTCTTTTAAAATAAAGCTTTTAATGTTTTTCCTTTTCAAACTTCCATTTTATTTCCTTTCTTTTAAATTAAACACCAAAATACAACCCATCTAATTTTTCCTTTTTTCTTTCCTTTTATATCCTTTTTAGCTACTTAAAATAAAATAAGATTCTCTTCAAAATACCAATGGAACTTATTTCTCCAATGTCCCAACAAAATTCTGGAGGGTCTAACTGAAATTATGGGGCGTTACAGTTTGGTTAAGATGTAAAAGGTGCTTGGCTTAAGGTTTAAATGGTAAGTTTGACCCATTGACTTTTCTGTTGACTAGATTTGACCCGAGCTGTTTTTCGCTCTTCGAGCCGAGTTTGTGAGGTACAGGTAGCCGCTGAGAGTAACTGGGGCACGATTTTCAAGGTTCTTCACTGCTTGAAAATTTTGATATTTTTTATTCGATTTTGATGGTTTGAGGTGCTAATTATGATCAGCTTGTTTGTTTCAAGGCTCGGAGTTGTATTTGGCTATTTGAAGCTACTAGGGGATTCTTGAAGCGCTGTTAAAGGATTCCTCCAAGTAAGGGACCCTTACCCCCTTCTCGAGGACCTGGGGTTAGTACATGTGTCGGTTTACTTGCATTAGTTTATTTGTTTGTCTGTAGCATAACCATGTGCATCGCATGTTGCATTTGATTGCATCGAGAGCATATTTCATGCCTTGTCTCTTGTATGACTAGTGGTGCATGACTCATGTATGCCTGCCTAATATGGCTGAGTTGCATATGGTTCGTATGTTTAGATGTGAACTTGCATGATGTTTGATGCCCGACTCGATGCCTCGTTTAGACCAAAACGAGTCACGGAGACTTGATAGAGGAAACTAGTAGGTGGTTGTAGATGATAATATTCGAGCTCACACCCCAGCTTGGTGATATCCTTCCTCCGCAAGACTTCCATGGATGGTCCGCTAGCCAGGCTCACGGCCCTTCGGTTGTATTGCTGATCATACTTATTTTGTGATGTTTATATTATTGTGCATGTCAGTCCTCGAGTTGGGGGAGCCTTACTGAGTTATAAAACTCAGTATTTCCACTGGAAAATTCCCACAGGTACTACTAGATTGTACCGAGATGGATGATCGACGGAGTTGGAGATGACCATGGGACCCGCTGCATTATTCTGTTTAGAGTCTTTCAATTTTATTCTTTCTGCACGAACTATTTAAGGGCATGATAAGTTGTACATATTTAATCCAACTTTTATGTTTTGACTCTTAAGTACCCTATGATTTTTCTATTGGATTTCATGTTTTGTAAACTTGTTTTTATAAGTCGATTTGAAGAAGTTTTGTTTTATACATGCCCTAAATGTCGAACATCGTTTTCATGCATTTAGAGTTAAGAACTTAGGTTTAAACTCGAATTTGGGTCTGGTCCTTACATATATTCAATTTAGGGGATTCTATATGTATAGTAAAAAAGAAAACAAAAAAATATATCATAAATAGCATTTTCTTTTAAAAAATAATTGCAAATAAATGGGACGGTCTCTATAAAATGACCAAAATATTCAATTTTCAAACTGAGTTGATAGATTTCAATTAATTTTTAACTTATAGGTTTCAATCAGTAACCTAATAACCTTCAATCATTTCAATTCAATCAGGGACTTATACTTTTAAAAAAGAGGCAAATTTGGCATTTTTAAAAAAGTGAGTAGAAATTGCTATAAATGAATTACTTAAAAAAAAAATGATTTAATATTTGTAATAGACATAGGTTTATTTAGCGTAAATTCCCTTTAGTTTATATTTTTTCTTTCTTTTTTTTGTTTGTATAGTATCATTCTTTCTTTTATATTTATATATTTACTTTTATATTATATATATATATATAATTTTATATGTTTTTTTATAAACTTGTTTTGAATTTTTTCCTTTATTTTTAGTTTAAAATTTTTATAGTTTATACAAACATTTTTTAATTTAACAATAATTGAAAATAGATTTTTTTTTTTTTTTTTTTTTTGACAAGTGAAAATAGATTTAAACTTACTACAAACTCATGAATCACATATATAAGGGAGTTTGGCAACACTTTTTTTCATTCATTTTCTTTACTTTTTATGTGTTTATTGTATTTATTGACTTAAAAATACATAGAAACCGTTCTTCGGAATATTTTAGAAAATTATTAGAAATATTCTGACATGGATTGTTTTTTTGGATTTTTTATAGAAACATGATTTTTTTAAATATAAATAAAAATTCATATTGTACAAAATATTAAAAATTTACCAAAATTTTTAAAGGTTGTCAAATTAGTCTTAATATTTAATTAAATAAAAATAATATTATTATTATATCGTTAATTTAATCAACATTTATAAAAATTTGAGGATTAGTTAAACAAAAATTACAGGTTTGGGAATATATTTTGAACTTTTAAAAATTATAAACTTTTTTTTAGTACAAATTGGGCGAAGGAAAACCGACAAACCCTACATCAAAGGCACAATTAATATGATTCCCAAATATCAATTTCTGAACTCAAACTCGTGACCGAAGAGTTGAAATAGATTAACACCAAATAAATAATCAAATGCATCACCGACTCATTCTATAAAAAAATAAATTATAAACTTGTTATATATTATATTAAAATTTTAGAAATTTATTAATGGAGAGACGAAGACTTAGAACTTTTGACATTTGGAGAAAGAAAATATAATATTATTTTTTATCCTTTCAAACTTTTAAATTCGGTCATTTTTTAACGAGACCAATTTGGGTGCAGCCAGCTGCACCCAAACCATGATATCACACATACATATTTATTTTTTATTTTTTTTTAAATATATTATAATAAAGGTGCATTTTCTATTTTATAAATCAAGTGACAATGAATAGAGTAAATCATCATAATTTTGTTACCCATATGTTTGAAAACTAAATCAAGTGACAATGAATAGAGTAAATCATCTATTTTATAAATTTAAAGAGATATCAACATGTACTTGTTTGAATTTAATGAGTTTTTTGATACAATATTAAAATAGTATGAGATTTCATCTCAAAATTAATGTATAATGAGGAAGTAACTCATTATTGATCTTATAATGCTATGAGATATCTTCACATTTTCCATGTGAGATTCTCAACACAATTCAAGTATAAATAATTAATATTTATATAAAAATAATTCATAAGTTAGAAATACAAAAGTAAAATTTGTCTTTTACGAGCACAATTAAATATCTATAGTATTATTGAAACAAAACTTTAACATTTTCATCATTATTTTATGTTTTTTTAAGACTAAGGGTACTTTTGAAACATCTTACAAGTTTAGAGATGTTTTTTAAACTAAACTTTAATGATTTCCATCCGAATTTAACGGTAAGAGTATTTTAAAACTTTTGTTAAAATTTAAGGACACTTTTGAAACTTTTCAAAATTTATGAGCATTTTTTACACAAACATCATAATATAGGGACATTTTCTATAATTTAGCCTTCAGAGACCAAAATGGTATTTTACCCAAATATATTTTATCATTTAAAATCAATAATAGTTACATAATTGTACTACATCTACTTAATATCATTAATTTTTAATTAATTAATTAAAAATTATTTTCATTTACATAATATAGCATTTTCAAAAAAAAAAATTAATTGATTTTATATTTCATTAAAGGTCATCAAATTAATTAATTTACAAGGTTTTCATGTGATTTTTAAAATATAAAATAAAACTCATATCATCAAAAAATGTTTGTACAAAAAATAATCTCACAAAAAACAAAATTTTATAAATACAATTTAAAAAGAATATAAAAGAGGTGATATCATCCCAAAAGTCTCCAACATAAAGAATAATTTAGAATTTGGAATAATAAACAAATATAACGATATTATCTTAGATTGAAAAAAAACAAAAAAAACAAAAAAAAAATTGTAAATCTCATCTCACCAATAACTGCTCCACAAAAAAAAAAAAATCAGTGCTATTGTCTGCAAAACTCTTCTATAAAAAAAAAAATTACATCATTTTTACAATTCATCTACAAAGAATCACATTCAAATGAACTATTAATACAATCATTTTACTAATCACACATCCAAACACCCTCCTCCCAGTGAATTGAATTGAAAAAACGAGTTATGATCTAAAAGTAGAAACTCTAAATTTCTTTGGAGTACCAAAAAATGGAGGAATTAAAATCTTTATTTTTAGATGACTTTTTCCTCTTAAATTTTTCGCCAATCAAGTATCATCCTAAATTGACAAATATAAAACATTGAAACCTTTTTAAAACAATGAAGGACTATATCGAAAAAGGACTAACCCTTTATGTCATTTGGACGTACGGGGAGAGGGAGGGAACCAAATGTTTATAATGAAAACTCACCTTATCATATAGAGAAAATGATGAGGTCGAAATTTACGAATTACGCATCGTAGTAAATTATTACGACCAATCGTCCTGTACTTGATCTCGGATCCACTTCGTTGCGACCCATTTCTGCCCTTTGATCACAGGACAGCTTCCATGAAGTGATGTCTACAAAAGAATCCAATGAATAAGATTCTCAAACAGGCAACGTTCTTATGATGAGAAAACGCTAAATAGAAAGCACCATTTAATGTAATACTAATCCTCATCCCTGAAAAATACATCATAATGCTTCTGAATGATTAAAAAAGGAAAAAAAAAAAAAAAGAAAGAAACAACTCAGACCACTAACATGGACAGAATGCATGAACAATAAATTGCCCACAAAATATGTTTTTGAAAATAATTGCCGTTACCCTACAAACACGTTCATGCTTTCAAATGCAACCACATGTATGGTGTAAAGATTGAAGTAACTAACACTTAAAACAATCAATAGTTTACTGCACAAAACCTTACAATGTTTTTTTATTTATATATCCATAAATGTCACTGTCAACTTACAAACACTTCAACTATTCTCACGAGATATATTGTTCGACCAACAACTTTGAATCGAATCCATCACCTTTTAGTTTTTAAGGACCTTCTTGACCACTAGGTCATCTCATGATAGTTGCAAGGTCATAGAACAAAGTCCTCAACAAAACAAACCGGCATCTTCTATCAGATTCCAACAATATTTCACTGGGTTTGGTCAGGATAAAGTTTGTCCATTTTTTTTTCTAGTTTAGTTTCGAAAGGTTTTAATGTATTTATTCAATTCTTATTTGAAATAAATTCAAATACCTGTGGTTTTAATGGGAAAAAATAACTATTTCTTTAAATAATATTTCTACATTTCCTAAATAAGAACCACCATGAGTTGTCATTGGTCAAAAGAACCTTAAGAAACTAAAAGATTGTAAGATTCAATCCATGGTAGTCACTTACATAGAAATTAATTTTTTACGGGTTTCTTTGATATTTAAATATTGTATGGTTAGCATTTCAGAGAAAAAATATATATATATATATATATATATGTATGGTCAGTCAGACAGTATGTCTCATGAGAATAGTCGAACTGCACGTAAGTTGGCCCGAACACTCACTTAAATAAGTAAATAAGATGAGTCTTGACATCTTCCGAGTGTATACATAATCCAGGAGCAGAACCCAAACATAAAAAACAACAAAACAAATTATATATTAACTGAACGCTTAAAAAACGTGTCTGTAGCATGCCTATATCCAACACCTACATCTGCTCATAATAAGTGTCTATGCTTCCTAAAGAGAACCATCTTATAACAGCCTGGTGAAAGTTCAACATAATGCCTGACGTTCCTTGTCCATGGCAAAGCATATTTTATCTAAGTTAGTGAACAAATAAGTCAAAATAATAGCCGCCTGAAGAAAGTGGCAAAGATTTCAGTATGAAAAGGAATTTATGGATCCTTGTTAGAGTAATAATAAGAAATTATTTGAAATGTTATTAGGATATTAGTAGTTGAAAAAATTGGTTAAGAGGAGCGGTTAAAAATAAAGCGAGTCAGGGAGTATAGAGTTGACAAGAGAATTTGGTCCACTGTGGGGCGATCCAGTCACCCGGAGAAGAGATGAGTTGTGCTTACTTGTTACGATTACGCAAGCTCACCTAAAGGTCTGAATAAGTCAGATCAAGGGGTGGCACTCTTCTTTGGGGGCGGCAACTAAAGAGGTAGCGAGACTGACCGCAATTGCAGGAATGGAACTTGAGAGAGAGATGCCCTCTCAAAAGCCTATATCGATATGCCATTTTATATTACAACAAAATTTTAGTTTTTATTTTTCTTATTTTGATTGTTCTAAGGCTGGGATCTTAACAATCCTGAGTTTCAATGCCTATATGGTGAGAACATGATATTAGTTCGTAGTTTTGTTATACGCTTATGTTCTTTGTTACAAATATGCTTATACTCTATTTCATGGCAAGATTAGGCTCGTACTTGCAAATTGACAATACACATTAATAATCCAAACAACAGAGGATAGGTGCAGGAACACTAACCCGATCGATTGTACCATTTGGGAAAACAGAATAAAACAGAAGTCCATCACCTTGGCGTGGCTTCACTTTCAAACCAATACATCTTTTGTAATCATAGGTTCCATCCATATTTGAGCCGTTCTGCCAATCAAACATTTAAATATTCTTTCGGACTGATATCCAGAAGATGACTGGATGTAAAAAAATGTTAAGAAAAAGGCCGCCTGTTCATGTGGTCTTATGATCTTACCTCAAATGGAAACATGGTTTCTCCACCTTCTTCAACATCAGTCAAATACAACAAGAAAGAAGCCACCTAAAAATTTTGAATGCTAAAATGTCAGTAAGGCATAGTAGAGCAACATTCTCAGGTTTTGTTTTGTTTTTTAAGGAGCAAATTGATTTGTAACTATTCAAGTCATCGAGAAATTTCCCATAAAAATAAAATAAAAAAAATTAGCTTGCATTCCACACGATCAACTTTTAGCACTGTTACTACCAGAATTGACATTAAATTGTATTTGAGAACAATCACTGGAAATGATGCACGACAGTATGCTTTGCATCTAACCCTTAATGATTATGAACATCTGTGAATGTATACATGCAATGAACAAAGGAAAATCTGATATATCTACTTTGTACCCTTTGGCTCTTCTGTGATCCATATTCAAAAGGATTGAACGCATCATAATGAGAATTGTACTTCTGTCCAATCTCATAACGCAAAATATTAAATGCCTGAAACACAAAATCCATAATCTATTTTAAAATACAAGAAGTTGAATACCTTTTACCGACGCAACAAAGCAACATCAAAACATACGAAACCAAGTGGAAATGACTGTGCTATATAACCTGTACACGAACTATAAAATGAAGCATTAGAGAACAAATCTTTACAAACAAAGAACGAAAGAGAGAAACAAACAAACAAACAAACATGAATGTAAAGCTTCCGGTGCATCAAATGGATGGAATACAATGATTAATTATCAGGGTTCTGGTTGCATGTTATTATTACATACCTTGGCCTCTAATAAAAAAAATATGAAGAGCATCTCTTTTGAGTTATAAAACCTTCATTTACTAGAAGACAAGAAATAATAGTTCAAGAAATTTTCAATCCCAGCTTAAAGTAACCAACAAATTCTGACTAAACGGGAACACATAGTTGATTTACATACAGCCATCAATGACTACAAGAAATGGATGGTCAAGATCCCACGTTAAGCATTCAATTTTAAGAAGACCCAACTGCTATAAAAAGAGATGGAAATAATAAGCAAGTTAGGAAATAACATAAGAGGTAAATTCAGAGCAAGCAAGTTAGGAAATGATATTAGAGGTGAATTCATAGTAACTTGCTAATGGTTTCATCTTCTCCAAGGAATTGAAAGAGATCGATCAATGACACTCCCCATCAAAATTTCACAACAAATATGTTCAGGATTCTAGAACAAAATACTTTTGAAAGTAAACTCTTATGGACAATATACCAATAGAATTCTACTATCATAATACCTCTCCATGCCTCCTTGGAATCATAGTTGCCCTTGCAATTTTTTCCTCAATGACACCCAGAGTCCCACTTGCATCTTCAGAAGCACTGAAGAAAACTCCAGAACTGCTTGGGAAAGAGAGAGTGAATCAAATTGAAAATGTAATCAAGCACCTTTACAAAATTCTGTATTCCAATAACCAGAGTTCAACCAAAAACTTAGAAGATCATGAATTTCTGATAGTAGAGCCTTCAAATCCTAATACTAATAGTAGGTAATATAACTTGTCCATTTTCACCCATACTCATGGCTAACTCATAGGTTCTGCCAGATTAACTTGTAATGATAAGAGTTGCAAAATGCAATAAAAAAAATTGCAATTGAAGGATGATTTATTTTTTCTAGATATGAATCAGATCCATTTTCTAATTCAGAGCCAACCACTCGTCACAACCCGTTAATTGCCTGAAGGATCATTGATATGAATAAATTCCATTGATAACATAAAATTACAAAAGTGGACATATATCCCCTAAAGTACCATCGCCTAGGAGTTAAACGGGAACTCGAATCAACAATTATATTTGAGAGTGGCCAAAGAGTCAAGCTTAAAATGAAGTAACAAAAAAAGAAAGTATGAGTCTAACTATGTTGAAATCCTAATCTCAATAGATAACTTCACAGACCATAATAAATCACATCTTTAGCATGAGGTTATAATAAGAAAAAGAGGAAGAAACCTCTATTGACACAGTTCAAAAAATATTGGATGAGAAAATTATAAACAAAACCAGAATGTTGTTTCTAGAAAATGTTTTGCAAACAACCATCCTCATCGTTTATATTAACTCCATGCTAAAAAATATAAAGATAATTGATAGATGCATAGATGCCAATACATTTAGACAGAAGAGACCTTGTTCGGGTTCCTTTCGTACTCTCCTCGGTTTCTCCCTTTCGCAGAGCCAAGGTAGACGGTGTAAGCTTCGGTTTTGCCAAATTAACAATGCTTTCGCATTGCTCAGCGGTTGCAAACTTAGGAAAATAAAGGGCACGAGGTCGCCAGCTCAAGACCTACATTACGGAAAACCTTAAACCAAACATGCAATAATCGAAACGACAAATCATTACAGCCAAAGGTCATTGGATCAGTTACAAGGTCCATTCATCGATCAAGCAATACAAACAATTTCATCATAAACAACTAATTCTGAGTAACAATACGGTTAAAGCACCTTAAATGGAATGGAAGAAATGGAATCATCTCCGGTTTCTCCCGACGGCATCAAATCAACCTCGACCGATTCAAGCAGCCTCGGCCTTGGCCTTGGCCTATGATGATCTACATCCTGTTTAATCGTCCGATAACAACAATATAGCCGGAAAATTGAAACGTAATCATGAAAGCAACAAACTCTAATGGTGATTAGAAATCAACCTGAGAGAAAAGAGATGAGCCGAAGAATCCGGCGAGGAAACAAAAAAGGCATAAAACGAAGAGAAGTGCCGGCAAACCTAGCTTCGTTATGAAGCTACCGCTACTTTTTCCGCTTTTGGGTTTCATCTTCCTTTCCTTTGAAAGAAAATCGCCGATCTCTTCCGAATTTGCTCCGATTTTCCGATTACGGAAGTCTCCGATCAAGTTCCACTGGTTTCGTGATGGTTTGTCGCTCAGTCAAGAAAACTAAGGTTAAAAATGTCCTTACAGGGCGGGAATGCATTTACTCAGCTCACATTAAAAAAATGTTTAAGAGAAATACTTATATCATACCCGAATATGATATATAAAATAATGTCCACTTATGTGGTCCAATAAGTGTCACAATCTTTTTTTATTTTTTTTATTTTTTTTATTTTTTTTATTTTTTTTTATCTTTTGAATTTAAAATTAAATACATTGTGGTATATATTGAACTACAAAAGTGAGCATTATTTTATATTATTTTATATATAATGTCCATGGTTGATATAAATATTCCTCAATATTTAATTAATAAAAGTCACCTCTTATTACAAGTTGAGACATAAAAGTTTATTTTTATATGAGGAAGATTTGGGTGCAGTTATCGCTGCATCCTCATGTATGCACCCACTTTAAGAGCCACACAAAAAAAAATTCTTATA
Organism: Sechiopsis laciniata; assembly: GCA_037833695.1. NCBI lineage: Eukaryota > Viridiplantae > Streptophyta > Magnoliopsida > Cucurbitales > Cucurbitaceae > Sechiopsis > Sechiopsis laciniata. The sequence continues at coordinate 5,181,594 of JBBMKA010000026.1, read as the reverse complement.
AATAAAAAGACTTTATAAAAAAAAATTGTGGCTCTTAAAGAGCCACATCAGCGACAATTTTGGCGGCAAATCTTTCTCTTTTTATATTCTTTTCAAAAAGAGTATTAACTACTCCTCAAAGAGTAAAATTCCTCAACAATGAGCTCTACATTTAGTTTATGTGGGCCGTTTTTTGTGTCACAAAAAAATGATTTACTTTTCAATATTTTTTTATAATATAATTTTTTGTAGCACAAAATAATGTCACATAAGTTAAATGTAGAGCTTCTCTACACATTCATATGTAGAAGAGTTTTACTCCTACTCAAAATATTACATTCGGACATATGGTAATCATCACTCATTCATCAAATGCCCAGTAGAGCCATAATCAAGAGAGCTTTTCATAAAATTCGAATAATACTACCATTCCATCCGAGCATCGAACAAAATACCCAACTACAACTGCAAAGGAACTAAGAGACCCAAAACTACACGATTTTGCACCATCGGTCCTGTCCA
>JBBMKA010000026.1:5170282-5180993 GCA_037833695.1 Sechiopsis laciniata | reverse complement strand
AACAAAATTGTGATATTTAATAATTTAAAGTATTGGATTTTTCTTTTAACAACTTTAGATTTTCTCTTTGAACTTTAAAGTATTTGCTTTATAAACCACCCGTTTCTTATCAAAAAAAGTTGAACGAATTTACTACTCACAAAAAACCAATTAACATAATTATTTTTTTGAAGCAATTAACATAAAAAATTATGATATTTAATAATTTAAAGTATTGGATTTTTCTTTTAACAATTTTAGATTCTCTTCTTCAAACTTTAAAGTATTTGCCTTATAAACCACCCGTTTCTTATAAAAAAAAAAAAAAGTTGAACGAATTTACTACTCACAAAAAATCAATTAACATAATTATTTTTTGAAGCAATTAACATAAAAAAAAAAAAAAGTTAAATTTTGCTGGTGAAAATAATAATACAATATATCCTTTGTATTGATTGAAAAATATCTTAATGTTTGTGCATCATTTTTTTTAAGAAAAATTACAATTATTTTATAGGTATTTAATAAACAATTTTTTAAATAAAAGTTTGTTAATAAAAAACAAAAAAACAAAAAAGTTTGTTTGAGAAAGTCACAGTTCAAAATGTCCATTTAAATTTTGATATCTATTCATATTTAAATGGAATTTTAAATCTTATATTTTCAATTTAGCTCATCAAATTCTAAATAAATCCAAAACAAATCTCAAGAAATAAATTCTAAATCAAAATTTGTATATGAAAATATTGGTGTTACAAAAAGATATTTAAGGCGCTATCAAAAATTGAAATACTCACTTAATATATTTTGATTTTTTTTAAAATCACATCTCCATATCTTAGTCAAATTTAAATAAAGTTAAAATATAAATTTGTTACTTAAAAATATTGGACATTACAAAAATTTGAAATACTCTCTTACTAAAAGTGTAGATACTTATTATATTGGTGTAGATGTTTATTATATTTTGATTTTGCCCGTCTAAGCTAAAAATAAATTCATAATAAATGTGGATCTCAACTTTTTCTTCCCTATACACATTCTTTCCATCCATTTACCCAATCACATTCTTCACACCCATGGGAAAATTCAAGAGGAAGGGTTCCTTCTGGCGTTTGACAATAACGGAAAAATTTCCTTGCCTAAACCGGCGAGTGGAGTCCACACGCCCATGTATCCCAGCGGGTGGATTCCGCGCATTTATTTATTTTTTTTAACTTCTTTTTCTTTATTCATTGTTTTCCTTTTTTAAAACTTTCCTACTTTAGTTTTTCTATTTTTAATTTAACTTTCCTTCGTCAGTTCTTTAGTTAAATATATGTGGTTTTCAATTTCCAAATAATTTTTTTCTTTATATGTTTTTTCAGTCTTAATTTAATTTCAGATTTTTTTTTTCCTTTCTAATTTTAGTTATATTTTTTCAATTTCTAAATAAATGTTTTTGTTTTTTATGATTACATTATTTGTATTTTATATTATTTATGTATATTGTTTTATTTTAAAATTTAATATTTATTATTATTTTTAGATATATCAGGTTCTTTAACCAATATAGGTAATTTTCATGCATTTGATTTTTATCAATACACATTTACACAAATATATATTTTTTAAAATGAATATATATTAATTTTATTATTTATCAAACTTTTCTAAACTCAAACATTTTTTTGTAAACATTCTAAAAAAAAAAATTTTGTAAACAAATATAAATATATATATTTATAAGAATCTAAGATATAATTGTAAACACGAGATTTCTATAGAAAACATAAATGAAACACGTGTAAATTAAGAATTTGTATTTGAATATTGATTTGAATATGTGGAGTACAATCTCTATTTGTTCCTCTGATTCTTTCTCTCTCATACACAAATATCTCGAGGGCTATATAGCTTGTTCTCGAGGTGGAACTTGTCTCAAGGGCTTTGCAGCTTGTTCTCGATGTTGGATTTGTCTTGAGGGCTTAACTGCTTGTTCTCAAGGTTCACTTTGTTGATATTGAATCGGTCTTTGACTTGTTGACCTTTTAATCAGACGTTGACTTGTTGATCTTCTTATGATGATCGGTCTTTGACTTGTTGATATTTGATCGATCGTTGACTTGTTGATCTTGTATGATGATCAGTCTCTAACTTGTTGATCTTTGATTGGTCGTTGACGTGTTGATCTTCTATGATGATCAGTCTCTAAATCATTGATCTTTTATCGGTCATTGACTTGTTGATTTATTTGAATGATGTGCTTGAAGAATATGATCTGTGTTCTTCGTGTTTGTTGCCGATTTATAGAATTTATGGACCTTCAAAGTGATTTTAGACTTCAAAATGGTGTTTAATCCTCGGAGATTTGGAGAGTCTTTTGTTTGGTGAAATTCTCCAAGTCAGGGTCCAGGTCCAGCTCTCAGTCCTCTACAAATGAGGGGAAGCTCTCTACTTATAGAGTTATCATGGGCTTGTGGACTTTGGCTTCATGGGCTTTTATGCCTAAATCTTATTCTTGGGCCTTATGGATCTTTAGGCTTGATCATTGGGTTGGAACCTCATGCGTCTTTGGATCTCATCGTTGGGCTTGGGCTTTGTGAATTTTTAGGTCCAATACATGGACTTGTGCTTCTTAATATGACTTAAATTCCAAACGAACTAACTTTTAATCCAATTAATTTTGGGAAAATTATGGATTTGTAGTTTACCCAATATTTAATTAGATATATTTGTAAATGATGTGGCAATTTCTAATTGGTCGAAATTTTTCAGTCAACAATAATTACTCAAAAGTTTCAAAAAAAAGAGCTCAAAATAATTAAACTATTTAGTTTTTATTTTATTTTTTTTAATCTTATCCATCTTGATTTGAGTTTCTAAACTTAATTGTTATAATAAATATTATTTTCTTAGAATAAAAATGATGTTATCCATTTATTTTGATTCATTGTTTCTTTTTTTTTAACAATTATCAAATTTAAATATTTAAATTTTTTATTTCATTAATTTAGTAATTTTGATAATAAAAGTGTATTAAATTTTAAATACCATTTAAATAATAAATCAAATAAATGTAAAAAATTGATATATTATAATAAAAATATTAAATATATTTTTTTTTATAAAAAAATAAACATCACTTCATTTTATTTCTCTTCCCTTCTCATCTCATCAAGCATCAACTTATTATCACTTTATTTCCCTTCTCTTTCCACCAAACACTGACTTACTCTCACTTCTCTTCCTTTCTCATCCCTTCTTATCTCTTCCTTTCTCAACTCACCCTACCCAAACATGTCTGCCCTTAGTAGTTGGTTAATGGAGACATAAAATTAAAATAAAAATAAAAAAATAAAAAAAATAAAAAAAAACATTTTAAAGGCAAAATTAATTGGGAGAAATAAAGAAGAAATTTTAGTTTCTATTGTTTAAATTGATTTTTTATTCATTTAATAGATCAATCCATTTATATTCATTGGTAGGCAATTTAAATTGGTATAAGAAAAGTTGTTTAAGTAAGAAGATTTGGAGTTAAATATAATTAGATTTTGTAGACGAACTCTTTTCACAAAATAATTATAAATACAGATAAATTTTAAAATATTTACATTCATAATCATTAATATATTTTAATATTGTAAATATAATGTTATGTATTATTAATACATTATTACGATAATACCTATGATTATGGTAGTTAATTTTTTTTAAAAGTGACCATATTTATAATTATTTTATGAAATTGATTAATCTCCCTTAAATAAAATCTATCAAAAAATAATTATTCATATTTAAATATTGATAAATATTAAAAAGTAAATTATGTAAGTTGTTTGTAGTCTAGTTAAGGCCACTAAAGCCCAGTTTGATAATGTTTTTGTTTCGTGTTCTTGTTTCTTGTTTGTTATTTTTACAGACCAGATACAAGCCTGTGTTTGATAAATTATTTCTGTTTTTTATTTCTAAAAAGACTAAAAAACAAAAACAATACTTGTGATATTTATTGTTTCCTTTTTAAAATTTTTTGTTTTCTTTTATAGTTTAAAAGAAATAAATCCTTTGGTATAAAAAATATAGAAATGCAATAAAACATACAAAAAATATATATATCAAAAGTTTATCTGATATAATACAAATAAATATTTTATCAAAGAATACAAATCAATTCCAACGCCAAATTAATAACAAATTTATTATGTTACATTCTTATCCGAGTCGGATCTCAAATAATGTCGATTCAAATCCATGTCAATTATATATTTAAAAAATGTAATTGTAATGTACCTAAATAAAAATGTAGTTGTAAGATAAAAATAATATCCGATGTATTTTTTAGGAACAAATTTTAGGCATTCTTAAATTTTACCGGTTCCAAATGTACTAAAAATTGAAATATTATATAAATTTATATTACAATATTAAAAAAAAAAGGCTAATATATATAAATATCTATATTAGAAAATTTAAAGTTAAATAAAATTTAAAACTACAATAATATATATAAACAGTCGTTTTAGAAAATTAAAAATTAAAAATTAAAATAATATAAATATATACAAAGGTTAGATAATATAAATAGACAATATTATTTTTTATTTTATTTTTTGAGAATAAGACAATATTAAATTTAAAATATATTAATAAAGTAAATATGGTAGATATTATTGTTTATAAAATAATATAATATATAAATTAGAAATGTTCTATAGAACTTTCACAGAATATAACATTTTATTAAAACCTTCCACCTAAAAAAAAATGTATTTATCTTTCAACGGCTTAACTTTACTTAATCACCACCAAATTAGATAACTATGACCACATTTGATAAACATTTAATTTTTCAATTAAAAACAACATTTTCTCTTTTGAATCTTATTGATGAAAGATAGAATCTAAATTCTTATTTAATAATGAATTCAAATTGACTATAAAAACATAATCATAAAAGGAAAAGATAAATATTAATAATAAAATAAACATAAACCAAGATGGGCTACATATTTTTAATTTTTAATTTGTTTTTAAGTAAGAAAAATGCTGGTTTATGTTAATTTTAGTATTTAGTATTTTTTATATTTTTAATTATTTTTTCCTTTTACAGCTAGGTTAAATATTATTTTCTCATTTAACAATTAGGTTAAATATTATCTTTTGTTTTTATGATTAAATTTTTTTCATTTTAGGATTGAGTTCATTATTAAATGAAAATTTTAAATTTCATCATCCATAGTTGAAATAGTTATAGTAAATTAACTTTTCAAAAACAAAATGGTTATAAAAAACATCCTTCCTTAAAAGTACTTTTCTTAGCCATACTATAATGTTGTGTGAGGATGATTTGTTCATACAAAAATCATTTAGTTGAGCTTGGTATATTATTCAAAACAGACCAGATGAAAGAGCTAGCATTTATCACGCCTCATCATTGAAGAATCGTCGATATCAAAAGGACCAAAGTTCTTCCTAAAAAAGTTTCTTGGACCAATTGAGAAACCTAAAGAGTTGGCCCTTGATAGTATTCCTGATTCTTTGTTTCCTCATCCTTGCATCTTCGATATCAAGAGTTCTGTATGCAAGTGCAATTAGATACATTGCTGGATGAAGCCGCCTGCACAGGTGGAACATAACTTTGTTTGATTTTGAACCACAAAATTGTAGGAAATATTTTCAGCATGTGAGATCAGAAAACATAAATTGATTCTGAAATTGAACCAAGAGAGATAAAAGTGCACAATAGATTTTTAAAAAATGAAAGCAGTCATGAACTACATCAGAAGGCAATTGACCAAAAGATTCATCCAATAACTACATGTGCTTGAAGAGATGGGGCTCGTGCAAGCAATTCTCACAGTAGGTTGAGAAAACCGTCGCGCCAAATATCAAATTATCAAACCTGACACGAGTTTTATCCCGAAAAAATTGAAGAGAGTGGAATATGGTCGTCAATGAAAATTGTAGACAGAGATCTTCTCATTAAGTCATCAAAGTAAGCAGAAGCTTTAACAATTGAAGGTTTTATTGGTATTTATACTCGGTACGAACTTACTCTTGACATTGTTCTCGAGCATCAAAACCATCCCAAAACCTCTGTGATGGGACATTTCGACCTTTCTTATTTTTACCAAACGTCTCAACATACCAACCCCCCGTGTCATGCAGGCTACAGCGAGGCTCAAATAGCCAAAACCTATAGATAGAAGAGTTCAAATGTTAATAACAAGAACATAAAATAAGGAAAAGAGATAGGTTAAGTTGTTAAGATCATCATTTCTAATCTACTAATTTTCAAGTCACATCATGCAGAGAAATGGTATAGTGTAAGATATGAGAACTATGGAGAGACAAAGTGAATCTTATGTTCAGTGTCATGAGAGCTAGTATCAAGTTCCCTGTATACACAATTATACTCAAGTGCTGCTACCTAGTTACCACCTACTTTGCTTTATTTTTTTATACTATTCTCACGGGACATAAAAACTCTACAACATTTGAATGTCAACGAAATCCATAAGACATTAATTCCTAGATAGGTGATCTTTGGATAACCACGCCCGTCCCTAGGCCAAACACCGGAGACATCGAAGGAGTAATGTCACAGCTGAGTCTCGAACCCGGAACCTTGAAGGGAACATACCCTCAAAGCCCAAGTCTTCAACCACTGCGTCACCCCTTGGGAACCCTAGATAGGTGATAACCTTTTAGTTTCTTAGAGCCCTTTTGACCGCTAGAGCTACATGCATAACAGCTCTAGCAACCTTTACTTGACCTTAACATGCAAAAAGACCACCTTAACTTCCTAGTTTCTATCAGAAAAAAAAGTATTATTGAACTACAGCAAGCTCTCACAAGATGGAGACATCTGCATAATGCTTATAGACAAGCAATTTGTTTCCCAGCCAGAATCAAGGACCACCATAAAGAAAAATATTGAAACGATCACAAGAACCTGCCAGCCCCTTTTCAACCAAAAAGGGTTGGAGAAGAAGATAACATGTTGTACAAATTCTTGCTATCTTCATCCTAATTAATACACCCATTCCATTTTCATCTAAATTTCAAAAAGTAGCTAACTAGTGGTTCCTTTCACATGCCTACCGCTCGAAGCTATACCAAAAACGGTTAACTATAAATGATGCACTCGGATGATGCATCCACAAAGAATCTTGCTCCCAAAGCTGTTCTTTTAAACAAAAAAGATATTTCCTTCTAAAGGGAAAGAAAGACTAAAAAATCCAAATTGAGGCAGTCAACATTGAGTAATAAAACAAGGACATATCATACGTGAAATATAAGTTCCATGAATTTTTTTATTAAATCAGACTTTTGCTTGCGGTAATTGACAGCTAGAACTTTTTCTCATTTACAAAGTCACTTGGGTTCTTTACAAAGTCACTTAGATTTTATTGAAAGGTTTTTTTTAATAAGAAACAATTTCATTCAAATTATGAATTGGTGAGTAGAACTCCATACACCCAAAGGTGTTTACCAGAAAAGTTTCCAATTGGATATAAAATAAGAACTATAAGAAGAGAGAGGAGGCTTATCTTTACACAGAAAATACACAGTTGAGTGTCCTAATCTCAATTAGCCTGAGTGAGTGACAACAAGCCCTTGATCTCACAGAGTCCTAATTTCTGTTACAGTTTGGAACTTCCACGTAAAACTATCAGATGACTACACTGTCATTAAAGTAGAAAGAAAGAGAAAGCAATTTTTTTGGGCAGTCAATTTTTCTTAGCCGACTGCCAGTAGCAAAAATTGTTGAATCATGGTGTAAATTTAATTATATCAACCAACATTCACTCACCTCACTTATGAGCTTGAAAATTTGAGAATTACGATTGTGTGAAAATCAATATTAATTAGGGACAAAACGACTTGGCAGATATTTGAACACATGACCTTATACCATGTTTTTTTTTAATTCAAAAATATTTGGAGAGAGAAATTTGAACTCATAACCTCTTGATTATCTAGTCATTCATACATCATGTAAGGTGAGCTCACCTCTTGTTATTTTGATACTATAACTATATCAATCAACAAGAATGAATAGGATCACAAAAAAAGAGGACACATCAATCCAAAGAAATTAGAGATGCAAAACTCACTTGCTTGGTGGTAAACGTGCTCGGCTGCATCTACATTCACAGACAGAAACCTTTTCTCCTGTACTGTACCAGTGCATGTGTTTCACCTGTAAAATTAGGAATCAGTATATACAAGTATCAAAGACCAAAATGGACCAGTAATCAGACACAAATTCAATTTCCGTTGTAACAACAATATGTCAATCATGCATGAGTCATGTAGCTTACGCCTTTTTGTAAAATATATTTTAACAATTAAATGGACGGTAAAGCACAAAACTCTCTTGTATCTTATTCTCCCTTCATTCACCATAGAAGGAATGTGCTCTTCACATGACATTGACACTTATTTTACAGCATTATACACAAAAACATTCATACTATAGAATAGCCGCATAAATGTACACAATTGCATACTGGTAGGCAACATAAGGATAATGAAGTTAAACAGGATTTTTTTTAACAAGCATCCAACTGAGGAGCCTGTTATAATTATCAAATTCAAGCGATAACACAATATCCTTTCTAATTTTCATCTCTCCTGAGTTCCATCTCCACATCCAAACTACCATTTCTTCTACAATATTTGTAAGTTGAAAACTTGTTGAGTATTTAAGATCCGCATAAGTGTTTCAAGGTGTTTTGGACATTTGACCATTTGGTGGAAGCCTTTACCAAATGGCCAACACTAATTTACTAACTTCAAGGCGATGCAATAGGGACTAAATAGAAAATGTAGAATGCCAACATTAATTTACTAGCTTCAAGGCAACTTGATGATCCTTGGCTTCAATAAGATACAAAGATACTTCAGAAATAGCAAACAGGCAGACAAAAGAATTGAACCGTAGAAATATGTTATAATTGAAGCAAAAGTAATTTATATTGACTAGTGTAAAACAAGTAAGAGAATGGTGGACCATACAGACCATCAATGTTCGATGTTTCAACATCACATGCGTTTGTGTGCCACATTTATTGTAGACGGAGCAGGACTCTTCTTCTCCAGATGTACCTAGACCAATAATAGTTCCCAAGGGAATCCTTGGCTCGGCAACATCCTCTGAAGAGATATCTATAGAACCTCCATCACATGTATGCATGGTTTCATCATTGGAACTAAGAAAAACATGTATCTGATCTTGATTATCCTTATCCTCCATGCCCTCACTAAGAAACTTCGGAGGAACTCTAAAAGCTCTAGCAATTACTTTTCCACAAATATGCAATTCTAAATCTTTGTATGCATCTGATGCATAATACGTTGACGCCGGAGGAAGTTCAAATTCTTCCACTCTGGTAAATTTCAAGCAGCTGACTGCATTTTCAATGATTTGAGTAATGTCCAGAAACCTAGAAGTTGAAGATATAGATTTTCCACTGGTGGCAGAAGACAATTTAAGGACCTCATCGGCAAAACAGACCATCCCAAAAAGATCACGCCCTGAAACCAAATGCAATATCTCTGGAGTTTCATAAGTTGACCTCTCCTCAGCTTCAAAACAATCAGGAAGAAGTTCCATAGACTCGATGGTAGGACCATAGAAAGCAATATGCATAGCTAAGTAGAAATCCCTCTCAAGAACATCAAAATAGTCCGTACCAACAACAACTTTCCTTTCTGATAATATCTCATGGATAAATAATCTATAGCACTTCAACCATTCGACAACTTCCATGTGCTTATAGCTTGGCTGATCGGATTTATATACATGTGATATTGAAGCGTAGCTACTGCGTTTCTGAATTAACTTTCTCTGGGCTATAAGAAAACTGTCATAATGTGCCCTCCTCCCTGAATCAGAAAGGATCTGCAATCCATCGATTATGCTTTGATGTCAGATTACCCTGTATATCACAAAGCAGACAAAAAGACTAAAATTACTATTAACCAGCATTTACACTTGCTATCTGTGAAGTAAAGCATAGAAGCAGTACCACACTTAAGAAATATGGCAATTGGCTAATGCCACTGGAGTACTACTCCTTTCGGCTGTTAGTAGACAATCTATGAAGCCGATGGATAAAATATAAAAGATAGTGAAACTTATCAGAAAAATCACTTGGACGTCAAGCCTAATACCAGATGGTCGAATATTGCCGGCCTCTCCTCTTCCCCACTAACCAAATTCCTAACTAACTTTCTAATTATTTACTAATATGCCCTTACTATAAATCCTATCATTATCCGTCCTTCAAGGCTAAAACATACTTTGTCCTCCAAGGAGTAGGTAAACAATAAATGTTAAAAGAAAAATATTTGCCAGCCCAAAAAAAACTAAACAATTGAAATTGCAACAGTGAACTGTAATCAAATCATGTCAGAAATTGCAAGAGATTTAGTTTTCATGCGTGACACTCGAGAAATGTTGTTCTTCAAAATCCAATATTTAGTCTTAATAACCTTTTGATACGTTTTGGGCCTTAGCATTATTAAGGAATAATATAGGGGTATGTTAGCAATTACTTGAGGAGTAAGTTAGGGTTTTGTTATAAATAGGAGATGTTAGCCTAGGGTTTAGGCATCCAAATATTGAGTGAATTAGTGTAGGGCTCATAGAGAGTATTCTCTTGAGGGGGGAGGTTCCAAGACCTATCAAATCTTGGTTTATCTTGTATTCTTTTACCTTTTTATATAATCTAGATCCTGGATC
>JBBMKA010000026.1:5127098-5149719 GCA_037833695.1 Sechiopsis laciniata | reverse complement strand
TCATGGAGATTAATTTACAATTTTTTTAAGTAAAATAAAACTACATTTAATATCTTGTCCAACATATATCATGCATGGACCTCAAAGTACACCTTATGTTATACTTACATCCCAAACACTAATATTCAGGATACCTTCAGTTATATCTGCACCCCAAACACTGGCTTGCAGTATACCATCTATCATGCTTGCCCCCCAAACACTAATTTTCTATAAATTTATACCACCATGCAAAATTTTTACCATACTATACCACTCTGCAAAAATTTTACCCTACAGCCAAACACCCTGTAACATGTTCCAACATTGTCATCTTTTTTGTGTAAACAAAAAAAGTAAACAACACACAAAAACATGCAATCGCCATGATATAACTTTTAAGTTTACTTTAATAAAATCATTAAACTAAACAATAAGTTAATCAATCATGGCCTACATGGATCTTTAAAAGAAAGAGATGGGAATGATTATAAGAAAATAATGTCTTATTCACGATTGAACTACCAACAATCATTTATCTTATAATTACTATTCATTAATTTCATTTAGATAACCTTTTTTTTTGTCTTCATTATTTACCTTTTGAAATTATTTGTGTATTTATTTTCTTTTTTAATGTACATATAATTAAAGGAGGACAAATAATTTATGCTGAGATTTATAAAATAAATTTACTGAATGATCTAAGAGTTAACATGTCCAATGAAAAAAATGTATATATTATGAAGTATTTTTAAATGATGGTAAAAAAAATATATTAATGCATCCAATTATGACTACGATTTGAAAGGGATTCTAGCTTGCTTAAAAAAATGAGAAGATTATAATATTACTAAGGAAGATCTGAAGTTTCCGCGCTTGATCTAACAATGACCTCTTGCTTCTTTAAGGACCGAGAGATCGTGGTATTGCTAAGGAAGACAGAATAGCCCCCAATCAATTTACAATCAACAGGACATGTAGCCCAATCAACATCGAACTACCTCGTGATGGATAAGAAGCATCTGAGTTGGATAGCAAGACCAAAGAGATGGTTCCCTGGAGATAACAACGAACTCTCTTTATGGCTTGTCAATGTTAGTTTTTTGGATTATGAACAAATTGGTTGAGTTTGTCAATAGATCACTCGAGTTGGTGATCGAGGAAAAAGTAGCGACTGCCATGGGAGTAGGTGTTGACTTAAGATTGTCTATGTGCATGCGAGACAGTAAGTAACAAGTGTAGGCTTTTTGCGGTACATAAAATCCATTTGGATTACAGTCCACGTGAATTCCCAATAATGAGGCTAAGATCCTTCAGTGTGAAAATGTTCTAAAGGCGAGAAATGTGTCTCTGAATGAAAGTCACATCCGATCTCATAACAAGGATGTCATCCACATACACTAAAGGGATGACGAGTTGTTGTCCTGGACATGAGTAATAGAGGTGTCTAAGTTATTGACAGCTCCTTAGGTCATCTTTTTGTTCTGAATTACAACCACAAGATGAGTGCATTCTTCAACTATATCATTAATCGCATAGGAAATGAGATCTTTATTATCCATAAAAGATCTTGCCAAGAAAAAATTATCGCCAAAGCTTTTCATGAAGTCCAGATAGTCCATTATCTTTAAGTTGTCTTTCCTAGTTTGATGAAGCATTCTCCTAAAAATAGTCAGGTTAAGAAAAGACTTGTTAACCGTAAAATTCTTGTATAGCTCCCTAGAACTCCAATAAAACTTGCAATGACATACGTTCCAATCTCTACGGTCATGTAGTTGTAAAACCAACCAAGCAGGAGTCGGTCGGTCGGACCCATATGTCATATTTTGGGTTATGGAACGTTAAACTTGTAGGTTATTCTTTTGATGGAGTAAATGAAATGGTCGTGTACAAACAAGGATCAACGTCATCAAGGTGACCAATTAGCTTGTAGCTTTTCAAGATCGATAGGGGTATATTCTGCCATAGAAGGGAATTAGTTCCTTTTTTTTGTTGAAAACAACAAAAACCATTCAATTAACCAAACTAAGGCAGAAACCTTCCTTACATCCTAAAATCCAATCACATGAATAGACCATACAAACAACCATACGTCCTATTCCACAAGTGGGAAAGTAACTCCAAAACACATGAACATTGATAATAAAGATAAACATCGGGAGAAGAAAATCACAGCAACCACAACAACTTAATAAATGTGATTTGATTCAGAATGATAGCAAATGTCAGGCTCTCAACAAACATCCCATCAGATAGGATTAAGACAACACCTAGTGGTCTTTGAGTGTAAACAAGATCGAGCTCTCTTAGACTGGATGGTTGACTAGAGGGGGAGAAGTCACCATAGTTGCAGGTTGATCGGAGACGGTAGTTTGAGAATAAGTTATCTGATCAAAGTTGGGCATTTATCAACTCTAATACCGAATCAAGATCATAAACGAGAGAGAATAACTGATTTTTTTTTTTAAAGATGAGAGAGAAGAACGGATGATGAATAAAGCCCTCAAGGTCTCATTTTATCCTTAAATTGAAAATGAAGTAGATGAGAGCCTCATTTAATTCCAATGTTATGACAACGAGATAATATAATAAACAAAATGAAAGACTAAAAGGAAAACACATTCATGCACACTACAAGCCAACCATATTATATGGCAATATAGTACAAGATGATAATGGTATTATAAGGAAAAATGTTTTTAGTCGACGATCAAGATAAGAAAATTATCGAGTTTTAAATACTTGACATTTATTCTATCATTAAAAAAATATCGGCTAAGTGTGGTCGGATAACTTTAGTGGGCGTTTTTTTCTAAACCGCCGGTTACATGAAAGTAGACCGACATTTTTTTTAATATCGGTTATTATAAATGGGCCGACGCTTTATGAAACTGTTGACCGTTTTTGTTTTGTCGAAAGATTTTTAAACTATCACTCATTCTTAATATTGTACAATGGTTTATAGTCGGCTATACGTATATTAGGGCAATCGTTTTAAAACCGTCAACCAACATTTTATTTTTTTACTTATTAATTAACTATTCATTTTTTTTTCAAATTACAATATTATCTACACCAAATATCATTAATATTGACACTCTAAAATGAAATGCTAGAAAATCTAATTAATCTGATAAATAAAATATAACATTATCATTGGGTAACAAAATGTAAAAAACACAAAGTAAATGGTAGAGTGCATTGATCTAAATGTATCAAAACATCAAACAAATGTGTAACAAAAAAGTATAGATTGTTATAAAGTTCAAAATTGACTAAGTACATGATAGAAATCCAAAAAAGAGACAAAAGACCTAAGGTATGATGGCCAATCTCATATAGTATCATCAATGATCTACACTTCAAAAAAAGAAAAATAATAATAAATTAGTTAACGACTTGAAGTAAATAGCTAGAACTTGTAATTAAGAACTTAAACTTAAGACATTTATGTGTTTTTAGAAATTTTGGTTGCATAACAGCGTACCGAGAACCTAATTAAATTTTTTTTAGCCTGTTTCAACAATTCTACCTTTCCTAAACATGTATATTAAAAATTGTGACTATCTTTGCTGTAAGATAGCCACACTAACACATACAATCACAAATAGAAATGAATTCAACATGCATAAAGCATGATAAAGAATTCTAGTTATATACCTAAGTGACCGACCATCTATCTTTGATCTCTTGAACAACTTCATCATCGCTCGTATCTCAAGCATGTCCGTGCAAGTCTTGGCAAACTCTTCCCAAAACTTGGCGGCTTCCTCATGGTCGTTAGCGCGCCCCTCTTACAACTTCATCTTTTTATCTTTTCTCTCCTTCCTCTTTCAACTTGTAATTGAGTCTGAAGAGTTTTGATAGTTTGTAGCGACTACGTCTCATGCTCAAAGCTAGACACCCCACTGAACGATGAGAAGGAAGCCGACCAAATCACAAATTCATTCACAAAATGTTTCAACCTAAATCTCAATTTCCAACTTACTAAACATAAATATACATGTGATTCATAAACTTAAATTAAAAATTTATAATCCAAAACATACATAAGATTCATAAACTTAAATTAAGTATTAATAATCTAAAATACACATGTGATTCACAAACCCTAATTTCTAACCTAAATCTCAAATTAACAATTCAAAAACATAAACATACATGAGATAGAAGTTTTAAGAATAGATCTACATACATGTCATTCAAAATCCTAAATAAAAGTGCAAACTTTAAACCCTAATTTCCAACTACATAGAAGGCAACGACGGTGGCGAACAGGGGAACAACAACGGCAAAAGTGAACAGAATGGAGCGTGAATGGCGGCGATGAAGCTCGAAATAATGGGGGCAATTTTAAAGCAAAGAAGGAAGAAAGTGAAGAAGAAAAGAACTGCAACGATTTCTTATCGTCGACTATAAGTCTTTGCACCGACGATTTCTTATCCAACGATAAAAAATCCTCAACAAGTACCTTAATTGTGGTAGCGTGGAAAAAGATCTTGGACACATATATCATGTAACACTTAGGGGGTGTTTGTTTGCCATATTTAAGGAAGATTTAGATTGAGAATTTATTAACCCCTCTTTGAAAAACTACACCCAAACGAGTTTTTATAAGTACTCAAAATAACTTCTCATTTTTACTATTAAAAATAACTCCTCATTTCTAACCACTCATTTCTAATCATTAATTTATAACTACTAAAAATAACTCCTCATTTTTAAACCACTAATTTCTAATCATTCAAAATAGCTCATTTTTAACCACTTATTTCTAATTATTCTTTTTTTAACTACTCAAAATAATTACTGATTTTAAATCTACGCTCAAACAAAGTTTTGACTCTAACTCGTAAAAAAAAAAAAAACTCACATCCAAACGAGTTTTTAGTTACAACTCTTAATTTTTAACTATTTAAAATAATTTCTCAAACTAAAACCTCATCAAAACTTCATCCAAACACCTCGTAAATGATTTCCACGAGAGTCTCTAAAATTCAATGATCAAGAGGTTGAACATAAATTAATATTTAAGGGGTGGTGTTTGAGGCAAGAAAAATATGAATGATTATGTTGAACAATTTTGTTATCTACATTTAGGTCACCGATAATTATTTCCTCATAATCAACATTTATTTATCTTATAATCACTATTCATTTTCCTCTTCATTCCCTCGTAACCACTTTTCACTTTCTCCATAAACGTTTTTCATTCTTCCCGTACTAATTATTTTGTTCCCTTATAATTATTTTCTACACTTCAAACATAGTAATTGTTCCCCAGGATCATCATTTCCTACCTTGCAAACACAAGTAATAATTTGTTATAATCATTCACTCAACCACAACGCATAGACAATCAATTCACATGTTAACCATTCTACTTTGTCACATAGACAATCAATTCACATGTTAACCATTCTACTTTGTATTCTCATTCTCCCAGAATAACTTTTTCATTCTCCTAAGTCCTATGCCTCCAAAACTTCCTTAATTGACCAGTACTTCATCTAAAAATGAAGTGTTTCAATATAAGTGTACATAGACATTTTCCACGTTACTTAAAGAACATAATAATTGAATTTCATGCTCAAAAAGCATTTTAACATCGTTATTTGTCTAATAATAAAACAAAAGACTTCATTATAAAGAAACTTTTTCTTGAACAAATTATAGCAAAGTTACAGGAAAGAAATCATATCAGAACTTATAGAATATGAAGAAAAGAATCTCGATTCATAAAAAGAGTAATTGTGCATGGTTTGCCAAACAAACAAAAATCAAACTCCTAAAAAAAAAAGAAGCAAAGATCAAACCAAGAGAGAAAAAAAAGAAGATCAAACCAAGAGAGAAAAAGGAAGACTAAGAAAATAATTATAAATGACTACTTTTAAAAAATGAGTAAATATAGTAATTAATATTAATAAGTATTTTCATATATTTTATTATAATATTGATATTAATAAATGCTTATAATATAATATTAACACATATAAATAATTAAAAATGTTTAAAATTTACGTAAATTTATCCTTATTTGATGAGAAAAACACCATACTCCTAAATAAAAATCCAATTAGAACAGAGTAATACCATACTGCTAAATAAAAATCCAATTAGAACAGAGTAATACTTACCTAAGGGTGGATAAGTATTTTGGAAATATTTACTTACCCTTAAAATCATGTTTTTATTTTTTTACATTTCTCTTTCCGTTTAACATTTTTCTCCCTAAATCAACATATTTTTTTTAAAGTAAAAATATATAATTTTAAGATAGATAAGCATTTGAAAATACTTATCTACCATTAAGTAAGTATTACTCATCAGAACATATCCCACAAAAGTTTGGAGTCGCACCAAACCAATAATATCACGGCAAGGCCTTTGACCACACGTGCGAACCGCACGTACATTACAGAGCCCCTTTCTTCAATCGATATTATCCTCAACGCCGTTTCTAACTCGGTTTCTTTCCGTTTCCCGTTTCCCGTTTCCCGTTTCCAGCTCAATACAGGTAGACTGTGGCCGCTCCGATCATCCCATTCCGCAAGTCTCTTTGAACAGAATCCGCCATAGCCTGATCTCTAGCAAGTTTTCTCCGAGCTGAATCCATGGCTCCGGAAATCTCCGAGCGCGTCGAACTCGCCAAGTTCTGTCGCTTAAAGGACTGGTCCAAGGCCATACGAGTTCTCGACTCGCTCATAGCCAAATCCTGTAGCGTTCAAGATATATGGTGTTGTTCTGTTCTTGCTCACTTCTTCTTCACTTACTGTCTTTCGATTTTCGTTTCTTTTTTGTTTTTGAAAGGAATGGTGAGTTGATTCAATCCTGATTATCGAATTAACGGTTTATGCAGCAATCGAGCATTCTGCTACGGCCAATTGGAGCTTCACAAGCATGTAATTAGGGATTGTGATAGGGCGCTTCAATTGGATCCTTCGCTTCTTCAAGCTTATGTGCTAAAAGGTACTTGTTGAATTAGTTCATTTGTCTTTTGATTTTGAGCTGATTCTGATTATTCAATTATTGATGAGATGAAAATCGAAGCTGTTGCCTTAATTCGTACACTACCGAAGCTCACTAGAATGTTGCTTTGGGGGTTTTGTTAGGAAACAAAGCATTTCGTTGATGTATGAAATCATTTCAAAAAATGCTATCCAGTCTAGTTACAAAAAAAATCTCCAATTTGTTTATGAAGAAGTGTGGTTGTAATCACAAAAGGAGGGAAATGATGACTCCATAATAAAAGCTAGGTAGATGGTTATGAACGCCGCTGCAGTTTATGTACAATTTGTGAAAATTCAAGCGTTCCTTTCTAGCCAAAGTTTACTGAAGAAAGCATATATGGAGTTCAACCATATAAGTTTATTTTCCTTTTTGAAGGGGTGACCAATTATGGAGGAGCTTAGAAGGGTATAAACATCCCCAGGTCTAGTGAATTCCCGGCCGAAGGCTTACTGGATGAAAGACCCAAATCCATTTGCAAAGGTGCAGCAGCTGTTAAGGTGGATTTGGGATTCACTGTCTTTCAAGCACATGGTACAGGAATCGGGGGAAAGCATGATCTGAGGAGATTGCTGTGAGGGCCTTGGATTTTAGTATTTCCTTTTTGTTTTTACTCCTGACGAGTGCAATAACTGAAGTTTAGGAGATATTACACAATGAGGCATAAACCGTGCTCTCACAAACTGAGAACTACATCCGGTGTCTGAAATTGTATAGCAACTTATGGCCTGTTCATTTCATAGTCGAGGTTGTGGTCCGCTCCCAACTTTTCAGAGACCTTATAAATTTATGATGGATTATGTGATGTGGCCTTCACAATAGTTGCAATTGTTTTGTTGTAGTAGCATGTTATCGAACCAGAGAACATATACGTATCAAAACTGCCTTAATAACATATATTTGGCTTTACTAAATTCCACTAAAAAGTGTTACTGCACTGAAATGATACTGGATTGAGAGCATCTAAATACTATTGGAAATTATTCTTTTTTGTGTTTATATTAGAAAAGAGCTACAGTTTTTGAAAACTCATGGAACTCGTGATTTTTTGTCTGTCAACTTTTCTGTTTGTTCCTTTTTGACATTAAAATATTTGGAGATTTGTGGACAAATTTGTTGAGCTCAGTCTGCATTCTTGTTGTTTAGGTCGTGCATACTTTTCCTTGGGAAAGAAAGGGGACGCTGTTTCTATCTGGGAGAGAGGCTACGAGTATGCTCTCTGTCAATCTTCAGACCTGAAGCAAGTGCTAGAACTGGAAGAGCTTCTGACAAGAGAAAAACAAGACAAAAACAATCTGGAAAATGGAGAAGTGAACTCTGGCTTTTCAACCGTTGTTCTTGAATCAGGAGTTACACCTGTTAACAGAAAATTGAGTGAACCAAATAATAATGCAGATAAATTAATGGAACACCCTGATTTCTGCATGAAGCGAAGTGATGTATCTGAAGTTTGCAGCAGTTCTAGTGACAATCTTCCTGTATGTGAAGGCGGAATTGAAGAAGTTGGTCAGAACAGAAGCATTAATTGTGAAAGCAATGGGTGTAATGACTATGACAATAGATTAAATGATACTTCCATATTGCATAATCTAAGAAGTGATATGTCTGAGTTTCGTAGTAGCAAGGCTTTTCATTGCAAATCAAGTGATTCCACTGACATTTTAAGTAAGCCAAATAAAATGTCAGATGTGCGAGGTAATATAAGTGATGAAAGCAAGAAAACCAAGAAATTCTCCGTTGCTAAAATTTCAAAGACAAAGTCAATAAGTGTAGATTTCCGACTCTCAAGAGGAATAGCTGAGGTTATACTATATACATCAAATTCATGTAATATATTTTAGAAGATCAATATTCTCTAGGCTGACATTCTAATCTTTGGCAGGTCAATGAAGGGAAATATGCCAATGCAATTTCTATCTTTGACCAGGTAAGATATGGCCCTTAGTCTGTGGTTCTCTATTCTCCTTTTCACTATTTTATCTGTGAATTTACGGAAAATGGGTGAGAGGATATGCCTAACTATCAACTTCTTGAGAATGTTGAGGACTATTTTAGTTTTCCGCAGATATTGAAGGAAGATCCTAGTTATCCTGAGGCATTAATTGGAAGAGGAACGGCTTATGCATTCCAAAGAGAGCTAGATGCTGCTATTGGTGATTTTACGAAGGTATGTGGATGATAACAATGATAAGATATGAAATGGAAAAATAATTTATTGACGTAAGTTTTGTTAATCTAATTAAATATTAGGCTTTAGAATCAAACCCATTTGCTGGTGAGGCATGGAAACGAAGAGGACAGGCTCGAGCTGCATTGGGGTCACCTGCTGAGGTTAGTTCAGTATAATTGTTCACTTGTATGTCTTGGCCAACAATCCTTTTTTGTGTATTTAAGATGATCTCATGATCAACAATGCTTTCAAGGGTCCCCAAGGGATAGCGCAGTTGGTTGACGACTTGAGCTTTGAAGGTATGCTCCCCTTAAGGTCCCAAGTTCGAGACTCACTTGTGACATTAATTTGTAGACTCCTCCGATGTCTCCATTCTTTCGATGTCTCTCAGTGCTTGCCTTAGGGACGGGCGTAGTTACCCTTGTTTCAAAAAAAAAAAAACAATGCTTTCAAGGTGAATGCTATTAGATAGCATAAAGTTTCATCTAAAAAACCAACTGACAATGAGTGGAATAACTCATCTATCAGGAAATCTTCTTATCTTTCTAATGTGGGATCCTTTACCTGGCTCTTCAAGATGTGCCTCTTTGGGTTCACCATTCTTGAATCGAATCCCAATATTTTTTATTGGATCGAATAACCATTTGGGTTTAATGGGTTCTGATACCTTATTAGATAGCATGAAGTTCAATGAGTGGTGGAGCCCATGTATCGTATAAATGCTAGGAGGTTTTTTCACCTTTTTAATGCGAGATCCCTCTTCCCTAAAGTTAGTAGCCTTTTTTATTTTTTATTTTATAAATATTTTCATGCATGCGTTATTACCATTTTCCAGGCCATGGTAGGGTAAGGGATTTTAATTTAGAAAATTACATATATTTATGTGGTTTTTTTTTCATTCGGTGTGAAAGCTGGGTGATTATTAGAAGCCATCCCCAACTGTATAATTTATGAATTTGAAGAAATTAGAAACACATTGACTATCATGGAATGGTCTAGTGGTCAAGAAGAACTTAGAGAATTAAGAGGTGAAGGGTTCAATTCATGGTGGCTACCTACCTAGGAATTAATTTTCTACGAGTTTTCTTGACATCTAAATGTTGTAGAGCATCGTCCTCTCCGCTTGAATACTGTGGAAGCGGAAGTGAATGTAAAAATTGCAACAGTTGTCTAATGCTTGGGTTCAATTAGATGAGATTTTAATTGTTGGATGAAAATTGGTACACTTACTAAGCTCAAGGGTTTAGTTTTATTCTTTTTCCCTAGTATTTATTATCAAGTTTTATGATTGAATTGAGAATCAGGAGCTTAACTTCAATTAGATCGTGCTCCCTAGCTATATCTTCTAAGTTGCTAACAATCTTGGATTGTTATTTGTTTTTTTTATTAGAAACAAAATTTTCATTGAACAAATAAAAAAAAAACAAAGGCCTATAAAAAACTATGAAGCACAGACACGGACACAGACACATATACGGGATACAGATACGACACGACACGGCGATACCCCAATTTCTTAAAAACTAAGATACGGATACGTTTGAGATACGACAATTTTACTAAAATAAAACGTATGAAATTGAATTTCACTTTAGTAGCAATAAAATGGGTTCAATAAAATGTGAATAATGGGTTGGGCTCACTGAAATGAGTTTAATTTGGTGAATATAATGGATTGGGCTCATAAAAACGGCTTTTAAAAAATGCAAAGCATTCTCACGTATCCTGGCCGTTTCTTCTGCATATCTTCCCGTGTCCAATATTAAAAAAGTAAAATAAAAAATCAGATACTTCAATTGTCGTATCTAATACGTATCTTAGGCGTATCTTGCCGTATCTGTGTCCGATACGTATATGATACAGATTCTCAGCCTAAATTGGTGTGTCCGTGCTTTATAGATAAAAAATAAGCTCGGAAGAAGTAGGAGTCTAAAAACTAAATACAAACAGGAACTCTAATCCAAAAGAACAAGACTAAGGTCATAATTTCAAAAAAGGTTTAGAGATTGATGCCCACACGAAGGCGACAAACCTTCTTCTAAACCTCTTCGCCTCACCTCTCTTTATCTCTAAAAATCCTGTTGTTCCTCTCATTCCAAATCTCCCATAAAACTCCAAAAAGCTGGCTTGCCACAACGTTTGGCTTCTTTCCTTAAAGGGGGATGCAAAAGAACCTCCTTAAGCAGAGAACATCCATCTCTATATTGCGTACTCCACTAGCCTCAAACGAGCTCCTCCATCGATCCTAAAAGTCAATAGCAAACTAGAAACCCCAAAGCAAATGAGACGAGTTCTCCTGCAAAGGATCACCATTGCAGGTGCAAAACTAAGGAAGAATGCATTAGTAGAAATGACAAAAAAACCATAGAAGGATCTAAGGTTGAAACTCTAACATTCCGACCCCTGAAATAATGCATTGACCTTGAACGAAAGAAAAAAGACCCAGCACCTCATCAGCCTCCCTATTAGTAAGAGGACGACAAAAACTCAAGGAGAGCGAAGTGGATGACAAAGGAAAGGAATACAACACGTTGCTTTATGTTTGATACACATTAATTTGTTTTTAATTCCTTCTTGATATAGGCAATTGAAGATTTAACTAAGGCATTGGATCTTGAGCCAAATTCTGCAGATATTTTACATGAAAGGGGTAATCTATTACATCTCTTTTGTTTTTTCAGTCTGTAGCCAAAAAGTCTGTTCCTTGTTCTTCAGAGTGTTTATCACTTGAATGTAGGGATTGTTAATTTCAAGTTCAAGGACTTCAATGCTGCCGTGGAAGACTTGTCTGAATGTCTGAAGCTTGATGGGTGCAATTCATCTGCATACACCTACTTGGTGAGTCTCATACTTGCCAGATCTCAATGATATTGGAGTCTGGCATATAACTACATACTCTCTTCTGGGAAAAAAAATCTAAGTCTGGACTAAGCAATAAATTTGGTTTCCAGGGCTTGGCATTGTCTTCAATTGGTGATTACAAAAGGTCCGAGGAGGCACACTTGAAATCAATTCAGTTAGATAGAAATTTCCTTGAGGCATGGGGCCATCTAACTCAGGTACTGATGATCAACTACTCTGTTTTACATTACATTGGTGAATGGAATACTTGACCATGTATATAGCTACATAGGTTAAAATTATATACTAGACATCGAGTACATGCCAATGCAAGGTTACATTGATTGATATTGAATTCTTGTGAGTTTCTCTTTTACCAATATTATAAGAGTACTCTTTGAAGTGAGAACCTTCTAGATACTTTAGACACAACATGGCCTTTTGCTGCAATTGATAGAAATTACTTCTCTACCAATTCACGAATGATATCAGCATGGGAGTAATTTTTTCTGAACGATAATTTAGCTGGGCTTTTTATGGACACGAATTCCTTTGATGTGAAGACCTTTCCAACAATATATCCTTCTATTCAGGTGATGTTTTTTCAATTATTCTTTTCATGTTTGAATCCATAGGTTAGATATCAATAAGACCTTTATAAAGCCAAAATTTTTCAAAATTGTTTGCATAGTTCAGTAACCGTAATACCTATCCTTTTTGTTTATCATTGTTTTTTTGGTTACGAAACAATTTAATTGAAGTATGAATTACAAAAGAAAGGGGCAAGCCCCATAGACAGAAGAGAGATTACAAGATGCCACTCCAATTGGAAAGGAGGGAAGTACAACTATATTGATGAAATAGTGAAGACTGTGTACACTAAGTTACATAAAAAAGGACAATATTGTCAATGAAACGGTAGCATGTAATGCATATCCTTTTTGTTTATCATGGTTGCCTTCTTAAAACTGCAGCATGCAAATACTAAATCTTTTTTCTTGTGATCTCTGAGTCTGAGTTTAGAAGGACTGCCTTCCTAGTCGAAGTTATATTTCTTCTATTGCTGTTAGCAAACCATATTAGAATCCTCTTAGTTAAAAATAAAGAAGGGAAAACCATGCAATCAAGCTACTACAGGGACATATGTTTTATTCACCCAAGCACATCGTAATCTATTTTTGTTTTATGCATTATACAAGCACTCTGATCAACGAGTGTAACGTCATTTGAAATTCTAAGAGCAAACAGTTTCATTTTGGACTGCAAGTTGGATTACGTTTTAGTATTTGCACATTCTCCCTTCCTTTTCTAAATCTATAAGGACGCTAGAATTACCGTATTTATTATTCTTTATTATACAGTTCTATCAAGATTTGGCTAACACAACAAAGGCTTTGGAATGTCTTCATCAAGTTCTTCAGATGGACAGCACGTCAGTTTTAGTTTTTGTTCCATTCTACCATGTTTTTTTTTATTGTTCATCAATATTAAGCTTGTTTATTTTCATTGATTTCTAAAGGAGGAACCATATACAAATTTTATGATGTCTAATTGATAGGTTTGCCAAAGCATATCATTTGCGAGGGCTATTGTATCATGGGATTGGGGAACACAGGTATATACTGCTCATCGATCTCCTTAGAAATTTTTGGAATTGGTGTGAAATAGTTTTTTTTTTTCCTTCATTCTTTTACAGTTTTAAGAGCTCATTTTGGATGAGACAACTTCTTTCCTTAAAAGATGACTTTTCTATAAGATCTTTCATCCACGAAAGAATTATCGAAGATTACAAAAAGATCAAACAAAAACATGGGCCAAAGAAAAGAAAAGAGTCACGAGAGAAAATTTACTAGAATGGTTTCCAAAAAACAAGGATAAAGTAAAAGAAACACATAAAAAGGGCCCATATCTCCCTAAACCCTCACTCTCTGTAAAACACTCCAAAAGAGAATCCTGGACCAAATGTTCATCTTCTTTCCTCCTCTTCCAGCATCGTGCCCCTTCACCATCAAGGTGGAGGAAAGATTTTCCACTATGATGCTCCGTTCTAATCATTTCTCTTCATCTTCTTACACCAGAGCATCACTTGGCCACATCCTATTCTTCTTCATCTTTGTTTCTTTCTCTCCTTTCAAGGCGAGTCTCACACATGCATCTTCTCTCTATCCATCGACCGTGCATACGCCTCTTTTCGATTTGACGCTGTCAACATTCCTCATCAACAAAGCACTCATCAGAGCCTCTTTCCTTTTGGTCGTGCATAACATCCTTCACTGTCAAAAGAAAACCTGTTTATGAAAGATTTTTCCAACCTCATTGATCTTTCCGGGCTTAATCAAGTCATGATTGATGAAGGTATCGACCCTATCCTGCAAGGTTTTGACTTTAACTTTGTCGAGCCTCCTAAGCCTTCCTATTCTTTTTCCAAAAACCCCTTCCCTTTATCTCTCTCTTCCCTAAGCCTTCCTCCTGCCAATTCTCCCCTCGCATCCCCTTCTCCTTCGGCTAAAGACACCCTTCCTCCTGTTATTGATTTTTCTTCTCTTTCTCCTATTATCCCTCAGCCTATTGACTTGAATCCTCATATTGTTGTAGACCATCCCTCTTTTGACATCCTTAATTCACCTCCACTTTCTCTTTTGTTAGATCCCCTCCTCCCATTCCTCTTGTTTCTATCATTTTCCCTCCCTTCTCCCTTCTTCAGATCACATTCTCCTCCTCCTTTTTTTGCTCCCATCAAAGAACCGACAAAATCTCCATCTTCAGTTATTTCCTCTTTTCCTTTCCACTACTCCAGAAGAGGTAAGTTGGCCTCCCTGTTGGAAAGAAATAAAATATTGAACACTGACTGTATTGAAACCCACAACTCATCTCTTCTTTCAATCCCCTCCTCTTGCCTCTCCACTATCCAGCCTTCTCATGCTCACTCGTTCCATCTTGTTGTTTACAAGCCTGACATTCCCTCAAGCTCTAATAGCTCTATGATCCACGAGATCGTCACTCATGCTCCAATCCTCCCTCACCTTGAATTGGACTCGGAAAATGATGTAAGCGTCTGTAGCATGGATTCCACAATTAATTATCTTGATGAAGTTAGATCCCTGCCTCTTGAGAAGTTTGTTTCTCCCTCTGATTTAGCTGATCTAGACATTTCTTCTCCCGAGCTCCCCTCTTCGAACCTGTAGTGTGCTCAGTTAGTTGAAGTTCCTGAAAAATTTGTTAGCATTGTCAATCTTTGTGGCCTTCAACTAAAGGAATGTCGAGGTCCTTCTGGATAGCTGTTTCTTTGCTTTGATGCATTTTCTCAGTTTGGCTATCAGTCTGAAGTTCTCTTGCTTGTCTAGTTTCGTTTGGCTGAATTTTGTGGCGTGATTTTTTGCCTGTGGTATTCAGAATCAGGATTTTGAGCTTCTCTGGTTCGAGCTATTTGTATTAGGTTATGGTTTGATAGTTTGCTTGTGGTTCTCAGTTTATGGACATGCCTTTTGTTGCTTAGCTCGTCCAAAGTTTTGCAGTTTTGGTTATCAACGTTTACTACTTTCAGTCTTTGTGGTTCTTGTCTTGATTTTGCTTTTTGTTGTCTATTTTCGAGGATCGTCGCTTTCGGCTTGAAGCTCTTTGTTTTCTTCTACGTCTATTTAGTCTTTTTGTGGCTTTGTTTCTCATTTAATCCGTTTTCTTGTATTAGTCTTTCTGTTTTGAGTTTTGTTTCTATGCATCTTGTTGTATTTTACTTATTTGTTTTTTCCTTCTTTTATAGGTTTGTTTTGTATTTTTCCCCTCGGGAGTTGTATATGAAGCTTTGCTTCTTTTCATTTACTTAATGAAAATTTTGTTTCCTGTTAAAAAAAAAAACATCCTTCACCGTCAACATCTCTCATCGACAAAGCACCAACTTCTCTCTCAACGCTCGATTGTAAATTTGGTCGCAATGTTTTACGAGAGAGTGGAAGATGAATGCTCCGGTGCACCACCCTCACCGATGGCTCATCCTTATAGGTGCTGTAAATCGTCACTAGTGCCATGTTCTCTTTCCCCTTCACCGTTGCAGCATGCTCATCCGTCCTCTCCAGTGATTGAACAATCTATATGGTTTGTACTCATCCTTACTTATCCGATGTTTTTCTCTATTGTCGTCTTAGGGCTCCAATGATCTACTTGCCGACATTCTTAAAAAACTTTGCGTGTATCAACACAATATTCTCTCCATATCCGTTTCTTTCCTACATTATCCTTCTGCAATGTCTTCTCCTCTGAGCATTGGTGGTCGAATCTACTTTATGAAGCTTTTAAGAAGGTGATACACCTGTTTTTCTTATTCTATTGTTGAGAAGAAATACAACTTATTTATACACTTATAAATGCAACTAATCTCCCTACAAAGGAAGAAACAATAACTTAAACGGAACAAATTCTAACTAATATCAGAAGATCCTGCTTGACTTTCTACACTTTCCCTCAAGCTGAATGATAGAGACTTCGCATGCCGAGCTTGGAAATTAATCCACCAAGACTATTTTGATGGAGGGCCTTGGTTAATATGTCTGCAACTTGTTGTTGAGAAGGCACATACTTCAATGTAATAATTTTAGCTTCTATCTTCTCACTAATGAAGTGACGATCGATCTCAACATGCTTCATTTGGTCATGATGAACTGGATTCTTTGCGATAGCTATTGCTGATTGATTATCACATAGAACTTCTATAGAACTTTCAATCTCCACTTTTAATTCTGTAAGTAGACGTTTAAGCTAAATCCCCTCACATATTCCGCGTGCTAATGAACGAAACTCAGTTTCAGCGCTGCTTAGAGCTACAACTGGTCGTTTCTTACTACGCCAGGTGACCAAATTTTCCCATACATACGAGCAATATCCTGAGGTTGACTTTCGATCAATGGAGGAGCCAGCCCAATCAGCATCTGTGAAGACTTTCAACGACTGACTTATGGTTTTTCTGAACATCAGGCCCTTCCCAGGATCATTCTTGAGATATCGCAACATTCTATACATAGCTTCCATATGTTCTTTAGAAGGTTTGTTCAGAAATTGACTTACCACACTTAAAGCAAAGCAAATATTTGGCCGGGTGTGAGTTAAATATATTAGCTTTCCAACTAGTCGTTGATATCTGCCACGGTCAACTGTCTCATCTTTGACATTTATTCCAAGTTTGGTATCTGCATCCATAGGCGTGTAAAGTGGTTTGCAGCCACTCATCCCAGTTTCTTTCAAGAGATCTAGTGTATACTAAAGAATTTCATTATTCCTTTTTTTTTATTATCTCCAACATGATACAAACAGGTATTATATACAAGAAGGAAAAATAAATCTAAACAAATTTCCTAAATTCTAGGAATGAAATAACAACTAACAAATTTCCTAAACTCTAGGAATTAAATAACAACTAACAAATTTCCTAAACTCTAGGAAACAAATAAAAACTCTAAATGGAAAATATTATTCTCTAACTTTGACGTCAATTTCAACATATACTTTCGTTGAGTTATAGAGATTCCTTTACTTGATCTAGCTACCTCCATTCCTAGGAAGTATCTCAGGTGACCTTAGACTTTGATGGTCAATTTCTTCTGGAACATTTCCTGTGAGAATTATGTCATCAACATACACTATGAGGGCGACCATTTTGTCGGATGAAAAGTGTTTGAGAAATAGGGTGTGATCAGACTGACACTGAATATAATTATCGTGCTTCAACACATTGATGAATTTCTCAAACCAAGCTCGAGGCGACTGCTTTAGTCTGTAAAGCAATTTCTTGAGCTTGCAAACTTTCCCACTGGTATATCGGTCTTCAAACCCTGGAGGAACATCCATGTACACTTCCTCAACTAAGTCCCCATTCAAAAAGGCCTTTTTCACGTCAAGTTGAAATAACGGCCAGTCCAAAATGGATGCAATGGAGAGAAATACTTGGATGGTGTGTAACTTGGCAACTGGTGCAAAAGTCTCTTGATAATCAATCCCATATGCTTGGGTAAAGCCTCTAGCTACCAAGCAAGCTTTGAGTCGCTCTATATTGCCGTCTGGTTTGTGTTTCGTCGTAAAAATCCATTTGCATCCCACTGTTCGTTTTCCTGGAGGTAAATCAACAAGAGTCCACGTACCATTCTTTTCAAGTGCTCCCAACTCTTCTAAGATGGCTGTTCTCCATTTAGGCTTTTGTAAAGCCTCATGCACTGTGTTGGGAATTTGTATATGATCTTATGTTGTCACAAATGCTCGAAATTTGGGTGACAAGTTTGCGTATGATACATGATATTGTATGGGATGCTGAGTGCATGAACGAACGCCTTTTCTCAAAGCGATAGGCATGTCCATATCATCTTATGTAGCATCAGGTACTAATTCAGAGACATTGGGATGTTGGTTCAGATCTTGACCGTGCTGAACATGTGAGGGTTGCTTTGTTCTCCTGGAATAAACTTGTAATTCAACCTGAGTGTTGACTTAGGAATAGTTTCAGGAGAAGGATCAGGAGATGACTGGAGAATAGTTGCAGGAGAAGGAACGTGAGATGTTTCATATGAAGTTTCAAGAGGGAACAAGGGTATGTAATCCCAATTTTGTGATTCATTAGTATTGCTCTCCCCCTGAATTGCAGAATTGGGAAAAAAGGTTAGGTTTTCAAAAAATGTCACATCCATGGTATGGAAGAATTGATGTGTAGAAGGATAATAACACTTATAGCCCTTTTTATTAGGAGAGTATCCAAGAAAGACACATTTAATGGACCATGCATCAAGTTTAGTCCGAAGTTGAGGATAACGATGAACAAAACCAGTGCAACCAAATATTTTTAACAGGATGTGGGACACAAGGTGGGATGTAGGATACAAACTAAGTAAACTCTGTAGAGGTGTTTGCGATTGATGAGATATGTAGCTGTCAGAACGGCTTCACCCAAAAAATGTTTCGAAATACTGAAAGTGAGCATAAGAGATCTAGCGACATCAAGAAGGTGTTGGTTCTTGCATTCAACCACACCATTTTGTTGAGGTGTGTAGACACATGAACCTTGATGGACAATGACGTTTGATTGAAGAAAGGCATTGAGGTTTGAATTGAAGAAGTCTCGAGCATTATCAGTCTTAAGGACTTTTATGTTGGTTTGAAATTGGGTTTGTATCATTTTATGAAAGACTGTAAATAAATGAATGGTTTCAGATTTATCTTTCATAAGAAACGTCCAGCTTAACCGAGTATGGTCATCTACCAATAATAGGAACCAACGTGCCCCAGTGATATTTTTTACTCTTGATGGTCCCTAAATGGTTGTGATGGAATATATGGACAAGGTACGTATGTAGAGCGAGTGTGTTTTACAAGTTGACAAATTTCACATTGGTAAACAATATTTTTTTTATTGATAAATAATGAAGGAAACAGACGCTCAAGATACGAAAAATTTGGGTGACCTAGGTGATAGTGCCACATCTTAACAATAATATTTTTATTTGCTTAATCTAAGGAGTTGGACATGTAAGCAGACTTAATGCTAGACTGAATTACAAGTTTATTTTCCAGTTGTTTCTCTACCTTGAGAAGATACAGCCCCGTACACAGCTCAACACTGCCAATCCTCTTCTCCGTTTCCAAGTCCTGAAAAACACATAGATTCGCAATGAATTTAGTTTCACAATTCCAGTCCTTAGTCAGTTTACTAATAGATAACAAATTATATTCAAGTTGTGGCACATATAACACTGATTGTAGACTCAAGGAGTTGGATATCTGAATACTCCCAATTCCAATAACTTTGGTAGACGTTCCATCAACGATTTGAACAGACCCATTGCCTTTATAAGAAGAGAGAGATGTAAATAAGAGTTATCACCTGTCATATGATCGGATGCACCAGAGTCCACTATCCAGTCAGATGGAAGGATTTGAGTATGGAGCGCAAGGGAGTTTGGATTACCTTGCTGCAGATTTCTTGAACCACTTGAAAGATTAGTTCTGTTCAGTAGCTGTTGTAACATATCAATCATTTTGTTGTCTGGTGAAAGACTAGGATTTTCTGGCACCACAACATTCCCTCGACTTTCTCGATCAGATCGTGGCTTCCAATTCGTTGGTTTGCCATGCAGTTTCCAACATGTATCTTTCACATGTCCCACTTTATGACAGTGTTCACACCATGGTCGATCTTTGCGTGACTTGCCGCCATTGGTTTGAGAGTTTCCACGAGCTACAAGTGCTATACGGTCTATAACTCGCTCTTGCTGAGCAATTAGGACAGACCCAGTGGAGGGTTCACTCGGCCCCATCATGACGTGTTTTCGACTTTCTTCACTTCAAACCTCTGAAAACACTTCACGTAAACTGGGCAAAGGTTTAATACCAAGAATGCGACCACGAACAGCATTGAGGGATTTGTCTTGTTAGAGATTAAATGTATATGTATATTTGTATACTTTATTGCTTTATTAGATCTAGGCCCATTAGGCCCGTTGTAACTCTTATATAAAGGCATTGCCTTTCATTGAATAAAGGAACGACTCATCAGTCTAACGCTCTCGATTACATGGTATCAGAGCCATACCTAGGTTTTTTTTAAAAGATCGGGATTAGGGTTTATAGTTTTGGGTGCCGTCACGAGAAAATAGACTTTTTTTTTCTAATTTTCGGAAATAGCAGTTTTCAAACAGTACTGCGTGCTCGTCGAAGAACGTCAATTTCATCAGCTTTTTGACGTTCGTTTTCGACACACAATATCTCTCGAGACAATCTTCAAAGCCCATTAAAAACCATCACCATCAGAGATCGGAGCTGGCCGCACGTGCCGCTGGAAGTCATACGACGCGCAACCGCTTGTTTTTCTGTCACCATAAGGAAAAATTGTGCGTGTCGGTGCGTGCAACCTCCGATCGGAGTGTTCTTGTATGGGTTTTGATCGTGACTCCATGCTCTACACGTCTATGTAATTTGTTTTTGGTTTCGGGTTGTCGTTTGTTTCAGATCTGAAATTTTGTTCTCGGGTGGACTGTTTGCGGCAGTCAGTGTTTGGACGAGTTCGGGTGCGTTCATGCTTGTTTGCTCATGGATTCTAGTGGGTTTTTATCGCAAAAGGGTGATCTACGAGGCTGTGAACCAGTTTTTTAGTTTTTCAACATCGGTTTCTCTCAGATCTGGCCGTTAAGGACTATTCTGGTAATATTTTTGCTGTTTTTCAGATTTGTCCATTCAAGTTACTTGCTGTTTTTTTTTTAATTTTTAAGTTGGTGACATATGGCTGAGAATAAGCAAACAAGTGTTATTTCTTATTCAATGGAAATCACCAAACGTAAGTTGAATGGCACAAATTATCTTGATTGGAATCGGACGATTCGCAATCACTTGTTGAGTAATGAATTAGAAGGACACATTGATGGGGATCCGCCTAAAGAAGAGGTTGAAAAAAAGAGGTGGGATCGGGTTGATGCGCGCTTGTATAACCAGATCACAAACTCGATGAATGATGAGATCGTGGATCTGGTAAGTCATTGCACTACGGTGAAAAAACTAATGACATATGTGGAATTTCCGTACTCTGGAAAGGAGCAGGTTACAAAGACATATGATTTTTGCTCGTCCTATTTTCATGCTGATCGAAATAGTGAGACATTGATGACCTATTACACGAAGCACAAGCGAAATGGTGCTGAGTTAAATTCGCTCATGCCTTTTAGTGTTGATATCGCGGTGCAATAGGCTCAGAGAGAAAAGATGGGAGTCATCAGCTTCCTGCGAGGTCTTGGCCCAGAATATGAGAATGCCAAGTCTCAAATCCTGTCTGGAACTGAACTACCATCTTTGGACGATGTGTTTCGCCGTCTACAACGAACAGAGGTGAATTTTATTGAACAGTCAAATAGTGCCTTGCTTGGAAGGAGTGACTTTCGTGGTGGGAGAAATGTGAATTCTCCAGTATCAAAATTTGGTTATGATCGACGCCAGGATACTAGCGATGACAATCGGCGTTCGGATGCTCGGGGAGAAGTGACTTGTTATTACTGCCAGAAACCAGGTCATCTAAAAAGGGATTGCAGAAAACTGCAATATCAAAATCAGAAGCTCCAGAAAGCCCATCTTGTGTCTAATGAGAAAGCATCTACTGATGAGTTTGCTAAACTTCGGGTTTCTTCTACTTCATCGCAGCCATCGTCCTCAGAACTCCCGCCTACTGCAACCCTAGCTGAAACAGGTAACAATCACTGTCTTCTTTCGTCGTCTACAAAGTGGGTCATTAACTCTGGGGCAACTGCTCATATGACAGGTAATGTAAATTTGTTTTCTACTTCGTTGTCGTCTGTCAATTTTCCTGCCGTTACGTTGGCTGATGGATCCTTGTCTCCCGTCAAGGGGTCAGGATCAATTACACTCACCCCTTCTCTGTCATTATCTTCTGTATTGTGTCTGCCTACATTCTCATATAATCTAAATTCTGTCAGTCAACTATCCCGAGACTTACATTGTTTTGTTTCCTTTTTTCCTGGTTATTGCTTGTTTCAGGATCATTTGACGAAGAAGATTATTGGTAGGGGCATGAAGCTGGGGGTCTCTACATCTTGGATCAACAACCAGTCCAAGCTGTGGCATGTACAAGTTCTGAATCAC
>JBBMKA010000026.1:5099212-5126998 GCA_037833695.1 Sechiopsis laciniata | reverse complement strand
TCTAAGTTACCTCAAGTTTGCTCCTGGAAAGGGTGTTTTATACAAGAACCATGGGCACTCCAATATCGAGTGTTTCTTAGATGCTGATTGGGCAGGCTCTAAAGAGGACAGAAGGTCAACCTCAGGTTATTGTGTGTTTATGGGAGGTGATTTGGTATCGTGGAAGAGTAAAAAACAGAACGTGGTGTCCCGTTCGAGTGCTGAATCAAAATATTGAGCTATGTCACAGGTGACATGTGAGATAGTATGGCTGGTTCAACTGCTTCATGAAATCGAAATGAAAGTCGCGATACCTGCTAGGCTATGGTGTGACAATCAAGCAACAATCCATATTGCCTCTAATCCTGTGTTTCATGAGAGAACTAAGCATATTGAAGTAGATTATCACTTTATTCGAGAGAAGATACAACAAGGTTTGATTTCGACAGGTTATGTAAAGATTGGAGAACAGTTGGGTGATCTCTTCACCAAAGCATTGAATGGAGTCCGAATAAACTACCTCTGCAACAAGCTGGGCATGATAGATATATTTGCTCCAGCTTGAGGGGGAGTGTTAGAGATTAAATATATATGTATATTTGTATACTTTATTGCTTTATTAGATCTAGGCCCATTAGGCCTGTCAGACCCGTTGTGACTCTTATATAAAGGCATTGCCCTTCATTGAAAAATCCCATGCATGAGACACAAATTGTTTCTTCGTAGTAGCCCTGATTTTGTGCAGGAGAAAAAAAATTGATCTCACAATCGTCTCCGAAATTGCTGGAGGAGATCGATCGCACGGGTTTGTGAGCTACGGAAATCGCCGGATTTGGTAAAGCAGTCTTAGAAGATTGATCGCCGGATTCGTCTGACTGTGCTCGTGTCTGAATCACAGAGGCGTCTCGAAAGCAGTTGAAATCGACGATCGTTTGAAGCGTGAGGGCAAGGAAGTGTCTTGCTTGAGAAGATGAACCACTGTGACCACCAACTCTGCCTGAGATGGAATCAAAATTTCCAAAGACACCGGAATGATTATGCATCTTGGAGTGGATTCCGATGATGGTTGTGGGCGGTGACTAGGGTTCAGTGACAAGCTTTCAAAGCTCTGATACCATGAAGCTTTTAAGAAGGTGATACACCTGTTTTTCTTATTCTATTGTTAAGAAGAAATACAACTTATTTATATAGATGCAGCTAATCTCCCTACAAAGGAGGAAACAATAAAATCAGAGAATTAAACGGAACTAATTCTAACTAATATCAGAAGATCTTGCTTGACTTTCTACACTTTATCTTCGCATGCAAGAGATATAAGACTGATGCGGGAACGAGGGGTACAACAAATGTGACATCGATGCACCCACTGACGTCTTTCATCTTCCAAAGAGTAGTTATCTACCGTCAGAAATAGTCGGGTCAACGATTTATTTATTTATTTTTGGCAAAACACACCCGACACATCTTTGTATTGTCGCAAATATCTGTTTATTGTTGCTCTGTGTACTGTCATCCACTCTGTTTCTCCCATTTTGCTTTCATCGATTGTTTTGACAGGTCTATGTAACTGTTTCACATATCAATGACTTCGTTTCTTGTAAAAAAAAAGGGTCCAACTACTATGAATGAATATCACGAAAAAGAGCGCTCAAATTCCCATAACGCTTTTAATCCTCCAACTTTCTCTTTGATTTCCTTTATTGTTGGCCTTACTGATCTGAAACCTTCTTCTCCCCATCTTGGAATTCAACACTTCACATTTTCTTTCCATGACAATCCAAATGCTCTCTTTAATGCTTCAAATAGTGAAACATATTTATCTAGCACAACTTCATTAACATCAATTCATGAAAATAATTTTCAAGCCTAACCCTTTTGACCGAGTCATTTTTTGGGATAACCCATTATTAATCAAACTTTTATTTATTTATTATTTTTATTTTATAGGAAGCCAAAACATCTTCATGATTAAATGAAAGTGTTATAGAGGGTCATTTTTTAACTATTTTTTACAGAAGTTAACACGAAACCACGATAAAATTATCTCTTGTTTCAACTACACATTCAGAATATGTAACTTGTATGCCGAGGAAATCCTCATTGGATATGGCTAGATGGAAGAGCGAGAAGGCAGTTGACCATACCCCTTTTTGGCTCCATGGGAATAAGAAAAATCGTGGAGGGGTGATGCTTCTAAGCAGTTAGCTTACGCGGAAGACCACGATCTACAAAGGAAGACCC
The DNA here is from genome assembly GCA_037833695.1 of Sechiopsis laciniata. Classification (NCBI taxonomy): domain Eukaryota; kingdom Viridiplantae; phylum Streptophyta; class Magnoliopsida; order Cucurbitales; family Cucurbitaceae; genus Sechiopsis; species Sechiopsis laciniata. Next base: position 5,124,778 of record JBBMKA010000026.1, on the reverse strand, counting down.
ACAAAAGAGAAGATATTCGATCTGATGACCCTTTGGTGGTGCAGGAGAAAGCTCACGGTCGCGTTTAAGTCTCATAAAAACTGACCACTTTATTGTGAGGGAAGCAACAACGTCAGCTATAGAGACTCATCAGCGCGAGGAAGACTTGCGATAGGAAACCCACAACTGTAATAGCCGGCTGGGGCTTACTCGCAAGAAGAAAACTAGTCATCTTAGACGACGAACGATCTCTTCACTAGATCCGCTTTAGAGAGACTCGTAGGCACAAGGAAGAGGGAGGAGAGCAGGAGTTGGCAAAACCTGGAGAAGAAAGCCCTTATATAATTTTTGCCACCTATCCCATATGATTTTGATTTAACCCGTAGCCACCGAGTAATTCCCCAAGTAAACCAACTGAATTACTACACACTGAATTTGCTTCTCCCACCAGTAAACAATCAATCAACATCTTCTTTTCTTCCTTCGACTTTTGATACATCGCAACTATGTATTATGAACATTCCAATTCTGCCTCTACCTATTAAACCCAAAAAAATCTTAACCCACCCCTCAAAACAATATAAAGCAAGAATTGCAAAATATACGCACTACTATCTATTAGTAGACTACTACGGCTTCAACTGAGGGAACTTCAAAGGAACAATGAATTTCTTGATATGGAACGTTTGCGGCCTAGGTTCATGTAGGTTCTATTGAATATTATTGCTCGTTATTTCCATGGGAATCCTTGGCTAGGAAGATTTGACTGAACATTTTGGGAGGTTTCTTTATTTTGATCAAATTATGGTTTTTGTTTTTTCATTGTCTTTTATTGGTGCAAATTGTAAATAGTTTATCCTTTTTTCCCTTTTGGAGATTATTTTTGTAATCGCTTATAGGTGCTTGGAGTCTGTGTTTGGGGTCTTACTCTTCCTTTTCATTTATCAATACATTGTTTCTTATTCTAAAAAAAAAAAAAAAATTAAGCTCCCATCTATCGTTGATCTGATTAGAAATGTACCATGAGTCTTCTCCATACACTTTCTCATTTGGCGCCGATACAGGATGTGTCACGATCAATATTTTAAAAGGCTTAAGGCGGCCTCGAGGCGGTATGAGGCATAAGCCTCATTTTATATTAAAAAAATACATATTTAATTCATAATATATATGTAATACTAAAAAAATATTAATAAAAAAACTCAATATTAATGTGTTATAAAAAACAGAAAAAATAAATTATAGTAAACAAATAAAATAAGAACATAAAAGAAGTTATAGTAATAGTAAATGGATTGTAGTAGTAAGAATAAAACATAAAAGAAGCTTTAAAAAGAAAAAAAAGAGAAAAAAACTCATAATATTATAATAATAATAATAATAATAATAATAATAATAATATGGTATATAGTAAAAATGTTAAATTATTTATTTATTTATTTTTTTTAATTTTTAGTAATAATAATCTCTCATAGTAAAAATGTTAAAATGCTAAAACTTTGAGTAAAATAGTAAATTATTTATGAGTCTCCAACCATTTGAACATGTGATATAAAACAAATTTAAAAGTTATAAAAATCATAGATTTAAAGAATGTCAAAAGTTAATTGTCTTGAGCCACGAATATGTCAGTAAAAATTTAATTTAAATAGCATTTTAGTCCTTTTTCAGTTTTCTATGTATTTGTCAATTCATTTTACATTTTTTTTTTCCTTTTTTATTAATTTTTTTTAAACTTAACCCGGCTGTTCTTCTTCCCTCTGTTTCTCTCTTTCTTCTTTATCACTTTTCTCTTCTTCTTCAAGCTTATACAATAGAAGCTTATCAAGGTTTGAGGTTTGTACATTTTTAAAGCTTTTTTTTTTTTTGCTTTACCAAATGAAATCGTTGAGGCTTACGCCTTTAAGCCTCTGAGGCGGTAGCTCCGAGGCGTACGCCTTTGTTCCATGAGGCGTAATCCTCATTTTTCACCTCAAGGCGTAAGCCTTGAGACTTTTTACTTCCACCTTGTCTCAAGGCGCGCCTCTTTCTATTTTTGAAACACTGGTCACGATCTTCTCCCTTTTCCCTATTTGCCAATTTCAATTGAGATTCTCTGGCATACAAGTTCTTTCTCTCGGATTATGTAGTTGATTCATTAGATAATCTCTCATATGTACAAGCCTCCCCTCTTATAACCCAAAGTTGGATGTTCAACTTCCCAAGAGTTGCATTGTATTTACCATGGTATTTCTTTGTATAAAAGGCTCAAAATTTGGCGCAAAACCTTGTAGCACTTTTATCTTTATCAATGAAAATGTTTTCGTTTCTTATAAAAAAATAAAAAATCCTTTCCAAAATTATTCCATTTTCCGTGATCACAAAACAGGAAGAGACTCTTAAAAATTAGTATGCTGAAATCACACATACATATTTTTGAACTTGAATTGATGGGGATCTCAATGTTGAATAAAACTGTTAAGAGCTTACATAGATTTAGTGAACCAACCCCATTGAATTTTTCAGGAAAAATAAAGTAGCATTAAAATTGCTAGCTATACAGCAACATTATCCACAGAATCTGAAATAACCCTTCAATCCTTTCTCACAATCCACGACCCCATTGCTGCTCTGGTTCCAATGGGAACAAATAAAGTGGATTGTTGGTCTTCTGCTAAAAGGCTTTTCCTTGAGAATACAGATTGGAAGGAGAAAAGATTGAAGGGTAGAAAATGATTACTTTCCAAAAACAAAATGACTATTTGACACACATACGATTTTTATTCGAGTCTGTGTAGAGGCCAGGACAACAAAAGTTATATATGAGGATTATGTTTCTTAATTTCAATTCATTTCAGATTTGATTTTATATTAGAAGTACCAGTTCTTCTTTGCTTAGGGTTAAAGCTTTATGAAATAAAACATTGCTTATACACAGACGATTGATTATTGTATGCAGTTTGATACTATAATTTTTACTACTTGGGTTTTTTTTTCTTTTCTTTTTTGATATCCGTGACTATTCGGGCCAGCTTGCGCGTACTTCGACTAATGTAACGGGACATACTGCCTGATCTTACAACATTTGGATGTCAAGGAAACCCGTAGGAAATTATTTCTTAGGTAGGTGGCTACTGTGGATTGAATCCATCACCTTTTAAGCATCCCAAGGCCATCAAACCTGTAAAGTTCGCTAGTTGGTCTTACGATGCAATTTCTTAGTATACTGCTAATGTCCTTGGGTAGTACAGTAGCTTAAATCCCAATTAATAAATAAAAGCGACAAAAAACAGATACTGGAAAGAGAAGGAACTAGGAGGAATGGACAATTTCCCCATTTACTAACAGACTTGCTGAATCTGTAAGTATGAAAATCGCTCATCGTTTAACCTGCTGTGACTTGTGACATCTCAGCTTTCAGTTTTTAACTTGTTATGTGATAAATTAAAATTTATGGGTACTGAAAACAAATGGCATATTATAAGATTGCCCAATCACTAGTCAGCATGTTGCATGCATCTTTTCTAATTATTACCTTGCTCACAAATGCAGAAAGGCTATTAAAGATCTATCTATTGGGTTGAAAATTGAGAATACCAACATAGAGTGTTTGTATTTGCGAGCGTCCTGCTACCATGCTATTGGAGATTATGGATTAGCGGTACAATAATGAATTTTTTTATTTTTTTTTCAATTGGTTTTTTCTTCATTTTTTTCCAATTGGTCTCGCTATCTTGTCTTACTTGTTTTCTTATTTATGGCAGGTCAAGGACTATGATGCTACCTTGGATTTGGATCTAGATTCCGTGGAGAAATTTGTGCTTCAATGCCTAGCATTCTATCAGGTTGATTTCTGGATGAATCTAGGGATGCCAATTCTTCCTAGTTCCAGAATTTCCTTGACCACATTGTAGAAATAGGTGGCGATCTCTTGTTTTCTACTTAGGGAATAAGAAAAGAGTGAGGTGTTATTGGTTTGAAAATATTTTAAAGGTTTTTTTTTTCTGACAGTTGAAATTATTTTAAAGAATTAGACACCCGTCTTATGCAATTTCATTTCTATTATGTTTGGTTGTCTTTATCACCACTTGGATATGGGTAGAACGAGGTTGAAATGGACATTAATGCAAACATTTTCTTAGAACCCTTGTTTCTAGCTTCACGAAGTATGCCCATCCGCGAGCTAGGGTCTTAGATTAATTACTCTGTTTATTTTATTTCATGTGGTGCAAATTTCTGGTTTTAAGTTTACACAATGCTCATTCTGCTTGTAACTGTTTTTAGACTCTTAGTGAAAATTTGTCAGTGTTATGCATTTGATTGACCATTTAATTTGAGTTCAAATGCATCAATATCTCAAGGTTTTCATTTTATATATTAAGGTTTTTGTTTTCCTGTACTTTTTTTTATAAGAAACTAAATGTCATTGATTGTGTTTACATTTTTTTTCACTCATTGCAGAAGGAAATTGCTCTATACACAGCATCTAAAAGCAAAAGTGATTTTTCTTGGTTTGATATTGATGGAGATATTGATCCACTTTTCAAGGTGCAGTTCTATATCGTCATTTGACTGTACTGAATTATTTTTCTTTGTTTTCTTTTCAGGCACTGTCTCCTTGTCAGCTTCAGTACATCGAAGCTTTAATTCTTATAATTATTTAGGATTTTTTTTGTAACTTTTCATTTGTCAATAAAAGTTTTTGTTTCCTATTAAAAAACATTGAAGATTTAATTAAGTTCTCATAGGAACATGCAAGTTTCCCATCGTTCTGATTGTTACTCAATTTTGAAAATGCAGACTGATAGCTATGATCTAAAATAACCTAATAGAATGTTTCTTTTCGATAAGCATATTAGTTGAAGTTGTCTTTGCTTCGCTTCACTCTATTCACCATTTCTCGCTTCTTTTTTCTCATATATTTCACAAATATGATCCCTCTTTTTCCTCTCCCAACATGTTAATTGAAGTTATTACCATTAGTAGAAGACCATCTTTAATTTTTGGGAGTTAGTTACAAAATTCACCCTGAAATTAGTCCTTAAACTTTTAATTCGATCAATTATATCCTCAAACATTTAGAAGGGCTGTAGTGTTTGGTAAAGTAGTGTGTAAACCATGTCAAACCAAGACTGATCAATATCCGAAAGAAATCGATTCAAACTTTGCCTAGAATAGTTTCAGGTGCTAAATGTAAGCCCTACCATTAAATTCGATAAAATTCAATAACCTCCATTTTTGTTGACCAAGAGGCATGACAATGATGTGATTTGAAGAACCTGCTTGACCATGGACATGGACCTATTGAACTTGACCGTACATGGGCCTGTTATTAAAAACCGATCTATAAGTTATGGAACTGGACCAAGAATATCTGCCATTGGAGATATGAGGGCTAATCAGATCTCCATCATCAATGAATTTTTTGAAAAGTTTTGTACTTTTTGTGTTAGGCTTGCCACTGGATTTCTTGAAGGACCATCTAGTCACGTTGAAGTCACCACCTAATCCATTGATATGAACGAAGATGAGATAAGTCATAGAGCTCTCCCCATAAGGCATTTCTCTTAGAAGCTTGAGAGAGACTGTAGTTACCAATCAACCAGAATCTGTATCCATCTGGTGGAGATAGAAGTAAAGTTAGTTAAAGTGAATCTTCAATGACTTCCAATACCTATATTGATGGACCCTTCCTCATAATAAGGATTCCACTGGCTGTTTCACATGCATCCAAAGCAACCCGAGTAATCTGCCGAGATCTTCGTAGGGATTTAATGAAATGCCTATCAATACTGCTTTTGGTTTCTTGGCAAATGAAAAAAGTGACATTTGTTTTGTGGAGAAAGTCTTCCATTAGTTTGTATGGTTTTCTTAGTATAATTAATAGGAAATCGTTCAAATATGATACCGACTTCAGATTCTATGCATCTGTGGTTTCAAGTTTTGAGACAGTTTCTTAACACCTGTGATGATTATGTAATGTTTTTTTTTTTTTTTCATATTAGGAGTACTGGTGCAAACGTTTGCATCCCAAAGATGTTTGCGAAAAAGTTTTCAGACAACCTCCAATACGTGAGTCTTTAAAGAAAGGTAGAGTTAGAAAGCAAGAACACGGTATGACAAAGCAGAAGATATCTCTTCTATTGGCCGCTGATACTATTGGGAGAAAAATCCAGTATGACTGTCCTGGGTTCCTATCAAATCAGCGTCAGGTGATTCAGTTTGAACTTGAAGAACAAGTTTGAAAATTATATAAAAATCTTATAAAGCATGTCTGATATTCCAATCTATTCCACTAAAATTTTAGTTTACACGCATTGCTAAATTACTCTTGATAATGTGCCATTGTCGATTTTTTCTTGAAAGTTCGACAATCGAATAGGAGAAGAGCTATATTTTGTATTGTATTATCTTCATGTATCACTGTCGCTCATTATAATTAGTAAGATATAACTTCATGTGCCTTTTGCTATACCATCACTAGTTTTATTAAAACCCAGATGTGTATATGACTATGATTACTTAAATTGGTCGATCTTTGAGATAAAGATGGCATTAGCATGTTAGGTTAACTATTGGCAATTAATTTCAGTGGTGGAAATATTCTTAGACTTAGAACACCTGTTGTTTATACATGGATGTGCTGGAGTTGATATCACAACTATCAAATAAGTAGCTGCAGAAAAATTTCCATCTTGTAGTCAAATAGCATATTACGTTCAGATTTACAAGAAAGTAGTCTCACTAATTTGAAATATAGAAATAAATACTCAACTTTAACTCACCTGTTATGTGTGTGCTCTCTTTTCCTTATTTCATATCTACATTTTCTGCTTCCAACTCTGTCTCTTGTTTGTCTGTCTTTTCTCTGGATTAATTAAACGAATCTCTTGTTCCAAATTAGAGTATTGAATCTGAACTTTCTGTTTACCAGCATCGCATGGCAGGATTAGCTGCCATTGATGTTGCTCAAAAGATTTCAAGAACTTGGCGTTCAATGCAAGCAGAATGGAAATGTTCCAATAAAAGCACATCCAAGTTTGGTAAAAGAGCTCGGAGAAGAGAAAGGCCCAGTATATCCAGCCAGAATAGAGGTGGTGCTGGTTGTAGTACTAGTGGCTTTTCAGAAACATCATCTTCAAGTAGCCATCTGGAAGATAGATTATCTGGTCAAAATTTTATTTCATGGCAAAATATTTACTCTTTAGCTGCCAAGTGGAGACAAATTTCCGAACCTTGTGATCCTGTTGTGTGGATTAACAAACTAAGGTATTCCTCGTTAATTTGTCCTATATTAGACCTTGTCCCTGTCATTTGTTTACACACAAACTATATTTTATTTTAGTAACAAGAAGGAAAAAACAATTTCTTGTTCATGTTTTGTTGTGTGAATATGGGACATCAATTCATCTTTTTAGCATTGTCTAAATTTTGGATGTTATATTATTCTAGTGAAGAGTTCAATTCTGGATTTGGATCTCATACACCTATGATTCTTGGGCAAGCAAAAGTGGTTCGGTATTTTCCAAATTTTGAGAGGTGAATTTAAAATAATTCTTTCTTCATGCAAATATTGGTGGGCTGCACTCATATAAAAAAAAAAAAAAATTTGATGGGCTGCATTAATCTTTGCTGGTCTCACAGGACTTTAGAAGTGGCAAAAACAGTTATTAAGCATAAATCCTTCGTGTACAACAAGTCAGACATGATGGTGGACCTGAGTGGAGATGGAAAATTACAAGAAGTGAGTTTTTTGTACTAATTTATTTTGAAAATTACCAAATTGCTCAACGGTATTTCTGATTATATCACAATTTCTTAACCGGAAATTTAGCAAAATCCAGTGAATATTTTCTTGCTTCTCATTTTTAAGATATAATATTTTATTATTTAAATTTCCGCTGCCATGATTTTAGAACCAGAGTAATTTGTTCAGGGTGGTGTTTCCTTTTATCATCTTTTTCTTTAAACACCTTTTATCATCTCATCTTTAAGTTTGCATAATTTGGTATGTCCTTGTCTTGTACGGGCCTGCATGTGAAAGGTGTATTTGCATGGGTCAGTTTAGAAATGATTATTATGTTAAACTTCGTTGCGTCTTTGGAAACTGAGAATTGTATTAGATGAAAAAGGTATATACAAAAGACGGAAGATGGGGGTATCCCCCAAAGCCAAGAAATTACAAAATAACTCCCCAAATGGGAAAAAAGAAAGAATATGAAAGATCATAATTGCAATTGTTCAAAAAAAAAAAAAAAAAAGATGATATTTGCAAAATTCTTGAAAACGGATTCATCTCAAGGAAGAAAATTCTTTTATTTATTGGGTTTGCTTTCGACATTTTCATTCTGGCAGAAACTTTCTGCCTCTTTAGATAACGCATGCTAGTAATATAAAATTCATTTATTGCAGATTATGCAAGCAAAGTCGTGCTCTGATCTTTATAAAGTGGTTGGTGAGGATTTTTGGTTGGCTACTTGGTGCAACAGTGCTACTTTCGAAGGGTAATCTAATCTGCAAAAAATTGCCTTAAACTCTTTAATTCCATCCAGCAATATCTCACAACTGAGAGGCGTTTTCCTAGTATTTCTTATAAATTTCACTGCTGTTTTGTGCTTTTGGTTGCTGCTTGTTATCAGCTGTATTTCTTCTCTTCTCTTTTATGCTCTCTCTTTGTTTCTTGTACCCTTATTCCCTTCATTTTCTTGATGAAAGATTTTTTATTCGTTTCAAAAAAAAAAAAAAAAACTTCTAATGCCTGTTTTCTGTTGTTTTCATTCTTATTTCAGGAAGCAACTTGAAGGTACAAGAATCACATTATTAAAGATGTAAATGAATCACGTCTTTATTTACTGCTTTATATGCAATTTTTATAATTTATATTATCTTGTTCTAACCAACCCTCTCCAATATTATTATTTCAGGGGAGAACGTGGATTTGATTTTGCAATCAGAACTCCATGTACGCCTTCTAGATGGGAAGAATTTGATGCAGAGATGACGACGGCATGGGAGGTATGTTGCTCATAGACCTCTTGTTTGAGCCTGTTTTGATGCCTAATGATAGGAATCGATCAGAGAAATTCTGAATTTTATAGGATTTGAAAAATATCACAAAAGGGGTATAATTTTAGATGTTTTTAGATTGTGGGAGATGTTTGATTTTTCTCTCTACGACGTTAAAAGTTTGTGCTGTTGTCAGAGCTAGCCTCTCCATTGTCAGTTATCCCCTGGGATTACTTTTAGCATTCCCTTACCGTAGGTTCTCCCTTCAAGATTCCCCTGATGGCTTTCTATGTTGTCTTTAGCATCAAATCACTTTTCATTCAACCAAGTCTTGTTACTGATTACTGTAGCCATTGTCTTGTGCGTATCATCTAAAGCTACCAACAGACGAGCCACATTTTGAGTCAGATGCTCCATGACATCGTTTATTCTTCTGAGCCTTCTTCTTCTTTGTACTCTGTACCATGTTGGTAGAATCCGATTACCGGCCTAAAGAAATATAAAGCAAAAGAATTTTATTTACCGGTTTCCCTCAGTTCAAGAGCTCATTTAACCATCTTTTAACTCAAACAAAAGATTCCCTACCGTCTACTTATATGACATTCCCTATAAGTATGCATTCTCTCTATTCTAACAAACTCACGTACCTTCCTTTATCTTTTCTAGCATGTATGTGTCGAAGATATTAACGTTTCATTTTGTATTCTACGTTCCTGGGTCTGACCGTCTGATAACATGTTTTTAACCAGTCAGTTCCCTCACATTGGCAAGCTGATATGATATAATATTATTTATATCAAATGATAGAGCTACATATATGATATAATATTATTTATTAATAAATGATACAAGCCAAGGAATGACTCGGGAGCTTCCCTACCTCTCCCAGGATACCAGATACAGACAAACTTGATACCCTCTCTCATCAGATCTATCAAGCTAAATATTCTTAATTCTTCACGATATTCCACATTTGCCTTCGTCATTAAATCAGTTACAGTAGGCTACACGCTAACTAACAATCTAGCTGCAATCTAGTGCATATTAAGATTAGTGGTGTATCCGAGAAAGAAAATTCATTTTATTTTTTCAATTATAACTATATTTGGAATCTTATGATGTTGCTAGCATGCAATGAGTTCAATGAAAAAAGTACATGAACTTTTATTGGGGAACAGAAAAATTGTAATTGAATTTATTATCTCATCTGGGTCTCCGATTTCTTTACTATGATTCCTATCTAGCTAGAATATTGCAAACACTACACGCTGAAAGCCAATATATATTTTCAATAATGAATTAAAGTCTAATGTTTTCACGACTTGATCTTTCAGACTATATGCAATGCTTATTGCGGAGAAAACTATGGATCTATGGATTTTAGTACGCTAGAAAGTGTGAGGGATGCAATTCTAAGGATGAGCTATTACTGGTATAATATTTCTGTAGTGGTGGTTCTAGTTCTATTGTCAATTAAGCAGAAATTTAAAAAGTGAATTGCATTTTAGGTACAATTTTATGCCACTATCAAGGGGCTCTGCAGCTGTTGGATTTGTTGTTTTGCTTGGATTGCTTCTTGCAGCTAACATGGAGTTCTGTGGAAACATTCCGCGAGGATTGCAAGTGGATTGGGAAGCCATGTTGAATTTCGATCCAAATTCTTTTGTTGATTCTGTGAAGAGTTGGTTGTATCCATCTCTCAAGATGTCAACATCGTGGAAAGAATATCCAGATGTGGCATCAACTTTTAAAACAACGGGGTCAGTTGTTGCTGCTTTGAGCTCTTATGATGATTGAGCTCCTCAAGATTTAATTATGGTGAGTTGGAATAAATCTGTAGGTTGCTTTTTAAGTTTTCTGTTGCATATAAGTTATTTGCAATAGGTTTGTTGGTAGTTCCCACTGGATGCCACATTTACAACAGGTGTACATCAATTTGGTTAGACTCTGTTTGATAACTTTTTTGTTTTTGATTTTCGATTTTAAAAAACTAAGCTTATAAACATTACTTTCAACTAACCATCATGGTTGGTCTAGTGGTCATTAAGGGTCTGGAGAATTATAAAGGTAAAAAGAGTACGTTCAATTCATGGTGGGTATTTACTTGCAAGTTAATTTCTTACGAGTTTTTTTGACAGTCAAATGTTGAAGGGTCAACCAGTTACCTCGTAAGATTAGTCGAAATATGTATAAGCTAACCCCATACACTCACATTACTTTCTCCTATAGATTCTTTGTTTGGTTATCTATTTTCAAAATTTGAGTTAAACTTGTATTGGCCTTTTGGAATTAGGCTAAGAAATTCAAATGTTTCATGAAAACCTTCAAGCACAATATTCGAAAACCAAAAACCAAATGGGGCCTTACGAATCTGCCCCGTCTTTTTGTTATTTTTTTTTTGTTCCCGTTTTTGCACATCTGCCCTTGTCTTCTGGAAGGATGCCTTGAATATGTTTGTTTGAATTGTTTCAACTATGAAGAAGTGAAATCTTTTTCTAAACGCGTAAATTCAGTCTAATACTCAAAATTCTAAGATTTCTGACCAGATTTGAGGATGATGCAGGAAACGATGATGTAATTTTGTAATTTAGACTCGTTCAAGTGGATACATGGCTCGTAGTCACACAGCATCTGTTGCTAAAACCGAAAGCACATACGCAAATTTGGTCGTTAACGCTCTCCTACACAGCAGATAACTTTCTGGACTCTCTCTCTCTCTGTTTCTGAGTTCCCCTTCATTTTTCTATGTAAAAATCATCATATTAACTCGTAATTTTATGTTGATAATAAAATATCCAGCTGTATTCATGTGTAAGCAAGCATCTTGTTTAGATTTTCATGATTCTGGTGTCTGCTTGTCTATTGCTTGGTAGAACATTACAGGTATGGTTATTAGCAAACTTTTCCTCGTTCTTTTTCTTTGTTTCGCTTGGTTTTTGCTGATATATATTTACGATTTTCTGAGAGATTGAGGTTTTTAACTAACCCTCAATTAGTTTAGAATACTATAATTTTTTTCTCTTGTGAGTGTATGAGTATACATTCCCAAGTACCGACGTATAGAATCAATCGTGTTCAAGTCAGGTCGTTGCGAAAGTAAACTTAGAATAATGGTAATTGACATTATTACCAACTAAGCTAAAAACATTTTATATAACTTAGTAATCAAGACATTATTGGTTCGAAACTTCTCACTACAAATTTTAAAGAATTAAAAAAAACAACTCAGAGAATTATTGTTGAAATAAAAAAAGGTCTTCATAATTGAAAATTTAGTACTCCTTTCATATCTTAGAGAACTTACATAGTTTTATGAACGATTCACTCATTTAAATCTTTACTTTATTTATTTTATCCAAATTCAAATCTGTTGATGGCATTTATTCAAAAAAAAAAAAAAAAAATCTGTTAATGGTGAAATGATGAATGAGCACTTACATTTTATTTATATATATATATGTATATATATGGGAAATTGTAGTTGATAGTAAACTTTTATAAAATATTTATAAATATAGGTAAATTTTATAACAATTGCAATCTTATTTTTCTATTTATAATTAATTAAAATACAAATGATCTTATTTTCATTTACTCTTGCCAATTTGGAAGATGACAATAAAAGCTCCGCTTTTTGCTATACCCTAAAACAATTCTTTATTTCTCATTTCTGAATCAAACACCATTGCAATTTTCTTTTTTTAAAATAGGTTTTTTTATTTTACAATTTTTTTGAAATAGATTTGATGGCGCTATTTTTTTTGTTTTTGCAATACTTTGACTTCTAACTAGTCCTTTCGTTCAAATTTTTTTTTCATTGATAAAAAAATTGAAATTTAATTATTTTATCTTTTCTATATTCAAATTTGAAAGTAAAATTATTTTTTTTATAATTTTCACAATTATATAGTTAGTTGAGCTTACTTTTATCTTTTATAATCGTATTTGTTGGTATTAATAACATTTTTTTATAATACTATATGTAATATTTTTTTATAATACAGTAATAATATAAAATATTGTATTAATAAGTATTTATAATAGTATTAATGACTATAAATGCAAATACAATATTAACATAACACTTGAATATTTGTATATGTTCAACCTTAAATCTATAAACATTGTATTTATTTTAATTAATATTATTATTAATACTGTATTTAGATATGAGAGTATTCTTAAATGTTTTTTAATATTAAATTATTAAACTATTTTCACCCATATATTTTAGTTTCTTAAAAAAAAAAAAGAAAAACTACAAGATTAGTCAAATTCATAAAATAATTAAAAAAATGATCACTTTTAAAAAAATAGCAATCATAGTCATAGATATTAATAATAATAAGATATTAATAATACATAATAATATAATAATACACAATATTGTATTAATAACATATAATACAATATTAATAATACATAATACTATATTAATAATAAATAATATTGTATTAATGAGTATTAATAATATAGTATTGAACCGTATTTATGATTATGGATACAAATATTTTTAAATTTGACTATATTTGTAAGTTTATTTATTTATTTATTTATTTTATTTTATTTTTTTATCATCTTTGAATGATGTGTTTGGATATGTTCAATCTTAAATCGATAAACACTGTATTTATTTATCGATTTAATATAAATACTATATTTATATTAAAAAAATAAAAACTATATTTATATTTAAAAAAAAGAAGATAAATGATGTATTTATTACATGATAAATACAGTATTTAAATATTGTAATTAGATATACTTATATTTTTAAATAATCAATAAACAATACAAATAAATATGAAGTATGATGAATTATTATTCACCTGTGAGATAAATACACATAAATATGCAAGACATCGTAATCATAAAATGCGGTATTAATAAGGTACAATATTAATATATTTTAGAATTTTTTTTTGAAATCTAATATATTTTAGAATTACTAATCTATTACACAACTTACTTCATTTGATGAGTACTAGAAAATAAAAATGATCCAGAAATTCATATTTATTTATTAATACATGTTGGAAGATTTTAGATTTTTTCTTTGGCAAAATAAAAAAACAACTATCAATGAAGAAATCGTATATCTCACATCAAATCTGATTTATTTTTTGTTTTATAAAAAACGAATCATTATTTATGGCTAGAGATTTTTAACGATATAACTTTGGATTGAAAACTGAAGTTGAAAGTGGGGGACGATTTGGGAAGATATTTTATTTTCTGTTTTTTTTGAAAATTTAATGCAAACGTGAGAGAGGATTTGTAGCTATAATAGAATGACGAGGACATTTGGGTAATTTCGTTTTAAAACGAATTTCTTTTTATAAAGTAGTGAACTACTTTTGTTAAATTTGTTTAAGATGGACACGCATGTAATTTCATTTTTTCAAAAGCCGAATATATCAATTGAACTAAAATTGAGGAGGGGAGATTGGATACATTGATGATATCTCTAAACTATTGTTTTGCAAATTCACCTTTTTATAGATTCACTTTTTGACTCTTAATTTTTTTTCATCGGCATGAAACTTGGACTTTAGTGATATATCTAATTCAACCTCATTATTTGAAGAGCACGCTCTAACTCAACTTGAATTTTAGGATCTATCATATGTCAAATTGTATGTTGGGTTTTAACCATCTAGATTCTGTTGGTTTGATTTGAATTCTCATGTTCATGTCACATGATTCATGTGCATCTCATGCCAGGGTAATTTTCTTTTTCTTATAAATGCATTCTTTTTTTGTGATAATTATAATGCATATGCTTCACCTTCTCTTAAATTTATTTATTTCATTGATCCTTTGAAATGGTTCAAAGTTGTCATTTTTGTCATGTGCATTGGTTTATCATTTCATGGGCTGAAGTTCTGTGAGAAGATTAATTAGTCTAGTCTAGTTAGGCCCAAAAATAATTAAGGCCCATAAGTGTACGTGATAATAATGCAATCAAACTCCATTTCATTGACCAATGGAATCTACTCATAAATTAATGCTACGGGATTTTAGATGTATAATAAAAAATGGCAAAATATTTTCATTTATAACACAAAATCAAAATTAATTTATTTATAGCAGGAAATTCAAATTGAGTTATATGACTGTTAGAATTCAATGAGTGATAGAGTTCTATAGAATGAAAATCAATTATTTTAGAAGAATTATTTTTAAAATTGTACTACAAATATAATACAAGAAAAAATATACTGTTGAAGGTAAATTCTCATATTTTTACCGAGGAATGCACGTGACTGCAGCGGAAGTGTTACTTTTGTAGGAGTTTTCAAAGAAAAAAAAAAAAGCTACCCTACCAACAAAAAAACATCAAAGTCTGGAGCTGAGTAAATAATTATAATAATGATAATAATAAATTCTATCTAAGAAACAAAAAAGAGAAAATAGTAAATATTTAA
The DNA here is from genome assembly GCA_037833695.1 of Sechiopsis laciniata. Taxonomy (NCBI): domain Eukaryota; kingdom Viridiplantae; phylum Streptophyta; class Magnoliopsida; order Cucurbitales; family Cucurbitaceae; genus Sechiopsis; species Sechiopsis laciniata. Next base: position 5,109,386 of record JBBMKA010000026.1, on the reverse strand, counting down.
AAATAAATTAAAAAAAATAACCAAAGATGAACCTATTAGAAATTTCTAACAAAAATATATAAATGTGATTAAATTAAATCACTTACAGCGGAAAAATTAATAAATAAAGTGTACCTCCCGTCATTATTTTTGATAACCGAAAATGAAGCCAATGCATACCTCGATTGGAACACGAACACGAACACGCGCAACAGACATCAACAGCGAAGTTCTTGGTTCTTCTACACTTTCACTCTTCCTAACTCAAATGGTGTGGTTTCTTAATAAAACAGTAGGCATAGAGACCCAAAATATGAAGTAGAAAAAGAAAGCACATAAGAGTTCTGTAATTCTCTCTGTACTTTTTCTCTATATTTTGCTTTGAATAATTTGTAGGTTCAGTCAATTATCTCTACCATTAAGAGATAAATTTAACTGATTAAATAAGATGGATGGTTGTTACAGAGGGAGTGGAGAGTTAATTCATTTCATGGGCCACTAAGGAAAAAGAATGATTAATTAATACTAAAAATAAATAAATTAAAAATAATTCCAACAGAACCTATACAAAATAGAAGAAAGAAGAAAGGTAAATTAGATAATTTTTCATGAAAAAACTATATAAGTCTAAAACCTTTCATTTCAACCCTTCTAATTGTTTAAAAAAGTACATTAAAAAGATTTCCTTCAAATGATAAAAGAAAATTGGCCCGACAATTATGGACATAAACTGACATGCATAAATGCATTGACGCGACAATTATTATGTAAAAATTGATCTTTTATATGATCTCAATGTTATATTTTAAGTTCAAAATAAATTATAAGGTCAAATATATGTTACAATGATTATAATTAGTCGTCATGTTAGTGTATATTGTGAATGTCTATTATTTTAGCGCAATAACTTTTTTAGGTTACATTTTGGAATAATTTAGAAGTAGTGAGATATGACTATTTTTAAAGTTTCTTATGTAGTCTAAATGATTGAAAGAGAAAATTTTCCTAAAATAAACTTTAAAATCTTTATCGGTACATGAGTAATAATGAAATAAAACACAAATGATTTCGGTTAGAGATTTAGGGAATTTACCTAAGCTTATTATAATCCTACCTTCATTAGTCAAAATACTCTATGATAATTGACACCAATATTCTCATACCCCATTTTAAACTAAAATTAATAAATACTTAATTAAATAAATAAAAACCTAATTTAAAGTTCAACGCTTTCTTTTTCCAAAAAAAAGCAAACATTTGGTTAAAACATAGGGTTTGGCAATAAAAAAAAAGACCTAATTTAAAGTTAAACTGTATTTTGTTTAATTTAACACTTTCTTTTTCCAATAAAGCAAACATTTGGTTAAAACACAGGGTTTGGCAATTAAAAATTGCCACTGTTTAGTTAGCAAACTTGTTAGTATTAAATAATAATTACAAAATTCGAAACTTCATTTTATAAAGTTGATTTAATGACTTATGGAATTCAAACCCATAAATAATAAACGATATTAATTTTGTTTTTTTAAATCATAAAATTTAATTAAACATACAAAAATACTCTCTAAAAAGCAAAATGATATTAAATTATTTCGAACCAGGAAATCAACTAATAAAACATTTTATTTGGCATGTAAGTGTACAGTATTATTTCCAGAATTACCTTTCTTAAGCTAAGAATCACGTGAATACATAGAATTAAATATTTTGTTTTACATTTATTAGTCTCATCTTCAATAGTACGATACAATAATTTTGAACAATGATTAATTCTATTATACAATTGTGAAAAATCTATATCATAACTAATGTAATAATGATCGACTATTATTGGATGATCTCTTAGGTGTTCATTGTGAAATAACAACACTATCTTTAAAAATTGACAAGAAAGCATTATTCTCATTATAATATTGCGTCAAAAGCACCATCAAAAGATGCGAAAATAAAAGAAAAACAAAGACAAAAAACAGATCACTTGATGCAAAAGAAAAACCAAGATACATTATTTGCTTTTAGAATAATTTTCTTTAAAATAAATAAAATGCAGCTTTTTTTTTCCTTTTTTTAATTTTCTTAATCTCTCTTGTACAAGCAAAGAAGATGAATTGAACAATACTCAAGTTCTGAGTATAAATATTCACTTAAACACAAAAGTATAAATGAACAAAATGTGTATAAAAAAAAAAGAGGCTTGAAAAAGGCTCCAAACAAGTATATAGGAGAAAGAACATTCCTAACCAACAAATGAGGCTCTTTATGAGGTGGATTAAATTATGTACTATGTGCTCTCTTTATTCAAAGTTGTATTTCTCTCACTCCACACATTTATTAAATAGAATAATAAAAAAATAAATATGTTCAACAATAATTTACCTATACTCATTTTTTTTACAGTGCAATTTAATTTATTATATTAAAAACACCCAAAAAAGTAATCATAAAAAGAAGAATTAGGTGGTTGCTTTGCCCCTAGATAACATTCGATTTAAATTTTTTAGACTAATGCATCTCTCTAAAATTTAAGAAATGAAAGATTATAATACATATATATATAATTTAAACTTTTGCCCACACTATTGGAATTTTTAGTTTACAATTTTCATGTTTTTTTAAATTATTTTTTTGATTTGTTCTCGGGAATAATAAATATTTGGTTTTCATTTAAAAATCAATAATTTGTAAAACAACTAATCATGTGTTTGGTTGTTTTCTTGTCATGTCATCATAACACCAATGCTATTTCAAATAACACCGACAATAAATTCACAAATATACAAGCCATTTTTTTATTACTTTTTTAATTTGGCTATTTTTCAGAAACGGGGTATGAAGTATGAACGTCCTTCCAATTTACTATAATTTTTAGGCATCTACAAATAAAGTAAAATACTCAATAATGAAAATTTAAAAAAAAAATAAATAAAAAATTATCAGTTAGATAGAATTACAAATATTAAAATATAAGGTATTACCCTAAACTACGGATTTACGTGAAAAATGTCGTTGAACTTTAAAAAAAAAAAAAAACCTTTGAATTTTAAAAGAAACTATGTTTAGATTAAACCATAAACATTTTGATTAAAAATTACTAATAATTTTAAAAAATATTTTTAATCTCAAAAATCATTTTAAAAAATATATCTTTTCGTTCAATTTTTTTAAAAAAATATTATAATTTTCTTTTAATAATATATAGTAATTTGTACAAATAATATTTACCTCTAAAACAATGAATTATTTATATATTAATATTCATTGTTTAATCAATTGAATTGTTAGTATGATAATACAATTTAATAATATATGTTTCTATTATTTTATGTTTTTTTATTCATTTTTATCATTATATTTTTAATACATAAAAAGTTGTTTTTTAGAACATCAGCTATTATATTTTGACCAGTTCTACTGTTAGTTTTAAATTTACAAATTTTATATCATATTAATAATTACTTAGTAGCAATTCATAAGTTTAAAGAAATAATAGAATCATAAATGAACTTAAATTTTTAATCTTGATGTAATGAAATAAGATATCAAAACTTAAAAGTGGCAAATGAGTCATCAAAAATTTATTTATTTTTTGTCTTCATATTGTTTGACATCAAGTTGAAGTATTTGAATAGATAAATTATTTACTTAAAGAAATGGCGACTTGATATTCTTTTTATAGGTTTGCAATCCCTCCTCTCCAATTTGTACTAAAAAACATAAATAAATTATTTAAATAAATAATTCAAATTAGAAATTATCTAACAAATCAAAATTCGACTAACTTTAAAAAGAATTAAACAAATACCTAGCTGAACATATCCATTTAAGCTTCCATATTTATTTCAAATGATTTTGTCTCTCATCTTTGAAGTCGGGTTAAAGATTTTGCGTTTTTAAAGTTTATTTGATCAAAATTATTACTCAAATGTTGTTAAGATATTTATTTTCATTATTTTTTTATACGGAGGAAAAATCTATTTAAAAGAAAAAAGAAAAGAAAAGAGAATAACCATATTTTAGTAAGAATATTTTTCAAATTTCGACCAACACTTCAATATTTTTATCCAAACTTAATTAATTAATAAAGATATTTTTTAACGTTATTTTTAATTAAAAAAATATTTGTGAAACCTTTAAAATTGAAGGTTTTTTTTAAACGAAATTATAATAATTTCTTGAAACATTTTTTCCTTCTTTTTTCAATTTAGAGACATTCCTGAAAACTTTTAATGTTGGATTTTTCTTTTTTTTACAAAAATGTCAAAATTTAGAAGTTCTTTGTAAAAAAAAAAAAAAAAAAAAAAAAAAAAAAAAAAATCTAAATAACATGACTACAATTTAGATGTTATAGTCATAATTTATCCTAAATAATATGACTAAATAATTATATAAAAAAACTCTATTGTGGAATTTTGGTGTCAGTAAGTGTTACAAAATAATCGCAAAAGTTGCGAAGAAATTGTAAATTTATTTGAAATAATAAAGAAAATTGAGAAGTATTTAAATTAATTATTGTTATGGGTAGAATCGTGCCCGAGAGATTAGGCCACTCGGAGTGGAATTGGGCCCATGAAGGAAGGTCCAACCCGCCTCATGCGCGCGCGAGCTGCCCAGCCCGCCTCACGCGCGCGCGGGCTGCTCAGCCAACCTCACGCGCGCGCAGGCCAAGTAGCCCGCCTCATGTGCATGTGCGGGCTGCCCAGCCCGCCTCGTATGCGCGCGCGTGCTCACCTGGGCGGCGGTTGGCTGGTCGGGTCGCCGACCCGGTTGGATCGTCTCTGACCCGGTCGGGTTAGCAGATGACCTGGTCTGATCGGGTCGACCCGACTCGGTTCGACCCATTTTCACCTTTTTGCCATATCTCTCCCGTTTTAGCTCCGATTCGCACGCCGTTTTCGCCAATATTCATCATTTTTCTTGTCTACGGTTAGACCCTATTTAGGCTCGGCCCAAGAGGAGATATTTTCCTAATATGAAAATATTGACCTAAAAAAGGGAATATTTCCATAAGTTATGATTTATTTTTTTCAAAAGTGGTCACCTACTCGCCTCCTATATATATGTAAGTCATTTAGTCATGAGGTAAGCAATTCTAAAACCCTAAACTCGACTCACTTACCCACCTCTTTCAACTTCAACTGACTTAGGCATCAGAGGCTGCGTGGCTCACACCACACCAGTGTTCAGTTCTTGTTTGTTTTGTAGGTGATTCGTCCCCGATCAAATACAAATTCACCGTTGATCTCGAAAACCAAATTTTGACATCAACAGTTGGCGCCGTCTGTGGGGACGAGTTCGTGCTTTGCTCAGAAACAAGTTGCTAACACTGCTCTTCACCATCGAAGATGAGTACGTGTCCTAATAACCGAGGTCAGGAAGTCGAGTCTGATGATGAGAGACATCCTAGAAGGATAGCTACTCGAGGGGGTACCGAGATAGAACACAATCTAGGAGTAAGCGGAGACCACTGTCGAGGAGAGTCCGTCTGATCCTAAGGTAGCCGCGTTGGAAAGAAGGGTGCAAGACATGTCAGAGGCGATTAGACAACTAATTGAGTTATTCCGGACACCGCCACCAGTCACCCCGGCGGTCATGAAGCACCAGAAGCGAGCTCTGCCAAAGGCACAACTACTTGCTAGAGTGGAGCCAATGGCGGAGTTAGAAAGCGTTCGAAAGACACAGCCTCCGAGGAAGGACCGCACCAGGACGGGCAGAGAACATGATGGACATGACCTCGCGAGTACTGCAATGAAGCCCGACACGACACCTCTGTGCAGAGATCCAGCGAAAGGGAAGGCACCAATGACTGATGGGCCGGCTAGGACTGCGAGCGTGAGAGTAAAACCTGTTGAACAATTAACCCTTGGAGGGAATGATAGACATAGAGAACCAATGGAACATACCCAAGTCATCTCCAATGTGGGGGAGTCTCGATCCCAGTCGAGGTCGGTCCGAAGCCGCAACAGATATTCTAGTGGTACGCCGAGTATGTCAAGATCAATAAGAGAAACTAGACCGATAGAGGTAAGGAGCAGCAGAACTGACCTAGGATCCGATTTAAGGGAGCTGATCAACTTTAGGCGAAAAACGCTAAGAGATGAAGCAGAGGGTCAGCCCTGGATGGTTGAGTTAAAAAACATCCAAGACCAGCTATGGGACATGAAGAAAGCACAAGATCAGGATGGACTCGACCTTGACAACCTTGTGGACCAGGTAGACCCACCCTTTACTGATGAAATAATGTTCGAAGAGGTGCCGACCAAGTTTAAGCTACCCACGATGAAGGCATATGATGGTTCAAAGGATCCGGTGGAGCACCTAGATACGTTCTAGTCATGGATGGAACTCCATGGAGTCCAGAACGCCATTAAGTGTAGGTTATTCTCCTTCACCCTCACCGGAACTGCTCGTAGATGGTTTAGACAATTGAAGCGGAAGTCCATCGTTTCCTTCTAAGAATTGGCAAGAGCTTTCATTACCCAGTTCTTAGGAGGTAAAGACCAGAAGAAGCCAGCCACACACCTGTTTACAGTGAAACAAGGTAGCTATGAGACACTTCGAGAGTATGTGGCACGATTCAACAACGAAGCATTGCAAATCGAAGGATATACTGATGGCGTAGCACTGACAGCAATCGTCGCCGAGTTAAAAGATGAAAAGTTCTTATGGTCGCTAGGAAAGAAGGTACCCGCCACCTACGTGGAAGTATCGACATGAGCAAAGAAATACATGAGTGCAGACGAGTTGTTAAAATCTTAGAAGCTCCTGAAGAGAAGCGCACCAACACCGAATGGAAAAGGCGCATCGATCGACATGAGTAGGAGCGAACAGAATCTTGAAAAAGACAATTGAATGATATGTCAGAAAATCGAGACAAATCGAGTCGTCAGGGACTGCCGCTCAGCAAATTTAAAAAATACACACCTACCGTGGTTCCCTTGGAGCAAATATTGATGGACATTATAGATAAAAAAACTCTCAGGTGGCCCAACAAAATGAAAATAGGGTCGCATAGGAGGAACAAGGAGAAATACTGCTTATTTCACCGAGACCATAGGTATACCACGTCTGAATGCTACGACTTGAAAGAGACCATAAAAGCCCTGATTCAAAAAGGACATCTGAAAGAATATGTGGGCAAAAGACAGAAGTCACCTGAGCGCCCCAGCAAAAGTAAAGACACCAGAAACTCACCACCTCCTCAAGAGATCTGAACCATCATGGGTGGACCTACATGGGTTAACTCCAATAGAAAACGAAAGGTAAGTGCAAGGTAAGCTCGTGAAGTACCCGGATGTGAAGAAATAAGAATAATGGCCGCAGCTGACGATGACATCAACTTTTCAAATGAGAATGCAAAGCGCATACACCAGCCTCACAACCACGCCCTGGTGGTCTTGTTGGTTATATCTAACATCAAGGTCTGGAGAATGGAGGTAGCTCAACTGACATACTCTCACTGCAAGCATTCGACACAATGAGGATAGGGCGAGACAAATTGCCTATTTGTTCGACACTGCTGGTGGGGTTCAGAGGCAGCACCGTATATCTAGAAGGAAACATCGAGCTCCCGGTCACCTTTGGTGAGGATGAGAATATTGTCTTGACTTTTGTAAACTTTTTTGTGGTAGATGATAGATCGTCCTACAATGCAATACTCAGACGTCCATCACTGCACCGTCTACAAGCCATTTCGTCTACATACCATCAGATAATGAAGTTTCCAACCCTCACAGGGGTAGGCAAGGTCAGTGGTGAACAACTGGTTTCCCGAGAATGCTATCTCATTGCTTTAAGAAGCGTGCCTGGCACGTCAAAAGTAAAAATGGTCACCACCTCTCCAATAGACGTTTTAGAGCGAGGACAGGCCACACCCACTCAACTAGATGCGGCACCTCAAGGGGGTAAAACACTCAGAATAGAAATAAAACTCATTAATCTTGCCAGAGGGTATGAGTTGAGTAGAGGAGAACCAGCCGAGCAGTTAGAGACCATAACCCTGCAGAACGAAGGTCAAGAGGTAAAGATCGAAACAAACTTAGACACAGCTCAACGGGATAAACTGGTGTCCTTCCTTAGATAGAATGCAGATGTGTTTTCCTGAACGACCGAAGACATGCTCGAGGTTGACCCAAAGGTGATGTCCCACTGACTGAATATCGATAGGGATTGTAAACCAGTAAGACAAAAGCGATGAGCCTTCAACCATGCTAGGAACGAAATCATCGCTGAACAAGTCAGTGAGTTACTGCACACACGATTTATTAGAGAAGTGCACTACTCCGAGTGGTTGTCCAACATAGTACTAGTTAAGAAACCGAATGGCAAATGGAGGACCTGCATTGATTTCACAGATCTGAATAAGGCGTGCCCTAAAGATAGTTTCCCATTGCCTCGCATAGACCAGCTAGTAGATGCGACAGCAGGTCATGAAACTCTGTCATTCATGGATGCCTACTCAGGATACAATCAGATAATGATGCATCCAGCTGACTAGGAGAAAACCTCATTTATAACCAGTAGAGTCCTATACTATTACAACGTGATGCCTTTTGGTTTAAAGAATGCTGGGGCAACATACCAAAGGCTAGTTAATAGGATGTTTACTCACTTCATCGACAAAAATATGGAAGTATATGTGGATGACATGCTGGTAAAGAGCAAAGGTGTAGAAGACCACGAAAGTGACTTATCTCAAGCATTCAACACCCTCAGACAGTACAGGATGAAGCTCAATTCGAGCAAGTGCGCATTTGGTGTCAGGTCTAGAAAATTCTTAGGCTTTCTAGTGCACCAGCGAGGAATAGAGGCCAACCCAGACAAGATCCGTGCGATAATGGAACTGGCATCGCCCCAAACGTTGAAGCAACTTCAAAGCCTGAATGGCAAGGTAGCAGCCCTAAATCGATTCATAAGTAGAGCAACAGATAAGTGTCTACCCTTCTTCCAAGTACTTAGAAAGAAGAGGAAATTTGAGTGGACTGAGGAATGCAGACAGGCTCTAGAACAGTTGAAGACATACCTTAGTAAAGCACCCCTCCTATCAAAACCAGTTCCTAGTGAAGAACTGTTCTTGTACATAGCTGCGTCTGATAGAGCGGTGAGTTCAGTACTGATCAGAGATGACAGTGGACATCAGTTGCCTATCTACTACACCAGTAGAGCAATGGTGGATGCCGAGACTCGGTACCCTCAGATTAAGAAGCTGGCGCTGACACTAGTCACCTCGACAAGAAGGCTACGACCCTACGTCCAAGCACATAAGGTTAATGTATTGACAAACCTCTCATTGAAACAAGTGCTACAGAAGCCGGAAGCATCTGGTCGGTTGTTAAAGTGGGCAATAGAACTAAGTGAGCACGACATACACTACCTGGCCCGACCCTCTATCAAGGGACAGGCGGTGGCAGATTTTATAGTTGAATTGACACTAGGAATGACTGAAGAAATGTGCAATGTAGAACCCAAAGTTTGGAACTTGTACGTAGATGGCTCGTTGAACAAAAAAGGATGCAGAGCAGGCCTATTGCTGGAGTCACCCGAGGAAGACCGCATTGAGTATGCACTTCGGTTTACGTTCTGGACCTCTAATAATGAAGCTGAGTATGAAGTAATAATTGTAGGGCTCCAAGTTACGATGGCAATGGGGGCAAGCCACCTGCATGTCAGAAGCGACTCCCAGCTCATAGTTAACCAGATCTCCGCCACCTACCAAGCCAAAGAAGCAAGGATGATAGCGTATCTACAGAAAGTGAAAGAATTAATCAAGCCCTTCGTAGAGGTAAAATTCCAGCAAGTCCCGAGATCCCAAAATGCTAACACTGACTCTATGGCGAAGCTAGCAGCATCATATGAAATAGAGGTGAGCCGTTATGTTTCAGTAGAGATTCTGACTAGGCCGAGTGTAAGTGTAGAGAAAGTTCACAATATCGCCACTACTCCAAGTGCGAACCAAGTGACATGGATGACTCCTATTGTAGACTATTTGACAAGAGGAATTGTACTTAAAGACAGAAAAGAAGCTAGAAAATTACTCTACCGTGCAACCAGGTACATCATAGAAAGAGAATTTTTATACAAACGAGGGTACTCTTGTAACGGCCCAACCCATCGCTAGCTAAGATATTATCCGCTTCGGCCTACTGGCCTCACAGATTTGTTTCTCCCCCAATGGGGAAAAACGCGTCTGTGAGGCCAG
>JBBMKA010000026.1:5071326-5099112 GCA_037833695.1 Sechiopsis laciniata | reverse complement strand
TCCCAACTGAGCTATCCCCGCTTTGTTGATATACCTTCCTATCAAACATTCACTCAAAACATTGATTTTCTATATTTGTAAAATGTTATTGAAAAGAAATTAAAAATGAGGTAAGCGTAGATCGAACACGCGATCTTCAAATCTTCAATCTGACGCTCTCCCAACTGAGCTATCCCCACTTTGTTGATATAATGTTCAAACTTAATATACTAATATTATGATTTCAGAAACTAAGTATAGCTCTACCTATGGTAGTTCATGAGGCGTAAATTAATGTTGTTTAACCAATTAAGTACCAGTAATTGTTGGTTTGAAAAAAAAGTACTAGTAATTGTTTGGATATGTTTGCAAGTGATTTTAAAAGGATCAAATAGTTTTTATTATTATTATTTTTTTTTGTATGTAATTGACATGTATCTTCTAATCTCTAATTTTCAAATATTTTTTAGTCTTTTTAAAAAAAAGTGACAAGATTTTTGAACCTTCCAAATTGGCTAATTTAATTTGTAAGTTAGTTAAATTAGTATAGCTAGGCTAACCAAAATTTATGGCGGTACACAAAATATTCTTTTTAATCCTAAATTTTGGATGAATTATTTATGTATATTTTATATTTAAAAATAAAATACTTATACACCTCCGTATTTTAACAATTTTCAATTTTAATTTGCAATATAACGAAATTTTGATTAAAAGTTTAATTAGATTATTTTAAAATTTAAATATTAATAATGTGATTATTACAATTAAGGAAGGAATTATTTAAAAAATCAAAATAATATAGAAAATAAAAAGAATAAAATTGAACATTAAAATTTTAAATTTCAAGAGGAATATTGTTATAGATAGACAACTTGATCTCAAAAATTTTAATTATTGCACATTTTCTAAAATATTTTGTCAAATTCAAGGTTTCTTTTTCATATTCAATGCTTTCAATAAGTTGAATTGATTGTTTTTAATTGGTTGAACTTACTTACTTTTATTTTGATGAATGAATTGCCTTCAATCATGAAAGGCAATCAGTTTACTTATTTTTAAATTAGATATTTTAATCATTTTGTTATTAATATATATATTTTTTTAAAAATTTATTTTAAAGAGTTTTGCATGTATAATGAAAAAGAGTAAAGTATTTCTATAAAATCAAAATTAATTCATTTGAAATAAGAAATTTAAATTGAATTCGATCGATAGAATTTTGTCACAGTTTGAATTCTATCATTGATTGTGATGCAAATATAATACTGATTGTGATGTAAATTTCCTTTATTTTATTGTACATAAAAATTTCTATTTAAAATATTATCAAATAAAAACTGCATAAAATTTTTTATATACTTAAAAGAGAAAAAAAGGTGAGCTCATTAATTTGAAACTCGCATTTGAGATCCAAAATGGAAGTTGTCCACCAGCCACGCAAGCAGGTGTAAGAAACGTGTCTAGAAAAAATACAGGTGGAGTGTAAACGTGTCAAAGAAACAAGAGCATAAAAATGGGTATAAAAAATGGAAAACCAAAAGAGGAAAAAGAACATGAAGTACTTAATAATCGTAAACTTGAGGGAAAATGGAAAAAGTGGAGGCCGATCAGCCGCGGCGGCGGCGGCAACAACCGGAAAAAAAGAGCGAAAGGAAATTAGAGGAGAAATCAGTCGAGGAAATTCCGTTGGAGAGCAGTCCGTACGTTAGCTACAAGGATTTGGAAGATTACAAAAACCAAGCTTATGGAACCCACGGCCATATCCAGCCCCAGACCGGCCGTGGCGGCGGCGGCGCCACCGACGCCCCCACTCTCTCCGGCGACGCTGCTTCGTCGGTGATCAACCGCCATGGAGTTCCCTGAGAAGACTTGGAGATTGCCACGTGCCACCATCCTTTTTCGTTTTTTCTGTTTGTTGCCCTTTTGCAGAACATGAGCCTTTTTGTTAATTAATTGTCTACTGGTAAGTAGAATAATAATAATAATAGTAATAATATTTTAAGTGGAAAATATAGACGGCTTTTCATAAATAAAACAATTTTCTATTTTGGTTATGGACATGTGTGATCACCATTTTACTTTCTTGGTCTAGCAGTCCCTGTTGCAATTGCTCTACGCTCATGTCAGTCGTGTGTAAAAAAAAGAAAAAAAAAAAAAAAAGAAAAAAGAATCTTTACATAAACTAATCTGTTTAATCATGGTAAATTATCCACGAACTTAAAATAGGATTGAAATTGTTAGAAATGCTCATTAAATGAAAAACAATTTAAAATGAAAAACAATTTAATTGAATTTTTTTAAAAAACATATATAATGCAAAGTAGCTTCTAAATTCTTATCGTTTAATTTATTTCATTTTCCATTCCACACAAGTCATGTCCTTCCGCTTTGCTGAAAATCAATTGGGTCGATCTATGTAGGGTTTTTTCCCGTATAAAATAATCATCTTTTTAGAATTTACAGATACGAAATAAATGGGTAAATTCATAATCATGTAACATGCTTTTTTCCAGTACCTAGGCCTATACTATTCACTATTCTCTAGGGAAGTAGATCACTTTAATTTAAATTTATACATTAAAAAAAACAAATACAACCCAAAGTAAAGTTGAAATTTTGACCTTTTTTTCAAGCAACATAAAGTGGAAATTTGATTTTTTTTTTGTTTGGATTTATCTTTGATATACTTCATTACATTGTATAAATTGACTGAATCTTCCATTATTTTGAGGATAAGATTTTAAAATTAAATAGAAAGTCGCTCTCGGTACTTAAGTTTTAATATTGGGAAAAGAAAAGAAATTCCAAGTTAAGTCTAAGAAATGAGTAGATATGTGATACAAACAAATCCTTTTTTGAATTGTCTAATTTTATGATTAAAAAAAAAGAAAAAAAGAAAAGTAAAGAACTGAATTGTCAATTTTATTGGTCATTGTACGCTCACTATGTATGGTCGGTCATACTATTACTTTTCTATGTGATATTACGAGTGATAAATAGATATGTAAATATATATTTTTTAATATTTTCAAAAAAAGAAAAAAAAAAAATTCAATAACAATTATTTTTATTTTTAACTTTTGAAAAAAAGTAACTTCGAGATAAAACACATCCCTTTCTACCTCACCTAGTTCACACCTTTTACTAGCCATCTTTTTTTCTACCTCAACTTTAACTTTATTGGAAAGAATAGAGAATGCCTTTGAGAGCAATTTGGGCATGTTTGAATAAGAGTAAAACTTCCCTAATGACATGGGGAAAGATGAGGAGAAGAGGAAAAATGGATTAATTTGGATGTAGTGTAGTGTTTGAATGAATGGTGCACAAATATTTTGAGAGAAATAAAAAAAAATAACATGAACCACATCTTTTCCCATAATGGGATTTTGAGATTAAATCCAAAGTCTAAAGTCCAAAGTGCTGTCTCTTTTATCTGATTTTCTTCCCTTTTGAGAATGCTCCACTAAATTGTCAAAGCTGAATTTCACTGCCTCCAATTTCTCTCTTTTAGCTTCCAAAAATACACTTTTGACAGAAAATTCTTCATTTTCCCTCAAACTCCCACTTCTGCATAGTGTATACAGACAAATCCTTACTCATTTCTTCTCAGAAAAGCCATTTATCAGAGAGAACACAAACAACTAATTTACTGGCAATGCCCCAATTGCTCACAAGAATTGAATATTTTCTAACAATCAAAGGGTCCATTTTTGGGGTCCATTGCACTTCTTTTAAGCCCTTTTAAAAAAAATTCTTTACCTTTATAAATTTTTTAATCTTTTGTTGTTTGAATGATCTTGGATGCTCAACTTTGTTAAATTAAACTGTATTTAACATCTTAGTCATTAATCTATAAACCAATCAATTTCCACCATCCAATTATCAATTATCTTTTCTCTTCATTGCTTCCAAAGTTCCAAATGCTGCTCCCTTTATATTCTGCCTCTTTCTGTCTTCGCATTCCATCTCTTTTTCACTCTGTTTTTTGGCTTCTTCTTTTATTTCAACAAATTTTTGATTCACCATCACTCCAAAAAAAAAGAATTGACCATTTGAATACGCTCTTTTTTCTTCTCTCGAAATTTTTCAACTTCAACTCAAAAATGGCTATAGACAATGCCAAAGAAAAATGGGGCAATGGTGAATTTTACATAGAAGAGCAACCTGATCACGAAGATGAAACTCTATCATTATCTGATCTTCCCATAAATCTAATCAAAGACCACAATTCCCATAAATCCATCGCCGCGGCCGCCGATTTCGATTTTGATTTCGGTTCTGTAGTTGGTTTTAGTACTTGTCAGCCGCCGCCGGAAATGTGTTCGGCTGATGAGATTTTCTACCAGGGGCAGCTTTTGCCCGTTCGCCTCTCTGTTAGCTCCGACAACAGCTCCCCCGGAATCTACCGCCGGCACGGCGGAATTGTGAAATTCAACAGCAGTGGAAGCAGTAGCAGTAAAAGCCAGTGCTCTTCTTCGATCATAACAAACAATTCCATTACGAGCACCCCCGCCGCAAGAAATTCGCGTCCCAGAGTTCAGAATTTGTTCCACTCCCACCCAAGTCCGAAACCCCAAATTAAATTCTCGCCGGAAAGTCTCCGGCAAGGGAGCACCGGCCGCCGGAGCAAGAAAATTGCCTCCACGTGGGATTTTTTCCGGGTTGGGGTAGTGAAAGCGCCGGGGGTATTGGAACTGCAGGATCTCAAACACCGGAGCAGCTTAAGGAGGAACTCCTCCGTCAGCCAGAGCAACTCCGGCGGGGATTTTATTCCGGCCGCCACCGATGGCGGCTGCGGCAGCATAAGAAGACCTCGAGAGAGGAAGAGCAATGGGATTCTTAGCGGAGTTGGGTGTAAGTGTTCGGTGGAGTCGACGGTGGCACCGGCGGCGAAGGCGGTGGTGATGAGGAGGAAGAATGTCCCGGCGGAGGCGGTGGCGATAAGTGAATTGAGGATGAAGAAGGTGGAAAAGGAAAAAGAGCAACAAGAAAAGTTAGCGTCGTCTCGTCAACGGACGTTTGAATGGTTAAAGGAGCTTTCGCATCCAACTTTTCCTTGCGAGGCTTACATTTTAGCTTAGTTAGATACCAACACCACATGATGTTGGTTTTTGTTTTGTTCCTTAATTTATTTATGACTTTTGAAAATCTTTGTTCATCTTCGGTCATATAAACTTTTAACTATGGAAGTTCGAATTTGGTGTTATAGGAAATTAATTTCTAGGTAGTTAAATACTATGAATTGAACTTATCACTTCTTAATACTAGACTTAGATTATTCCATAATAGTTCGAATTTAATCTAATTATGTACCTATTCATATGTACTCAACTAGGCGAAACGAACAAGTAAACTTAATTGTAAAATTTCTTGTTGTCTACTTAGTCTAGACATTAAGATGAATGCAAGTATCTCCAAATACGTAGCCGGATAAAACCTCAATTATCCTTTATGTATATATATAAACTCATTCATATAGCTTAACTATAGAGAAATGGTTAAACGAGAGCCAAGTTGATAACCAAAAAAAATTATGAATTATAATCCCTCAAAACAAATATTTTTTCAATCCAATAAAAAAAATAATTATAGTGAATGGCAAAACAGTAAAAAGAAGGAGAATAATTACGATAAATGGAGACATGAAAAGGCGACCATTTAATTAGATCATATAGGCTAGTGCATTTTGGCCTATATCATATATTAAAAGTAAAAAAAGAGAAAATATGATTGTGGTCCACAGGTTTGGGCATCGCCAATGGTGGTGGTCATGAGAGGGATGAGACAATAGTGATAGTCATGATTAAAGTCCAATAAAAACATGCTTTTCAAGAATGGTACTAGGACATTGGACAATGCCATTGGATCATTCTCGTACTGTTTTACATTTTGTGATTGCAAATGACAAATCTGTCCTTTAAAATTCTCTACAATCTCAAAAAAACCTCTACTTGGCTAAAGATACCATCAAAACTGCATAAAATTCAAGTTGGTGAGTCAAGTAAATATGAATGTTGATAATTCAATTAACATAAAATAAATCATGATAAGTATATAGCAAAGCAAGACCATATAAACTGATATCCTTTTCATAAAAATATGTTTCAAACTGATATCTGTTTATGAAGTAGCTGATAGCAACCTACCATAAGAACCATTTTTCAGGCATGTATCCCAAAGCACACATATCCAGGTCATAGTTAGATTATTTTAAACGATAGATTATTATAAACAGAGAGCTCTATAACATGACAAGAGAGTTAAAATAGTTGAGATTAAGAGTAATAGACTAATCCACTGGTTACTATAATTGGTAGCCTAAAAGAAGCAAAACTCCAATAGTATCTTGTATGACTCAATAACCATGATGTTACGGATTCGAATCCTTCCACTTCCAATTGTTGTTGAAATTAAAAAAAAAAAAAAGAGAAAAACTTACCAACTCTTAAAAGCACCCCAAAAACTTTAGTTGTGATGGCAGCAACACAATACTCGGCCTGAATTTACTTTTAAAAGGCTCCAACCGATCCTTAACTTATATTTGGCCCCCAAACAAAGGAGTCTATGAAAGACTCCACATAATGACAGAAAGCAAAATCCATGAAAAAAGTGCAGACTAAGTATGGGCCAGCATAAGCTCTCTCCTAAGGTACTTTTTCTGGTAGATTCTGATTTACCCTTCAAGCCATTTTGTTTCTATGTTGAGTATTTTGAAGAAAGCTTGTTTGTTTGTTTGTTTTTAGCATCATGGAAGTGGAGTGGAAGCAAGTAGCTGAGCTGCTGAATAGTAGTAATGGAAACAAGTATGGGACAACATACTTAGCTAACTAACATATGGAAGAACTTACAAGATTCTATCCTTCGGTTTGGCACAGGCTCATCACATTACATGTGCTTCTACAACCTAAACTTAGCTCTGTTTGAAGGATCCAAGTCTAGATCTCAAACCTGTCATCCCACCAGCATGCATGTTCCTCCCCTCCCCTCTTTTAGTTTTAGAAAAAATGGTCACCAAATATTTTCTTCTGTTTAGTTACCAATAGCATAGGGAGATATAAAAACAAAGCAAAATAGAAGATAGAAAAAAAAAGATGGATATTTAACTTAATTGATGCCAGCCAAACTTAAAAACTGTTACAAACTTAAGAAAAGTTTATGCTTCTAGATGAGGAAAGTTTCGTGCAAATGATCTTTACTTGAAGCAGTAATAAAATACTCTTTGTGGTTAAGGATCATGATCACGAGATTAGGACTTCGAATCCTCTCACTCAATTGTTGTTAAACTCAAAATAAATAAATAAAAGGCTGCTACCTGCAAACTATATCACAGTATTACAGTCCCTATCAGAGTTCCTAATATGCATATTTCTCCAGTCGTTTGTTTCAGGAAATGGTCACCAAATATATTCTTATGTCTCGTTCCAATAACAAAGTAGATAAAAAGAAACCAAAATAAGAGAGAAAAAAGAAAGATGGATCTCAACTTACATTTTCCTATGAGTCTCACAAAAATAATATTCCATATACATAATTGATGTCAGCCGAATCTAAAATTTGTCACAAACTTGAGAAAACTTCTAGCTTCTAGTTCTGTTAAGGAAAGTTTCGTGCAAATGATCTTCCTTGATGCACTAATACAGGGGGGCTACGACCTGCAAACTAAATCACAGTATTATTACAGTCCCTATCTGAGTTCAACTTACTCGACTTCATTATCACAAAATAGAAATCTGAAACACCCTTTATATTTAGTTGAATTACACAATATGAGCATAGAGTGTTCTCATTTCATTGCTCAATATAAATCAGTGTTCAGACCTTCTAGAGACTTCTCTAAGAAAACCTCACGCCACACGAGGTGAAACTACTTTCTTGGATGTCATGGACTAAGAGTCCACCAATGCCTTAGTTCTCCATTTAAAAATATCAAGGCCGCCTTTCACATTTTAAAAATATTCCTTCACAGTAGCAATTAGAAAGAAGTGAAACCTTTATTTAATACACCTAATCATAAATCCTAGCCTGGACAGAACCAATAAACCAAACAACCTTAAGATTGAGGCTTAAAGAACTTACTCGATCAAGTAAACTCATTAGAGTTCTAAAAGTTGATCAGTAAAGAAAAAAAAAAACTATCTTAAGCTCGGTCTCTGTTTTTTTTTGCTCCAACCACCACCTAAGTTCTCTTTATGTCCCTCTTGATTCCTTAAGCTTTAAATGGTGTGTGCCTATATACATATAATACTAAGATTTTCTTATCGAGATTGATGCTGGTGATAGCTTGTTGAGGTGCTAAAGCTTCAACCCAATGAGAAATGCTCGAAGTATTGGAATCTTTGGATTGAACGAAACTGAAGACTTTTGTAAGGATAAACACATAATTTTTAATTTTTTTGGTCAAGTTCATTATTGTTGCCTTCAATTAGAATTCCCTTCAGCAAAAGTTTTCTGTAACTATTCGAAGTCTTTGATGTTTGACTGAGGAGCGTTTTTGTTGTTGTCATTGGCTTGAATGATGCCTTGATTTCCTAATGATTTTTGTACAATACAAAGAACCACAGAGTAAAATCCAACTAAGATGGAAATACTCTAGTTGACAAGCTCAATAAGTCAAACATACCATGTGCAAATGTCTAACATAATCCACAACTTCTGTAGATACTCGATTCCTTTGCACAGGATTTGAAACAACATCTTTAAATTTTCACAAGATAAAAACTACAACACCATGATTAAGTAAGCCATTTTTAACAAAATCCTGATTAAGTCAATGAATGAAAACGAGGATACAGGTCAACACTTAATGATGCCAATTCCAGAGATATTTCATTGGAACTATGAAAAGAGGCACAGATACCGTTACCAGTCCAATTTCCCTTAAGCAATACAGAATTAGCATCCCTAGTTTTCAAATTCAAACCATTATGAAAATGGCAACAACAATCACATGAAAACAGTAAAAACATAAAAGAAGAACACACAAAATTACGTGGTTACTAACAATCTGTTAACTACCGAATACAGAATGTCGATAAGGAGCTATAGGGTTTGCACTCTCATAAAAATCTATTATGATAAGGCCGAAATTACATAAATGACCATATACGAAATAGAAACCTAACTACATATTTCATCTATGGGCCTCGGCCTTGTGATCCAGACTAACTAATCGTGGGACATCAAACAATTCAAGTCATTTCTCAACACAAACCATTGATAAATATTTACAAAGAATCAAACGCATACCTAGAGCATTGCATTACGTATTCCCAATTTAATTACCACAATATCACCAAAAGCATAAATTCCAGACTCCGATAACTTGATCAAAACTCATTAGTTGCTAAAACAAATTCAAATCTCTAAATAAAAAACCACAAAATTTGAACTTATAGTAAATACCCAACGCCTACAAATTCAGAAGAAACAAGCAGTTGTTGAATACTATGTCAAAAGGGGAACCTGGGGGGTTGTAAATCTTCGAATCAATCGTCATCTCCCCTCTTCTTTGGCTTCCTGTAATTTTCTTCGATGTGTTTGGCCATCAAAATCCCAGTATTCGCGAGCTTCTTGATGTTGGGAACGTTGTAATTTTGAGCCACATAAATCCCAAACACAGTTCCCGCAATTAAGGAGAAGCTACTTCTGAAAAACCCCATTGGCAAGTGGAAAACGAATCGGAATTGGGGTTTTAGGGCACGAAATTAATCAGATCAGCTCAGTTTGAGAGAATTGTACCCTTAATCAATGGTCGGAATTGGAGTTTATCACTTGCACTCTGCGTTCTTCGTCGATCTCTCTATTTCTACTTGTATTGGTGCTGATTTGAAGGCTTTCTTGCTCTGCAAGGACCCGATTCGATTTCCGGGGCGGGCCCGTTATCTGAAACTGCCATTTGCGGAAATGGTGTTATTTGAATAGTCTAATTTTATAAAATAATTGTAAATTTAAGTAAATTTGAAAACATCAATAGTTAAAAATTCGGTACGGTTAATATTTATTATACCGTATAATCTAGGGCATATTTTTTATTATTAATATAGTATTATGTAGTATTAGTACAATATATGTTATTAGTACAATATTGTGTATTAATAATATTGTATAATGAGTATTAATTATACCACATGTTTGAGTATGATTGTTACATTTTTTTTTGTTAAGTATTGTAAATATTTTTCCAATTTAGCATATTCTTAAATAAATAAATAAAAACTCCTTATTAATTAAAAGAAAAAAACAAGGGAAAAATAAAGATTTTTGGGTTGTGTTTGGATTTAGTAGAAAAGATTGAGATGATTAATCATTTATTTGAGTTTTTTTTTAATAAAGTATAAATTGAGAGAAGAGGACCATAAACTCTATATACATAGTATTCCAAATACTGATTTCGAGGATCGAACCAGTGATCGTGGTATTAAACTGATTTACTACCAAATAATGTAACCAACCGACCAATGTTATTAGTAGTTTAGATAATTATTGAAGATTTAATAGTGTTTTTTTTAGTATAAATTGGAGGAGGGGAACCAAACCCAAAATTTACTAATAGTTGAGTGATAAATTTGATGAAAAGTTTGATAGAAGTTGTTAATGGAGTTGTTTTCCACCAAATAGGGATAAAGGATTCTAGAAGAGTTGTTGTTTACCACTCTTGTTTATCACTCTTCTTCTATAAAAATTACCGGTGCTAGAAATCCTATGGTACTAAATTTATCTCTATGATCTTAATAATGGTATGTTTGGATAGAGAGTTTTAAAAATGATAGGTAGAGGTCACAAAGAGTTTTGAATAACTATGACGGGTTTGATGAAGATAAAATCTTGCTTGAATAGATGAATTATGAGTAATTGTGACAGAAATCTTCATTTGAATAGAGAAGATATGCGTTGTTGTAATAAAAAATTCATGTTAAGATAGAGTATTATGCCCGAAAACTTGTAGATATGAATGAAAGTGATATTATACCTAGAGGGAGAGAGGTTCAAGGGGCCATGGCTCCCCCAACATTTTTGTTGTTGTTATATTTTGTATATGAAAGTGGTCACCATCCATATTTTAACATTGAAAAAAGTATATGATTTTAATTCCTATGATTTTAAAAATTAGAGTTCATACCTATTGCAAGAATAAAATTTACTAAATAATTATTTTCTCGTCTCTAATAATCTATTTGTTAATAAGATGTCTATGATAAGTGTATATTAATATAAATAAACTGATTATATGATTAATCTTGAGTCCATCTATATCTGGTATTTAGATGTTCTTTATGAAAACTAAATTGTAATATTTTCCAAAATAAAAAACTAAACTATAATTTTTTTTTTTTTTTTATTTTTTAATTTTTAAATGAGATATTTGAAACTAAAAGGGTAAGATTGAATTCTTAATGATCTCAATTATGTGCAAATAAACTCACCCAAAACTATCAACAAGAGAGAACTTACAAATTTGCACGTTAAAGCTCATTTCAATATTCAACATTTGCTAAAACTTACAACTTTATTACACACATAGGTTAAAGCTCATGGATTACTTGACCCTAACCATGAATTATCAAATCAAATATGAATCCAACTAATTATGTTACACTGCGGTAGAAGTTTAACAACTTAAAAAAATACTAAACTTATTGCCTTAATTAATTCCATTAAGGTCTTAAAATTCCCCATCAAAATACAAAACAGAGCAGCAGAGAAAGTTACACATTCAATCAACAATTTCATGATGGATAATACCTTAGAATCAAGGGAATAACAACATCTGGGGCACTCAACTGAGACAAGTGCCCCTCCGATCCCATGATCTCGACGATGGTCTTATCGGCGAGATTCTGTTGCAGAAACTCCGACACCGAAACCCCTATGTCCTTGGTACTCTGTAGGATGTGACACTATCACTTGTTCGCCTGACCCAAGTTTATTTAGGTTGTGAGTTTCTTCTATCAGACCCATAATTTTAAGAAAAGATGAAAGGAAACACCAACCTTTTATGTCAAGGGACTTGTGAACTGACGAAATAGATATGTGTATAAATTAAAAAGGTTTTGGAAATGTTAGCTCTGAAAGTTACATGCACAATGACAACTTCTTCTAATTTATTTATTTATTTTAAAAAATAAAAATGTTTTACTATAATAATAATTGAATTTCATTAAATTGCCGCTTTTTCTACGAGATCCATTATTTTGAGGAAAGGAGAAGGAACCAAAACATTTCATGCAAGCATAGCTAGCGAATTGACGACACATATCTATATATAAATTAAAAAGGGCTTAAGAAATATAGACTGTGACAATTATATGAACAATGACAGCACAATGACAACTTCTTCTAATTTATTTATTTATTTTAAAAAATAAAAATGTTTTACTATAATAATAATTGAATTTCATTAAATTGCCGCTTTTTCTACGAGATCCATTATTTTGAGGAAAGGAGAAGGAACCAAAACATTTCATGCAAGCATAGCTAGCGAATTGACGACACATATCTATATATAAATTAAAAAGGGCTTAAGAAATATAGACTGTGACAATTATATGAACAATGACAGTTCTGGTAATTTTTTCTAAAAAAATTTATAGAGCAATTAAATAATTTCAACAAAAATAAAATTTTTTTACTACTGACAATCGAGAGAGTAGCATTTCATGCAAGTGCAATTAGTGGATTTGGAAAACTAGAGTTCATACCTACAAGAGGGATAAAATCTATTAAATAATTATTTTCTTGTCTATAATAATCTATTTGCTAATAAGATGTCTATGATAAGTGAGTGTGTATATTAATAAATAGACCGACTAATTGTATGATTAATCTTGAATCCATTTATATCTAACATTTAAATATTCTTTATTAAAACTAAATTGTAAATTTTTCCAAAATATAAGAACTAAACTTTTTATTTTTTTATGAGACAACATTAAGGTTGAATTTCTATGATTGTATACTGATACCGTTGAGTTACTGTTCTTATTGGTCATAATGATCCCAGTTATGTGCAAGTAAACTCCCCCAAAACTATCAACAAGAGAGAAAACTTAATAATTTGCACGTTAAAGCTAATTTTGATATTCAAATTGCTCTAAATTCAATTTGAGTGTGCTTCTTGTACACTAGTGGTACACCCTGTTTATGAGGGTTGTCGTTCATCATCAAAGGTTTTAAGTGGAATGCTCGAGAGCTGGTAACATTTGGGCATTTAGAAATAATTTGGAAGTATATTCACTTTGGCTTTTGTTTAGTTTCCTTGTAAAAGTCGCCACAGTTTTTGTGGTTACAAAAAGAGCTAATTGATAAAAGAAGTTCTAAATTAGTGATGGCTGAACATTTCTTTTAAAAAAGTCTTCGTATTTCTATAATTTGGAAGCCCTTCAATCTTCTTTGGAGGGTTCTTGATCTTTGGTAGTCAACATGTTGATAGGATTAACTCCCCAAAATTCTTTTAACGTCAACCAGTATAGTGTTCATTATTAGCTGCTAGACTTTTACGTTGGGTTCGTTTTTTCCTTTATATAAAAATGTTGGTTCATAAGGTCGAATCTTTTTAGAAGTTCCCAACTTTACAGCTATTCTTCTTATATTTGGTCTTGGTCCAAGATGTGAAACGAGGTCTGGGTTTTTGTTGGATTTTCTTGTTTCATTTTGGTTTTCATGTATTGGGAGTTTCCTTGTACTCTTTTTATTCAATTGCTAAAATTTACAAATTTGTTAGAGTGCACAAGTTAAAACTCATGGTTGCAAAATTTAAACAATATCAAAACAAATATGAAGCCAATTGATTAAGTTATACTGCGGTAGAAGTTTAACAGCTTAACAATACTAAACTTAGTGCCATAACTAATTACATTAAAAGCTTAAAAGTCCCCACCAAAATACAAAACAAGTTGGTACACATTCAATCAGCAATATCATGATGAATATGCCTTAGAATCACGGGGATAACAACATCCGGGGCACTCAACTGAGGCAAGTGCCCTTCTGATTCCATGACCTCGACGATGGTTTTACCGCCGAGATTCTGTTGCAGAAACTCCGACACCGCCACGGGAACCGCCATGTCGTGGGCGCTCTGCAGGATGTGACACGGCACCGTGACCAGCCCTAAGATGGGCCTCGTATCGAGGTCGAATATGATCTGCATAATGTTGAGTGCTATGTCTGGCCTCATGTTGAAACAAGTCCGGCTGAACTCCTGCACTGCTGGGGATCTCATGTCCCCGCCCACTGCCAGCGGCGCAAACCCTCCGCACCACGCTCTGTAATTCGACTGCATCGCTTCCAGTATCTGCTTTATATCATCCTCCTCAAATCCTCCGTAGTAGTCCTCGCTGTTTTGATACCTATGTCAGTTAATATGAAAAAGAGAAAGTTTTAAGTGATTTTCAAATATGTGGCCCAATTTTATCTATATTTTAAAATTTGCAATTTTCTCTTATCTAATGGAGGTGGAAGAATTGTTGAATTTCGACTAAACTAAGGAAATCTAAACTTTTACTATCAATAAAATTTACTCTTTTCTTTAACTTGACATTCAAGATTTTAGTGATCAAAATTGAGTGCATGATGCTAATACCACTCGTTAGAACAATTCATCAAATTATATGATATTGACTATTTTAAATATATTTTGTTATAAACTTTTTGTTTTTTATTATCACAAAAAAGTTTTAAGTTTGTATGATTGTTACACTTTTGAAATCGTAAATTTCCACTCAAAGACCAAATCGAAGAAACCAAGAAAATTGAAGGTTAAAGTAAGTTTGAAAGGTTCTATAAATAATTTATGAAATTGAACACAGCAACCGAGTTAAAACTTTTAAAAAAATATATGAAATTGAATTAAACCCAAATGCACCAAATTTAAACATCTACAATGGATTAAATACAAAAATAAAAACTGGTAGAACAGAGTGGATTCAATTTTACTAAATAAATCAAATCTGAAACGTGAAAGTAGGTACCTCGGGGAGGCGGAAAGCAAAATAAGCTTAAAGAAAAAGTCAAGGCGAATAATGGAGGCGATGAGACCAACCATGGTGGATAGAGAGTGACCAACGTAAATACATGAAGAAATTTGAAGATGTTCTAAAATGGCGAGAAGATCGTAAGCCCATCCCTCGATGGTAGAGTATCTTTCGAAATCGAAGTAATCCGGGTTGGTGGTTCCTGCGCCCATGATATCAAACGCCACGATTCGATAATGGTCCACTAAGTGAGGGACTAGGTGCTTCCAAACCGATTGATCCGTTCCAAACCCATGTCCTAACACCACCACTTGTTCGCCTGACCCAAGTATATTTAGGTTGTGGGCTTCTTCGATCACATCCATTGTTTTGAGAAAAGACGAAGGAAACAACAACAGTTTATGTTAAGGAGATTGCGAACTGGTGAAACTTATATGCATATAAATTAGACAAGGTTTTGGAAATGTGAATTTTGCCAGTTATATGCACAATGGCATCTGTCTTATAGTTTATCTATTATTTTAAAAAAATAACTGAACAAGAGCATTTCATGCCAGTGGAGCTAGTAGTTGACGACACGTGTCTGGATAGAGATTAAAAAAGGCTCGGTTATATATACCATGACAGTCCTGGTTATTTTTATTTCAATTTTATAGAACGATCTTTTTACTACTGACAACTGAGAGAGAGTGACGACACGTGTCTCTATGGATAAAAAGTAGAAAAGGTTTTTGAAAATGTAAACTCTTACTTGCCCAATGACAATTGTCATACGATTTATTTTAAAAAAAAAAAAAAATTATAAAACAATTAAATAATTTCAACAAAAATAACAATTTTTACTACATTAATTGAAGTTCATTAAATTGTACCTTCTTTTACGCTACTCATTGTTTTTAAAAAAGGTGAAGGAAGCATCAACATTCATGGAGTGCAATTAGCTATTGACAAGCCCATTTATGTATGGATAGAAATTAGAAATAGCTTTAGAAATGTAGACTATTGCAGTTATATACACTATAACTACAACTTTATGATTTTTGTTTTTAATTTTATAGAACAATTAAATCATTTCAACAAAAATAACAATTTTACTATTGTGACAATTTAATAATTAAATTGTAATTTCTTCTACCAGATCCATTATTTTGAGGATTTCAAAAAAAAAAAATCCATTATTTTGAGGAAAGGCGAATGGAGTATCAACATTTTATGCGAGTGCAGCTAGTGGAAATTAAATTTAAGGAAATAGGCGTGTACGGGTGATTTGTACCATTTTCCATTTATTTTAGTTGATTTTCTTAGTACTACTTTAGTTGAACTGGATCAATTTACGTTTTTTTTTAACCTCTTTTTTCCATTTTCAATTTTCAAAACTAACTTTTATAAGGGATTTTTTTTTTCTAACCTATAAAATTTTTATCTATGTTGCATGAAAAATTTATTTTCAATTTCATATCTAATAGGTTTCAACATCTAATAATTCACCTATTATAAAATGAAAGCATATAATGAACCTCTAAACATTCTAATTTTCTATTATTATTTTTTGTTATATGAAACAATATTTTTCACATAAAGTATAGTTTAATTTTTATAATTTGAGATTGAAATAATAGATTCAGTTATTAATAATAATTTAATTCCTATAATTCAAAAAATTAAAGTTCACTTTATGATTGATGAAATCTAATATCAAACATTTTCAAGGTTTGTGATTTCTAATCATTGATTTGTCAAATAAAGTGTTTATGATGTAGTAAACTAACTGTGCATTAATTAAAAATCTATCTTAGTTATCAAGCATATAAATTCATGACTCAAATTTAAAGTTACCTAAATATATGGATTACATTTTAATTTTTTAAACTAGGGAGACTCAATTTTAATGTTCAAAATTATATTTTTTTTAATCGGACTAAATTAGTCTAATTTTTGTCAAGGGACTAAACTCTAATTTTTCTAATCATAATAAAATCGACTTAACTTTTGTCAAAAGCCACCCCCTTTTTTAATTGGTCATCGACATATATAAAGTAGGTTCATGGGGGAGGTGGAAAGTAAAATAAGCTTAAAGAAAAGGCCGGGGCAAGTAATGGAGGCGATGAGACCAATCATGGTGAAAAGAGAATGGCCAATGTAAATACATGAAGAAATTTGAAGATGTTGTGGAGTATTTTTCGAAATCGAAGTAATCCGGGTTGGTGGTTCCAGCGCCCATGTTTTCGAACACCACGATTCAGTAACGGTCCACTTAGTGAGGGACTAGGTGCTTCCAAACCGATTGGTCCATTTCGAACCCATGCCCTAACACTACCATTTCTTCGCATGAACCAAGTATAAGTAAATTATGAGCTTCTTCTATCAGGCTCATTGTTTTGAGAAAAGGTGAAAGGAACAACCTTTTGTGCTAGGAGAGCTTGTGGATTGGCGAAACATGTATGTGTATAAATTAGAAAGGATTTTGAAAATGTAAACTCTGACAATTACATGCACAATGATAACTATCTTATAATTTATTATTCTTGTATAAAAGATAACAAATTTTTACGTCATAATGGAATTTCATTAAATTGCAGCTTCGTCTACTAGACTCATTGTTTTGAGAAAATGAGAAAGGAGGAGGAGCATTACATACAAGTGCAGCTAACTTATTAATGACACATGTCTTGATAGAAATTAAAAAGAGATTTGGAAATGTAGACTTACCTACACAATAACAACTGTCTTATAATTTATTTACAAACTATCCTTGAACTATCAAATTTGTAATAATAACACCCTTAAACTTTTAATGTAATCAAATATCACCATCAAAGTTTGATAAGTGTTACAATTACACCATTATATTAAATTTGGGTGAGGTAAGAAAGGACAAAATTATCATTTAGAAAAAAAGGTGTCTTCTTCAACCCCTTGACACTCTTCTTTGATGTGCCCAGAATCATCTTCAGCAACAATTTGAAGTTCCTGCACATTTTATACAATATAATTTAATTCAAAGGAACACTAATTTTCATCAAAGAATTGCAGGGACAATTATCCTTATATCTTCATATTCCCATTAACAATGTCTCTAAGTGTAAAGAGAACTGTTCTACATTTCAAATATTATAATTTTAAAAACTCAACCCTTTACGCACGGACAATGCTATTAAAACTATCACCATTTTTCTATCTATTTGAAAAAAAACAACTTTAAACAAAGGGAGAGATATAGATTCATGGATGCTAAAGTGAAGAGTGAATTGAATTCGACAATCGGTGAAAAAGAGTGCCAACGGGTTGAAGAAGAAACCTCTTTTTTTTTTTTTTTTCCTTCTAAATGGAAAAAATAAGCCATTCGGTTGTTATCTTTTTTATATATATATATCGATTTGTTGCACACTTCAACTAATCATATCCTTCAAACTCATCAAGTTTGTATATTTGAAATTTGCAATCTTAATTAGTGAAGAATTAAATTAATTAAGTTTTTATTGTATTTAAATTAAATAGATATCATCACTAAATAATTAATTAATTAAATTTTTATTTATATTGCTTTTTTTTCTTACTTTTTTTTTGTTAATTTTAATGATTGATATTTATTAAATTTTAAATTTTATTTAACTAATAAAAGATAATAAAAGAAATGAAATAAAGTTTAAAATCTCACTTTTTTTAAGATATATGCACAAAATATAAATGATTTTAAAATGTTTACATTTTTTTTAAATACATATTTATATATTCTATATTATTTCAAATATGAAGTCTAATTATTTAAATTATTTTACTTTTTATTTGATCATTTTAGTGATCTACTAAATTTCAAATATTATTTAAATAGTAAATTAAATGAATGAATTTTAAAATGATATTTAATCAATAAATAAATTATATATTCAATTATTATTAATATATTAAAAAATTACTAAATATCTATTTTATAAATAAATCAAATAAAAAAAACTACATATCTTTTCATCATATCACACCAAATACTTATTTATTATAATTTCACTTTTCTTCCTTTTCCTTCAAACATAAATTTACTTTCACTTCACTTCACTTCTCTTCCCTTTTCACAAAACATAAACTTACTCTTACTTTCGTTCTCTTCCCTTCCTTTCCCATTCCTAACTCACCCTATCCAAACATACCCTTAAATAATTTCAACAAAATTAATAACCATTTTTTACTACAAGGATAGTTGGATTTCATTAAATTAGGCCTACCCTGCCCATAGTTTTGAGGAAAGGGGAGGAGAGTATGAGCATTTTGTGTAAGTTTAGATAGTGGATCTACGACACATGTCTATAAAGTAGAAATTAAAAAGGTCTTTGGAAATGCATACTCTATTAGTTGCATGCACAATGATAGTTGTCTTTTATATATATAATTCTATAGAAACATGAAATAATTTCAACAAAAATAACGATTTTGTAATAGAGTGAGAGTTGAATCAATTACCTTCGTGATATATCATAATTAAACTAATTTTACATTTTAGTGTTTTGGTTTTTCAACAAAAAAAATAAAGTGGAATTTTTAATGTCATTGTCCGTGCAATTCTTTGATGAAAATGTAAAGGGTTGCGTCTTTAAATTATAATATTTGAAGTGTAGAACAGTTTTATACACTTAGAGACATTGATGTTCCCGTTAATGGGAATATGAAGATATAAGCATAATTGTCCCTGCAATTCTTTGATGAAAATTAGTGCTACTTTGAATTAAATTATATTGTTCTTCAAAGAAGAATTTGTCTTACTTCCATTGTCTCACTTTCAGCTATTTCATGAATCTAACCATAGAAAGTTCATGGCAAAAAGATTGTAAGCTCATCCCTCGATGGCAGAGTATCTTTCGAAATCAAAGTAATTATTCGGGTTGGTGCTTCCGGTGCCCATATTATTGAACACCACGATTTGATAATGATTCACTAGGTGAGGGACTAGGTGCTTTCTATTACAAAGTGTGAATATCCATCTCAAAATTAATGGGTGATGAGAGCAATAGTCCACATACCTTTTAAACACCTTATCAATGTGGGATTCTTAACATATCTCCTCAAGATGATGCCTCTTTTGGGCTATCAATCTTGAATCGAATCTCAATTTTATTTTATTGGACCGAATACCCGTTTGGGTTTTATGGGCTTTGATACCATATTATAAAGTGTGGACATCCATCTCAAAACCAATTGGTGATGAGATGGGTAGTCCACCTACCTTTTAAACACTTGGAAATATCCTCACCTTATCAATGTGGAATTTTTAACACTTTCGAACTGATTGGTCTGTTCCGAACCCATGTCCTAAAATCGCTACTTGTTCACCTAAACTAAGTATATTTAGGTTGCGAGTTTCTTCTATCAGACTCATTGTTTTTAAAAGGAGAAGAAAACAGTAGTATTTTATGCAAGTGCAGCTAGTGAATGGTGAAACATATGTTTGCATTGGTAGAAATTTGAAAGGATTTTAGAAATGTGAACTGTGACAGTTACATGCACAATAACAGCTGTCTTATAATTTATATATATTAAAAAAACATAAAACAATTAAATAATTAAAAAAAAAAAATGATTATTCTTTTTTACTACGATGATATGTTTTGAGGAAAGAACGGGACATTTCATGCAAGTGCACCTTGTGGATCGACGACACGTATTTGTATGGATAGAAATTAAAATGGACTTTAGAAATATAAACTGCGATAGTTACATCATAACAGGTCTCTTGTAATATATATATATATATATATGTAGTATTTAATAATTACGCTTATAACTATAGTTTGAGAGAAAGGTAAAATTATCTTTCCAAAAAAAGTTTTTCTCATTCTTCTTCCACCTCCATCAATATCTTTTTCTCTTTATTCTTTCTTCTTCATTTTCCATTAATTTCTCTCTTTTTTATTCTCTTTTTCTATCTTACTCAATTCCAATTTTGCCTTGGCTGTTCGTGGTGGTACAGTGCTTATCAAGCGATCTCTTGAGGCTAAAAAAATGTTTCCATTTGGGTGGCGACACGTCATCGTTGTCAAGTAATTGTAAATTTATTGCTGCAATATCCTAAATGACTTTCTTTATGATTCTTAAACTCAGCATTGTAACACACAAGTGAAAGAAATTTAGGTATATTAGAAGTAAATTAAGGTTTTGTTCTTAGACCTACAGGCTACAACTATTCTAGGCTATATTATGTTTCTTGTTCTTCCTTAATCTACTTTGTTTCTCTCAATGATTAATTCCCTTGTTGCAATTGCACCTGTTTTTGCTGTATTAATTGATATCATAAAAAAGAATCATGTTTTGATGAATTCTATTGAGCTGTTTTTAGACACGCTACCTGTCTTTCAATTGTAGTTTTTTCTACCAAACTATTTGTTTTGAGGAAAGGCGAACATTCGTGTGATTGGAGTCAATGCATTGATGACACGTGTCTCTATGAGTAGAAATTAGAGAATACTTTAAAAATGTAGACCATATGTCAGTTACATGTACAATAACAGTAACGTTGTAATTTATAAATTTATTTTTAAATTTTATTGAACAATTAAATAATTTCAACATAAATGAATGTTTTTTACTCATTTTTTGGAAGAAATGAATACGCATCTGTTCATGCAATTGTAACTAGTGGATTGGCGACATGTATTTCCATGGCTAGAAATGGAAAGAGGATTAGAAATGTAGACTCTGTCAGTTACATGGACAATAACAACTACCTTGTGAGTTTTATTTTTAATTTTTATAATTTTAAACCAAGGAAAGCAACTCTAAACTAAGGACTTTGTGTTTTTAAAGTTCTAACTTATTTTGATTATTACTAATTGTGACAGAGTCAATAAAATTTGCTTGTTTCTTAATTTGTTATTCGAGAATTTAGTGATAAAATTGAGTGCATGATATTAATACCACTTGTTACCAATATTGACTATTTTAAACCTAAGTTTTCATAGACTTTTTGGTTTTTTATTATCACAAAAAGTTTAAATTTGATTGTCAAACTTTTAAACTCATAATCTCTCCAAGGCCAAATTGAAGGTTGAAGTAAGTTCAGAGAATTTTATAAATGATTTACGAAATTGAACAAAGAACCGAGTTAAACCTTTAAAAATACATATGAAAGTGAATTAAACCCAATAGGATCAAGTTCAAACTTTTAATCTAGGGAGGGTTAAATACAATAATAAAAACTTGTAGAACTAAGTGGATTTAATTTGACTAAATTAACCGAATTTGAAACGTGTTTAAAGTAGCTACTTGGGGAAGGTAGAAAGAAAAATGAGCTTAAAGAAAACGTTGGGGCGAATAATGGGGGCAATGATACCAATCACGATGGAAAGAGACTAGCCAACATAAATATATGAAGAAATTGAAGATGTTGTAAAATGGCGAGAAGATCGTAAGCTCATTTCTCGATCGTGGAATATCTTTCGAATCAAAGTAATATCCAAGTTGGTGGTTTGAGCGCCCATGTTATCGAACACCAATATTCGGTAATAATTCACTAAGTGAGGAACTAGGCATTTCCAAACCAATTGGCCCATTACGAACCTATGCCCCAAGACTACCCCTTGTTCACCTTAGCTTGTGAGCTTCTTTCTATCTAGACTCATTATCTTGAGGAAAGGCAAAGGGAACAATAGTATTTCATGCAAATGCAGCTAGTAGATGATAAAACATTTGTCTGTGTTGATAGAGTTAGAAAGGATTTTGAAAATGTGAACTGTGACAGTTACATGCATAATAACAACTGTCTTATAATTTATATATATATTTTTAAAAAATCATAAAGCAATTAAATAATTTAACAAAAATGACCATTTTTTCGTTATAATGACTGACACATAATGTAGGATGAAACATGCTATAAGAAATGAGAGTAAAAATAAATTTAAAATTTTAAAACTAAAAGATTATGAAACTGGACTTTAGTGATCTTCTACGAAATCTAGTTGGTGAAATTGTGCCGAATCAAAGATAAATCAAAGATCCATTTTCAATTTGTCCTCCATCAATATATTAATCAAACAAAATGATCAATAACCATTCTTCTTAAGCTTCATCTTCCTCATTTTCACATTCCGCCATTGCCGATTCTCCATCAAGCTTTTCAGTTCTTAATTTCACAGAACCAAATACCCACGTGGCATTCATCTGCTTGTTAATCATCCAAGCAGCATAATATGGAATCTTTTGGTTCAAATTAATTCTGCAAATCACAAAAGCCAAACAATCCATCAAGCTCTCTTTAGCCAATCCCATCATATCATAACCCTGCGATCTTCTCCACAAACTTCTACAATGAAGATTCCTCTGTTTCGACAAACACAGAGCTCGAGTCGTGTCGCTAATGGCGGATTCTGGGTTTCTCAGAATCAGAAAACACTGTGCTCTGTTGCTGTAAAGCACCAATCTCTGTTTTATCATTTTGGGTATGCACAAATCCAAAGCCTCTGTGTATTTCTTCGCAGCTTTTTCAATTTCCCCAATTCGAAATCTGAAATTCCCCTGTTTTTTAAGAATGCCCACTAAGAGTTTTCTCTGTTTTATCTCTTTCTTGGACATCAATTTTTGTGTTTTCTTCTTTTCGACTTTTAAATCCCAAATTTCCTTTAATGCTTTCTCGGCTCTCTTACTGTATGGATTTTGATTTCCGTATTTGATTTTGTGGTAATCTTGCAGCAATGCTCGTGTTAAAATGTCCCCCAATTTTGGGGTTTTTGATTCATTGCCATTTTTGAGCTCGATCAAGTCGGCGAGAGAAGAAACAGAGGTTTCGAGAACTCGGTATCGGGTTTCTGGGTCTTTGATTAAACTCAATAGACAATCAATTGCCGTAATCTGCCATTCATCTGAGGATCTTGCAAGAAAACACAGAGATTTCAAGACATCTTCCAAATGGGCAATTTTGTTTCTTCCAATCTCTGTTTTACAGAGAGTTTTCAGAAGTCCAATTCCACCAGAAATTTGACATAAATTCGTTAAGAATTTATCTTCACAGATTAATTTTAGATGTTTTCCTTTGCGAGTGAAGCAATTGAGAAGATGAATTGACCAGCATTGCGTTTGAATGGTCCATTCCTCTGCTTTTTTGTTCTCCATTTCAACTCCTTTAACGCCTCTCGTAAGCAAATTTCGTTGAAATTTCAGCCTCTGTTTTAAACAGAGGAATTGTGTATAAACATTTTTGACAAAATTTGAAGAAATCTCCATTGCCAATTCAACGATTTCACCTCCAAATTCATCTACTGATTCAAAGATCTGTTCATGGCTAACCAAATGACCAATAGCTCGAACCGCCACTCTCTGTTCGACCCAACTGAAATTTCCTCTAAAAAGCTCCATTAATGGTGGAATCACACCAGATTCAACAGAAATTTCTGCAAATTCAGCTTTATCCATAACGTAAGACCCAATTATATGAGCTGCATAATAAGGAATATAAACATTTTGGTCTCTACACAGCCATTCCTTGTCACTAATTCCTCTGCAAATAAGCTTCGCCATGCATTCAAAAACCCCAAGCTTTGGAAATTCCGGGTTGTTGGGTCGGGTCATGGCGAGGTTCCAGAGTCCGGTGAGTGCAAGAACGGAATCTTGATCATCTCTTTGAGGCATTTCTTTGAAGAATTTGGTGATTTTGAAGGCTCTGAGAAATGGGTCGGGTTGGTTCATGGTGCAGAAGAAGCAAAATGGGTTTTCGCAATTAGGGGATTTTATGGGATTGTGTTTATTGGGATTTTTGGCCATTTTTTTGTGGGGAAGATTGGAGGTTGAAGAAAGAGATGGTTGAAGAAGCTTGAAACTTGGATGAGGATTTTAAAGATAAATTTGGGAGTGGTCCAGTTTTAAAAAGTGAAACATTCTTGCTTTTTGTCAGCCCCCAAACTCCCCAACTGAAGATTTGCATAATTGCATTGTCTTTTAAGCCTAATTCCATTCAGTCTTTTCAATTTTGTGTTTCGCGTAAATCTGCTATACATTCAATTTCATGTCATTTTTCATACATATATTTTTTCAAATTCATTGATAAATATGGGTTGATCTATCGTATTGTATTTTTCATGTTAGAATAATATTTCAGTCATTTCAAAGTTTCAAATGTGTACTTTGTGCACTTTCAACATACTTATTCTAGCTTTCAAAAAAAAAAAAAAAAAAAAAGAAACATACTTATTCTAGTTTTTATTTTAAACAAGTTTAAAAATAATTTTAAAAAACAATCTTTGAGGGTCTGTTTGTTTGTCATATTTAAAGAGGGTTTAATTTATGGAATTATATTGAGGAGTTATTGAATTTTTAAAAATTGAGAGTCGTAGCTAAACTCGTTAAAATGTAATTTTTGTGTAGAAAACTTAGAATCAAAATCTTGTTTGAATGTATATTTAAAATGAGTAGTTATTTTGAGTAGTTAAAAAAATAATGATTAAAAATGAGTGATTAAAAACGAGTTATTTTGATTGATTTGAAATGATGATAAAAGTAGTAGTTCACGTACTTTTTAAATGTTAGAAAATATCTTTATCTTATCGACGTAGGATTCTCAACAAATGCCATCAATAAAAAAAAATAAAATAAAACCGTTTAAAAAATATTGTAAGAGCAACCGCTACCGATCAACAAGTAGTCAAAAATTTCTCCTTTAAAAAAAGTTGTGGTCCATTTGCTAAGTTTGAGTTTTTATTTTTTCTTTTTGAATAGTAGTTTTAGTTAATTGTTCTTTTTTCTATGGTTGCTTAACTCAATACCACTCATTTTATGAACTTTTCCAGTTAGTTTAAACCAACTTTGGATGACCTAATTCGAATAGCCTCATTTTTCTCATGGTTTGGCACAACCCATTAGATATAAAAAAAAAAATTAAAAAAATAATAAAAATAAAAATAAAAATCCAATGTACCTAAGCCTGCAAATAATCAAAGAGAAAAATGTCATGATCAACAAAACACGAGATAAAGCTCACAAAACAATAATAAATTACGTTGGAAATTTTTTATTTGATTTTGTTTGGTTTTATAAACTATAGCCTGAAATAATTAATTAAAAACAAGGAAAAAGGTCGGGGAAGTACGAATTGTAATGATGTATCTCACTTTCTACATTTCGAAAAACGCAAATAAAAAATAAAGAAATTTGATATAATTTATTGAAACGTGGATATGACGTGTTAGGCCATTAGAAATAATAACGTAGTCCAAAGTAATTAAAAACAATTCTCATATTTGATTAAGCAAGCATTGGTGCGTTATCATTTCTAACATAAGGAAAAGTTAGGAAAATATTTTGGAAGAGAAATAAATCTGTTTGGGAGGAAAGATTGTGAGTAACTGGAAGTATTTGAAAAAAAAAAAAAACATGCATTGGTATGAGGGGAAGACAAGTAACTGAAAGTATTTGAAAGAAAAGTAAATATCTGTTTGGGAGGAAAGATTGAGAGTGGAAGAAACAAAAATAAAAGACTATTTAAGATGAAAAGGGAAACAGTAATACATATACTTATTATAAAAAATAAATAAAAATAAAAATTGACAAGTAGAATGGGGTTGAGCTCGAGAAATTGCGGCTGCATGCATTATTTTTTAAAAAACTAGGCATTTGAATGTTCCCGACTATCTATCTTTTGTATATATCAATTATTTATAAAATCGTGGATTCAAATTTCACACCTTCAATTATTGTAATTTCAAAAAATAATATTGTCTATGTTTGGGCTTACGATTAAACCATTCCATATTGGTTAATTTTCTTCCTAAAAAATTTCACTTTATATAGAAAAATAGTATAGTCGATCATTTATAAAATTCTTTTGATTGTTTTTTTTTTTTTTTTTTTTTGAGGAGATATTATTTTATCTTGCTAAAATAACCCTAGCTCAACAGTAATTTATATACCTCAAAGGGAACTCTAAAATATATATATTCTTTCCAGGTATGACTATTTATTTGTTTTATTTAGCATTTGAAATTATAATATTCTGTTGCACTGGTTTGTTGTTTCATGGGCTGAAGCTGTGTATGAAGATCAGTTAGTCCACTCTAGTTAAAACCCAATGCAATGAAGGCCCATAAGTGCACCTTTTTTTAAAAAAAAAATTATGAGATAAGTGAAATCTAAAAAATAATTACAAATATAATTCACTTTAAAGTAAATACTTTAAAATTTGTTTATTATAAATTTTTTTTTGAGTTACAACAATAAAGTGTATATTCATATTGCCGAATTATTATTTTTGTTGACGGCCATAAACACACTTGATAGTAGTAAATCAACTTCAATCTATAGATATTTCTACTTTGATATGTACATTTTCTTTATAACTTTACGAACCAAACAAAAAAAAATTTTTAAAAATTAAAAACTTATTTTAATTTTTAAAATTTAGTTAAAGTTCACATATTTTCTTAAATAAAATCATTTTATGATAATTGAGTTAAAATAAATTTGAATTTTAAAAATTAAAAATTAAATGATTATTATGGCCGGCCTAAACTTCCTATACTAAAAAAAAATGTCATAACAACCAAATTATGTTTATATATTTTTATTAGTATTTTGGTACAACAAATTTGGAATATGATATTTTTAAATTCATCAGTTTTGAGCTTACATGCATCTCTAAGTATTTTTACATTACAAATCATTTAATTTTATAACATTTAAATATTAAAGAAACTTATAGAAAAATTAATTTATAAATAGATGGTTATCATAAATTGAACCCACGATCCTTTAGTTTCATATAACGGCGGACGGTTGTGGGGACTAGGGGTGATCTCGGTTCGGTTTTCGTCGGTTTTATACCAAACCGACAACCAATCCAATATGTTCGGTTTTTTAA
>JBBMKA010000026.1:5031035-5071226 GCA_037833695.1 Sechiopsis laciniata | reverse complement strand
TTAAAATAGTTACAAAATTCAACCCATCCATGTTCCATTCATTTGTTATGGATCTTTGGTTGTGCTATTGTAGACAAGTTCAAGAAAGAAAAAATAAAATAGTGAGATTGCACCACTCAAATACAAATGAACAACAAACCTTGAACATCTCCATGAAGCATATCAAAGTCTTCCAAATATCTAAAAGTCATGATCAACATCAATATAATACACAATAATAATTAAAAATAAAAAATAAAAATAAGAACTAAGATAAGACTTGTTATTGGTTGAAATTTGATGCATTTAAACACAAATCCTTCATCTAAACACAAATCCAAGTTGATAATCAAATCCAACAATAAAACAAAGCTAAGGCTCTGTTTGATAACCATTTTATTTTTAGTTTTTGGTTATTGAAATTTAAGTTTACACAACTATCTTACCATATATTTTTCTTACTTGGATATCGACACCTGACCTATATTTGTAGAAACCAAACAAAAATTTGGAAACAAAAAAAGTAGCCTACAAAAGCTTGTTTTTATTTTAGAAATTTGGTTAGCATTCATCTACTTTCTTAAGAAAAGATGGATACATTGTAGGAAAGATGAAGCATATTGTAAGAAATTTGAGTAAAAGTAAGCTTAAATTTCAAAAACAAAAAACCAAATGGTTATCAGATAGAGCCTAAGAAATCAAAATTGAAATCTCTTCCATTGTTAAAAAGCCCCCAATAGTGTCGAAAGATAACAAAAAATATATATTAAATTGAGACGAAAAGATAAGTTCAAGCAAGTGTTCTAAAAAGCAAGTGCCCAAAAAGATAATACGTACTCGGTTCATCCCCCATTTCAATTTCCCAGTTCAAGCTACCTAAAAATATTTTGGAGAAAACTGAAAATATAATATTGATTAAAAATGATCGTGCATTAAAGAGAAGAGACTACTAATAAAAGATGAATATAGAACCATTACTAGCCTTTATTATTTAAATCAATTGATACTAACAATTTCAATAAGAGAAATATAGACACGGACTACTTATTACATATCTTAGTAACAAAATACGATAACAATAATAAGAATATAGTTAGATTCTTGTATAAAAACTATCCACAATAGGGATTAATACAGCAACATTCCATTGCACCAACATCAATCAAATCAAAAGAAATCATAATCTTTATGAACAAATTTAAAGTAAGGTAAAACTATTGCTATGAAGCAAAAGAAAAACTATTGCCCATAGAAAGTTAATTAGGTAATAATTACACTTCCATCTTCACTCTTCTATTTTATTGAAACAAGATTCTTTCTAAAGAAAAATGTGGCTTAATTTCTTTGAGCATATCCACTACTGTTAACCCAGAAATCAAATCCAAAAAAAGATCATAAAAACAAGAATTGAAGGAGGTAATGAACCAAAAAAACACAAACATACGGCCAAGAAATATCTTATAATGAGTGGTTAATTCACAATGTCAAAGTAGAATGATATCAATTACATATTTGAAGTTCCCAAACCAAATAAGTTAATGCTAATCACAGGCACCAAGAAAAATATAAACAAGCAACATAAAAATTTCAATTAGTCAAACAAGCAACATAAAAAAATTCATTTCGGCCACCAAGCCAAACTAAACCAACGCACAGACTTAAGCTTTCTCATCTTATAACAGTCAAACAATTGATGTTATAACAAAATCATCAATCTAATGAAACACAACAGAAAATTCAAGGAAAACAAGTAATATGAATTTTTTTTATTCAATTCTAATTCCTTAACTTTTTGGTAACACTATTTTTTGACAAAGTCTTGCTATCATTTCTCGTTTTATAACTTTAGCAAAAGAAACAAACATGGAATAAAAGTGTGTTAAAATAGAAAACACACCTGCAACATAATTGTTGAGACCAACTTATAGCCCATAATGAGGAAGCTCATGAGAGTAAGATTCAAATTCAAATTCAAATGTTTTGCAAGAGACAATTAGGAGTATTGTACATGTGTACTTGTCTTGGATAATTAAATGAAGTCTAACTCAAATAGTCAATCTTTCCCTATGTGGATATTCAGATACATCAATCAGAAATCTAAAAAAAAACGGTGTAAGATTCTTTATATAGTAAAAAAATCACCACATCTTCTCTTGAACTTTTCATAATCTTTAAGCTAGGTCTTTCTTTAAAAAAAAAAAACAATTGACGAAAATTGATACAAATATACATAAAAGAACAAAATATTAAGGAAAACACGAGAGACAACGCATAAATCATATACTAAACTTAAAACTAACGATGGATCCCCTAAGTGCAATCTACGAATCCCTCTCGACTCAATCTTAAAAACGTGACACCATTCAGAAATCCCTTTGAAAACTAACAGCATAGATTAGTAATCAAAAAATAAACCACAACGTAGAGTTTAAGAGAAGTCGAGTGTACCCAAGAAGTAACGCTTAATAAGCTCAACCTGAACAACTAGCGAACTCAAATCGGGCAAGTGATGTTCGAAAACCTCCTTAGACAAACACATTAACCTGCTGCTAAGAAGAAAAGAAGAGTGTCCATGGCAGCAAGCTATTCGACAAAGATAAATTCGTAGAATATGAAGAAATCGGAGGGGAAGAAGATCAAAATTATCGGCTTGTAAATGACGGCTTCAAATTCGAAATGAAAGATGAAATGGAGTGAAGAAATCGAACTCATCTGAAGGTTGAACAAGGAAACAACAGCAAAAAAGGAGGAACTTGTTGGTTGCTGAAGAAAATCGCAGGTTAGGGCACACTTTTGCGAAGAAGAAGACGAAAAACCAAAGGGCATATGTCGATTATTTTTTGGGAAAATTAGTGTCTCCACACTTTTGTTCATTTTCTTTCATTTTTTGAAAATTTCTAATTTCATCTAATAAAAAGTCAGTAACCTTGATAAATAATAAATAAAAAGGAAATAGAAAAATAGAATTTTGAAATTTACCAATATTTATTTTCTATGACAATTTTTAAATTATCATAAAATTTTATGACAATTACTAAAATGTCATAATAATTTTTTTATGACAATTATTAAAATATAAAAAAGTTGTTATAAAATTTTTATAACTTAAAAATCATCAATTTTTCATAAAAAGCGTGTTTTAGATATTTTATGACAGTTTCTAAATTTTTTCTAATTTTTTAGCTTAATTAACTGTCATGGAATGTGAAAATTGTAGTAGTAGATCTCCACTTTGAGTATAATCCCTCATGATTTTATTTTTTGGTAATCACCCAAAAGCCTCATATGAATGGAGTTTTTGTTCCTCTTTATATACCCATGATCTTTCCCTTAACTTGGACATGTGAGTTTTTGTCCTCATGCATTGACAACATAAAAAGTAATTTCACTAAAACTAAACCAGAGGGTACAACACTAAACCCAAACAATGGGGCTAGCCAAACCGCGACCCGAGCCTTAGTCCTAATCACTTGTGGCAATCACAACTGCGTATACTTACACATTATGATATTCGAATGCATAGGACTTAGTCACACACATAGAATTAATTTTTAGAATAATTATATCTCAGGCGAGTTCGCATAAACTCTTCACAAATAGAGCCTCAAAATCCTATTTTTCAATTTCTACCTCTAACTTCTTTTTTCTTAACAAGTCAGGAACTTTATTTAGGGTTAACAAATCTCCACCGTATTTTATGATTGATTTAAGTTCTTTGAAATTTTTTTGGGTAAAGATTTTAGGACAATCACGACTTGATTCTCAACATAAAGCTTCTCCTTGACATTGGTCAGGTCGCCACAAATTTTGTAGAACACGTTGATATTTTCTTCTAAACCCTTAGATGAGGTCCATTCTAAAACTCAATAACCTTTCCTTCAAGTAAATCTTATTGGTTAGAGATTTAGACATGTAGAACTCTTCAAGTTTGACCAACAAAGAAGCTACATCCTCTAAGGGAGTAGGCAAGTGATTTTAGGAAATGACCAACAATGTGAGATTAAGGGAGTAGGTTCTGCTCGGTTTGGCATGGATGATGATTTTATCATGATGCTAATAGATGTAAAATTTGTTCCAAGTCTTAAGTCCCGTTAGGAACTTTTGATGTTGCTGGTTATATCTATTCTTATCGCGATGACTCATTCTCTGTGAGTAAGAATGATAAAATCAAGATGTTTGAGAAGCTTAAAATGATTTATACATTCCGCCAAGCAAAGCTTTTCAGGTGAGATTTATGTAGTTTTTTATGAAAATTTTGAGACTCCAAAAGAAATTTGGAAAGGTTTCCCACCTGAGATTAATTATGTTGTTGCCAATAGGCATGATATTGGTTCGATTTTCTTCAGTTTTAGGTCAAACCGAGAACCGAACCGATCCAATCAATTTGAAAAAAAGAGGAACCGTACCAATGTCCAATAAAAGGCAAAACCATTGGTTCGGTTTTTCTCGGTTTTTAGGCCAAACCGAGAACCGAACCGATCCAATTAATTTCATAAAAAGAGGAACCGAACCGATGTCCAATAAATGATAAAATCATTGGTTCGATTTTCTTCGATTCAGTTCCCTTACGGTTTAATTCTTTTTTACTATTTTACTTCCAATCCATATTTTAATGTTGTTTTCCTAAAAAAATCCTCATAATTTATAATTAAATTAAACAAAAATAATTAGTCATTTACTAATAAAAAGTTAAACTAACATATAAATATAAAAATGAAAGTAAATAAATTAATATTGGTTCGGTTCGGTTTTTATTGGTTTTTACAAATGGAAACCGATTCGATCCAATAACTTTCGGTTTTCTCCAAATAAAAACCATTATGTCCAATATTATTTAAAAATTCGAACCAATCCAATGGATCGGTTCGGTTCGATTCGATTTTGTCAGTTTTCGATTTTTATTATCACCCCTAGTTGCCAAGCAGTTGAGTTCTGAGATTGAGTTACATGGCATATATTTGACTGTTGATTCTGCTTCTTCATCTGCATTTGGTGATTCTTCAGTTGAGTTTTTTGTGCTTGTCGATTACATTATACATTCTTATCCTTCTTTTCACTCCTTAACCTGAGGATGATCCTACTAGTTTAGGGTTAACGCTCATTTATTCGATAGGAAAATGGTTTTTTTGAAGAATATTTGTATTTCGATGTTTGTGGTGAAACCTAACATGTACATACTTGTTTACTGTAAATGAATGTTGGTGATTATGTCCGAAATTGAAGGTATTGTATATCCTTGTTTTGATGCAACTTCATCTGCTTGTTATTACATACAAGAAGAGGAGATAGATATTCTCTCTCTATTTGTGTTCTTGCATGGAACCTCATCTTGAGGCTTTTATTGCATTAAATAGTCATTGTGAAAGTTTTATAAGTGTTATGTCTCTTTCTTGTTTGATTATTGTGGAAGTTTTATAAGTTTTATGTCTCTTTCTTGTTTGATGCAACTTTTTCTGCTTGTGGTTACATACAAGAAATCTGATTGATCATTGTGTTTTTCAGTAAGACTACTTGTGCAAATTGCATAATTTTTCTTCTAATTTATGTGGATGATGTTTTAGTTGCATCTAACAATTTTGTTAAGGCTATAGAGTTTGTAGATTTCTTGAACAGTTGTTTTGGATTGGAAAGAGACTTGTTGTGTTTTAGAGTTTTGTTTGCACTATAATTTCTTTTCGTTCTGATGTTGCACAGTTTGTAAGATTGTTTCAGCAGTAACATGAAATTTCTGGATTTGACATATTGTCATGCATCATTTGAGCATTCGATTTGGTATTGACTCATTTTTTTAGGGTCTTTTTTTTTGCAGAATGTTTGATTATATAGAGTTCTGTTCTTGTCTAACATTTGACCTTCTTTGTGTTGCTTATGTCGTCTGAGAAGGGATTCCTGATTTGTTTCAATTCCATTTTATCTTGAGCAACATTATGTTTGAAATCTTGTTTGTTTTGATTTCACTGCTTATGGAGATATTGTTTGTGAGAACAAGTTTTGGTTGCCATTGATGAATTCAGTTGACCGCTTTATTGAAGTTCTGATTAG
Source organism: Sechiopsis laciniata (assembly GCA_037833695.1). Taxonomy (NCBI): domain Eukaryota; kingdom Viridiplantae; phylum Streptophyta; class Magnoliopsida; order Cucurbitales; family Cucurbitaceae; genus Sechiopsis; species Sechiopsis laciniata. Next base: position 5,065,205 of record JBBMKA010000026.1, on the reverse strand, counting down.
TTATTTTCAAATTTTGAGGTTTTGAATATTGTTATGATTTGCTCGTGCAGAGGAAAGTTTTGATCTTAGTTTTTATCTGGAGTTATGATATTATGTTGAATTCTGAATGAGATGTATTTTCTTTTTGCTAATTATGATATGTTCGTCAATGGGTAATTTGTAATTTGTGACTCATATCTTTTAACCATGGTTAATACATTTACCTTCGTTAGTTTAGGGTTTTGATTAAACTCTAACACATGGGTGAGTAAACTCTAAGAGCTATATAAAGCTTATTCTAGGTGTCTTGCCATTTGAGAGAGTTGAGACACCATTTTAATCTCTTGAGAGATTGATTGTAATTGAGCATTTTGTTAGTGAAAATCATTTCAAGCAATTGCAAAAGGAGGCTCGGGAATAGCCAGGTTCGGGCAACGCCATGAGGAGCCTTCTCATTAGCAGGTGAGGGTCTTGAAGAAATGTCTTATTTGTGTGTGTGATTGAAAGCCTGCTCGTAGAAATGTCTAATGAACTTCGCCGTGCTGCGTAATGTTGCTCAGATTATGTTTGTGTACTTCAATCTGGAAATTCTACATAGTAGCTGACGTTACTTCTAAGTTCTAGATGTGATGTATAGGTTGAACTCTTTTGTTATGCTCCGGCCGGTTGTTACTTATGTGTCATTCATTTTTTGTAAGTGTGTACATACACTGGAACTCGTGGAACCTATCGATATAGATTTTGGGCTGTATATAGTAGCGTAATAAATTGAAAGGTTACATCATCATCCTATCCTCTTTTACTCGCAAATAAGGAGCACGGTCGTCTTACATCAAGACATCACCTAAATTGCTCCATTTATATTTTAACATATTAGATTAAAAATTAATACAATAGTTTAACTTCTTTTGTAGAATCAAATACCTTTTTTTTTTCTTTTTTTTGAAAAGTATCAAATAGATTAAGTTGCCAACAATAGCTCTACCATATATTATATAACTTATTAATCAAGAGACTACATATTCAAATTCCTCAATCCATTAATGTAATTTGGATTTATCCTGAAAAAAAAAAAAAAAAATTGGATAGGCCACCAAAGGAGTTGCAATTTGTAAAGTCTTATAGGAATACAATTCATTAATGTAATTTAAAGTATTTAAATATTGTTAGATATTCTCTGAGATTTGCTGGTAGATCGATAAGATTTGATATTTTGTGTATTGAATGGGAAGGTAGGAAGTATTCTTCTCAACCATGTAAAGTTTAAGACATTCTGATTAGTTTGAAGTAAAAAAAAAAAAGTTTTTATTTTTCATAAAGCATTTATTCGGTTGTACGAAAATTCATTTATTTTCTCTTTTGAGAGGAATTTAGTAAGCTATCCACTCCATTTGGATTCCGTCCTTGTTAGTCAGTCAAAGTAAGGTGCATAAGTTTAGGATTTATACTTAGCGTACTTTTGCTTTGCTTACATTCCCATTTACTAATCAAAGTGACAATGACAATGACACTGTGAATTTCATGGCTCTATAAATAGGGAATATTTTTTATTATTTTTCTACCGCATCAATTTGGCTTTGCATTCTCTCTCTCTCTCTCTCTTCTCTGCAATACATTATTGTTTAAACAATTTTGAATATATTAATTATCAATGGCAGTTATTCCTCCTGTAATTTTGGTGTTAATGAGTCGTACTGGAAATGGGAAAAAATGCATCTGGAAACACTATTCTTGGAAAGAAACATGCATTCGAGTCAAGAAAAAGTTCATTGGGCGTCACAAAGAGTTCCCAATTGCAGACATGTGTAAGGAAAGATGGTTAACTAATAAATGTCATCGACACTCCCGGTAAGAAACAACTAATGGTTTGATGATTAGTGCTTTTTTTTTTTTTTTAATATAAGTGGAAGCAAACAATGATGTATAATTTCTCCATTTAAATTTCATTTTTCTTACCAAAATATTTGAATTTTTCATTTTAGAAAGGAGTTTTTAGACTTCATTAATATTTTTTCTTTTCTTTTTTTTATTTAATTTAAAAAGACTTTTTTAACATATTTGAATTGAGCTTATTTTCTTTGATCATTTTCATCTCTCAAACATACTTGAATCCTGAATCAAATTTTAAAAATCATAAACAAAAACAAGTTTTTTCTTTCTTTATTTTTCGAAATATGAAAGGACTTTTTTTAATATACGTACCAATAAATTAAAATACAAAAAAAAAAAAAAAAAAATTAAAATAATATTTTTTAATTTAATTTTCAAAGTCCAAAAACTAAAAATAAAATAAATAGACCTCAATTTTCATGATTTTTAAAAACATAGATAAAAAAAAAACTTAGATAGTAAAATAAGGAAATACATGGTGGAAGAAAATCAATTAGTGAAATTAATTTTTCTGAAGGTTCAATTTATATAAACAAAAGATAAAAAATAAAATTGATTATCGTTGAGAATATAAAGATTGTTGAAATGTTAGTTAGATAAAGGATAGATGACGAATATATAAGTGATGACAATTATCTGATAGATATAAAGTTTCTTTTAGGTAAAACTAAAATTAAAATCATATGAATTTATATCTAAAATTAATAATATCATATAAATGTAGAGATTCATTATTTCTTAGACAAGACTTTGTAATGAACTCGAAGATGTACCATTTTCGAAGAAAGTGATCGAGAAATTTCCTTTCTGGATAACCACTAGTGTTATAAATTTTCTAAAAAGTACTTATATTTCTCCCCACACAATTCCATGAACATGTTCATCATCATAACTTATAATTCAACCATATGAATCAAACAACAATCTTTGGCACTAATATCTTACAACCAACAAAATATGTAGGGATGTTCAATTTATCCGGTGTACAGAATACATTGCAAGGGAAATAGTGAAATGCATTAATTTTGCAAGTGAAGGAATCCATGCAGTTCTTTTGGTTTTTTCCTTAAGAACCCGGTTCACTCAAGAAGAGGAAGCCACAATTCAAACCCTACAAAATTCATTCGGACCAAAAATTGTGGACTACGCCATTGTCGTATTAATCGGGGGGTGATGAGCTTGATGACGACAATGACGACAACGATAACAACAACAGGGATTCGCTAGAAGATTACTTGAGTAACGAGTGTCCTGTGGCCTTAAAGGACATTCTAGCGGCCTGCAAGAATTGGTGTGTGGTTTTTGACAACAAAACATGGAATGAAATAAAGAAAGATGAAAAAGTGAGTAAGCTTTTGGGTTTGGTAATTGAAATGATAGCAAAAAATGGAGGAAAGTCCTACAATCCTGGTTTCATTTCTAAGCTCAAGCTTGAGAAGGAGTTTGATAAAGTCAAAAGCAAGCTTGAACTGTCATGCAGACAAGACTTGTATAATGATCCCAAGCTTGAGGAAAAATTGAATGAGGTAAGGGTCCACATCCTTTCTTTATTTAGTTTTATTAAAATTGATAAGTTTCCTATAAATTTTGTTAAGTTTTATAGTTATCCCTCACCTTGACTTAAAGTGCTAGAAAAATGTTGAGGAATGTTGCAAAATATCAATCCTAAACTATCCATCATGCATCCTACACTCACAAAATTATTGCAATTTTTTTGGATAAAAGATACATATATTAGAGAAAGAGAGGAGTAAAAAAGGCTTGAAGGGATTACAAAAGAGTATGCCAGTTAAGAGCGATCATAACTACAGAATAATTCTTAAACAAAGATGATTTAATACTCCATTCCGCAGCGGTGAGAGTGATGCCTTCCCAAAGAGTAGGAGGAGATTTCCATTTATGCTCCGACGAGAAGATACGCGCATACCGTTCTTTCCAAACCCACCATAATATAGCACCTCTCAAATTGGTTGTCAATTCCATTCGTTGAGAGCTGACATTAAAGCAGAAAAACTCAAAGAGTAAACTATTCATATCTTCAAAATTCTAAATAACTATAGAATATGATGCCAGAATCTTGCTCTAAAGAAACTGTGAATACGGGCAAATTATGAAGATGTGATCCATCGTCTCGCTCTGATTCCAATAGAGAGCACAACGAGAAGGGCCAAGGAAATTAATCTGCTGGTGTTTCTGCATCACCTTAGCGGTGTTAATCCCTTTGTAAAAAATAGCCCACAAATTTTTTTAACATTTTTGGTGATATAATTCTTCCAGAATAAAACGTTGGGCTTCAAAAGTTGACCATTATCATTTTCACTAAGAATCATCTTCATCTCTTTGACCGAGAAACCTTGATCAGGGCATGGCTTCCAAATAATAATATCATTAAGATTATTACAGGACCTAGGCCAACTTTCGGAGATTTCGGGCCATCGAACGGTTTCTCTACTAAATAGTCTATGAGATGAATGAGGAGTCCATTCAGAAGTGGTCTCAATGCACGCTTGATTCACCTTAATATTCTTCATCGAGGATAAAGCATAAAAACGGGGATGAAGATCACACAACCTACCATTGAAAGTCCATTGATCTGCCAAAAGCTTGTGTTTTGTCCATTGTTAATTTTCCATTGGATCGAAGCTTTCATGATGTGTTCAAGTTTAGCAATATTAGCCCATGGGGAACAGAGACTTTTATACTTACATTGAGATGGAACATCCCCAATTTGATTTGAACTATATTTCTCTTTGATGACCAACTTCCATAAAGAGTCCCCTTTAGCATAAAACTTCCAAATCCATTTGCTAAGAAGAGCAGAATTTGTACACTGGATTTTATTAATTCTCATTCCTCCTAAATGCTTAGGGAGAGTGACAATATCCCAACGAACAAGATGAGCTCCACCTTGCCCGTCCACACCTTTCCAAAGAAATTTTTCTCATAATACGCTCAATCTTCTTGCAAATAGTGATAGGAGGTTAAAATATAGATAACATGTAAGTAGGAAGGTGTTCTAGCACCGCTTGAACCATGGTTAATCTTCCACCTTTAGACAAGTAAGTGAACTGCCATTGATTAAGCTTCTTTGCAATCTTTTCAATTGTACTGTCCCAAAAAGATAGAGTTCTAGGATTACCACCCAAAGGCATACCAAGGTAATTAATCGGAAGAGGTAAAGACTTGAATCCTCAGAGATTTTCCACATGAGCTTTTTGTAAGTCATCAAGATTAATGGTAGAAACAGAAGATTTTTTCACATTCACCTTCAATCCTGAAGCAATCTCAAAGCATTTAATAATATAAAAAAGATTATTGATCTTATCGTCATCCCATTTAGAAAAGAGGAGAACATCATCAGCAAACATTAAATGAGAAATGTAGGCATTGCCATTATGGAGTTTACAACCTTTGATCGATCCTTTCATCTGAGCATCAATAATCATTTTAGAAAGGTAATTCATAGCCATAACAAAGATGAAGAGGGACAAGGGGTCACCTTGACGAACACCACGATTTGCAGAAATTTTTTCTCTTGGTTCGCCATCTATAAGAATGGAATAGCTGCTAGTGAAGATACAAGCCCTCATCCATCTGATCCAAGTAGTATCGAAACCTTTCAGCCAAAAGATGGAAAGGATGAAGTTCCAATTGAGCTTATCAAAGGCTTTTTTAATGGCGATCTTAATAATGATGCCTTTGGATTTAGAGCATTGCCAATAATCCACAATCTCGTTAGCAATTAATATAGCATTGGTAATTTGCCGACCATTCATAAAGGCAGATTGTTTGGAATCAATTGTGTAAGGCATAATCGTTTTGAGCCGTTCAGAAAGAACTTTTGCAAGAATTTTATAGGGACTGGTAGTGAGACTAATAGGCAGAAATTCATTGACCTTCTAAGCTTTGTGAACCTTAGGGATTAAGGCGATATAAGTTTCATTAATAGCATAGTTGACAATGTCGTTCTGAAAAAAAATCCTGGAACATCATCATAATTGAAGGCTGAAAAATGTTCCAAAACTTTTTATAGAATTCAAATGAAAACCCATCGGGCCCGGGAGCTTTGTTGGATCTAAGACAGTCTAGACAATTTTTTTATTTCAAGTTCAGAAAAAGCGGAGCTTAGTTTTGATGCTTGCTCAGATGGAATTGGATCCCAATTGAGATTTTGAATAATCAATCCATTATCAGTTGGCCCTATATATATATATCAGTAAAGAAGTTGATAAACTTACTTGCAATGCTAGAATCAGTAACACAACTAATACCTTGCTCGTTAATGATCTCGGAAATAAAACTGTATCGCTTTCTCGCAGAACATGATTTATGGAAGAAATGAGTGTTCTCATCACCATCTGTAATCCAGCTTTTTTTAGATCGTTGATATCATTTCTGTCTTTCATGAAAAGAAAGTTGAGAAATTTCGGCCCTCAAACGAATTCTCAAAGAAATATGATCATGAGTAATAAAACCATGCTCTTCCAAGCCGTCAATATTAGCAATCTCTTTCAAGATTCTGTTCTGTTCAGTTTTATGCAAGTTTGTATTTTCACGCCCCCACACTTTGCAGTTATTGGCTAAAATTTTGAGTTTTCTGGTGATAGAATAGCCAAGATGACCATCGACCACAGCCTGATTCCACCACTATCCAATTTGATTGCAAAAGGATTGAGAAAGGAGCCAAGAATTTTCAAACTTAAAAGAGCACGGCCCCCATTTTAAGTCTTTGGATTCCAAAAAAATTGGAAAGTGATCTGATGTAGAATGAATCAAACGGCGAGAGTGGTGCAAGTGAAACTTGTCAATCCAATCCTCGGAGACTAAGAATCTGTCCAGCTTAAAGAGAGAAAAACATGCAGATTAAACCAGATAAATGAGCTGTTGATGGCGATGGGCTCAATATATAAGATTCGAAGAGCTGATAAGTCTGTTGAAGTTCCTTATACTTTTTTTAGGCGGTTTAGGAGAGGAGGATTCGTGAGACCAACGAAAGACATTGAAATCTCCTCCTAAAAGCCAATGCGGGGAGCAAACTCCATTTATATAATTCAACTCCTTCCAAAACTGCTTTCTATTCTTTCTTCGAGAAGGCCCATAAATTCCAGTACACCACCAAGAAGAACAATCTTGTAATCTAAAGCGAATGGAAAGAGAGAAATCCCCGCAAATACCTTCATCAGCAGTGAAAGATAGTCTATCACACATAATGAGAAGGCCCCCCAAATTGTTAACAGCTTCAATAGATGACCAAGCAATGCTAATCGAGCTCTAGAGCGCTTTTATATATAGAGGATGAAGGGTAACATTAAGCTTAGTTTCGGATATAATGACAATATCTGGGTTGATGTGAGTAATCTCCTGCTTGATTAAGGTCTGCTTGGAGATAGAATTCAAACCACTCACATTCCAAGCTAGCACTTTCATGAGGTGCCCATACTCCTTGGTGTGTAAACTGAGAGTAGGGATAAGAGGTCTGGGATTCCATGTTATTTTGTGCTTCCATAATTTTTTCAGTGAAGAGAATGCTATATTTGTTGTCGACCATCCATTTTGTGAGATTGTTTCTAAAATTTTCCTTTTCTGTTTCAACATCTTTGCCCAATTCAGATGGTTCATCTTTAAAGAGTTCGTCAATACTTGCCTCAATGATATCAATTGGTGTTTTGTAAACACCCTCTAGGGATTCAATGTTGTTGTTTAGTGGTCGGTATAGCGCTAGGAGAAAGATCTTGGTATTAGCTCTTATTTTATTTGAGAGGACTAGTATCATCCTATATCTAGGGTTTGTAATCCTTTCCCTAATTTAAACTTAAAGGAAAAAAAAAATAGATTGAAGGCACTAATGATCAATAAAATCTTAAAAGACTAAAAAGTTATATATGAATTCAATCTATAACCACCGTTTAACTAAAAATTTAAAAAAAAAAAAAACGTAAAACAAAACTTAAGAGAAGATTTATCAAACCACATTTATATCAGTTGATGGGTGGTTTTTATAAATTTTAAAATATGTATGCATTAAACTCCTGTTTTAGTTTTAAAGTTTTAAATTGAAATAAATAAAATGAGGTTTTTTAGGAATAGGGCAAACTGGAAAAGTATTTACAATAGTAGAAAAAAAAATTAGCAATCATAGTAAAAAATACACTATTATTAATATTCATTATATGGTATTATTAGTACATAATACTATATTAATACACAATATTGTACAATAATATATAATATTGTATTGATAATACATAATACTGTATTAATAATAAAATAATATTATATAATAAATATTAATAATACCGTAATTTTTACTATAAATGTAAATATTTTAAAATTTACATAGATCTACAATTATTTTGTGAAATTGAACTATGAGCACAATTTCCCTAAATAAAATATGGAATCTCTCTCATATAAATTTAATTTATAAATCGTATTTAGTTAATTACTTAATTAGCTGATAATTAATGTTTGTATTTTTGACATAAAATCTTAGATCATGCCCGAGATAAACAACAAGTTTCAGCGACAACTAGAAGAAGAAAGAGAAGTGTGCCGCAAAGTAGAAGAGAGATCACACCAAATAGAGAGACAATATAGAGATGGAACTGAGAAGCAAAATGAAGAAATACGCATTTCACTTCAAAGGCCAGTAGTGGTCAAGGTTGAGCAAGATCTTCATCCTCTAATTAAACGGTGCCATATTCTTTGAGATTTCGAACATATATTATATTAAAACTGCAATAATTAATATAATCATATATATATGAATTATAATTATATGTGTAATTTGTAATATATTTCAAACCTTCGTTCAATAAGGCAGCTTCTTGTCATGCGCCTAGCTATGCGTGTGTGTGCTGTAATGTAAAAAGATTGATGTAATGAATTATTATTATTATTATTATTATGTTATTATTACATGCTAATCTTACCTTAAGCGAGTTAAGAATTTTTAACTATATCAATAAAAGTAGTACCTTTTCTCTTTTCTTTTGTGCACCACCTTGATATAGTATCAGAGCTTTATATCAATATTGGATTCCTAAATTTCGATCCAATTCAAATACTTAAAAATCTAAATGGGTAATTTGGTTTCCATTTAAGTAGATATAAGTCGAATATTTGATTCCAAAATTCAGATGCAATTCAAGCAAGCAAATCAAAGTGAGTATTTCAAGGTGGTCTAATTGATTTGGAGGAAAATACCATGTTATCTAATACTTTTATACATCACCAACATGTTTTATTTATTTATTTAGGAGGGCAAATTTATAAATAAAAAAAAAAAAAAAAAAGAATTTGTTCTACATAGCACATTTTTTAAAATAATTCATTCATAGCACATTTTGCCCAAAATTCCTATTCTACCATCATTAGACTTCTATCAGTTCAGTTGATAGACTTCAATCAGTTCAGCTAATAGACTTCTATCAGTTCAATTGATAGACTTTAATTATTTTTTTTTTTTTGCCCCAAATGAATAAGTTTGGAAATTGTGCTATACATAGAATTATTTTGTATTTTTTTAATATACATGCAAAATTCCCAAAAAAAAATGGTTCTAAAAGATAAAGCGCACAACATAAATTTTAGTATAGTTCTGTTGTGCGGAAATTCCTTTCTTTTATCTTAATGGAGAAAATGCGTTAAACTTTTCCACTCAATTTGGATTCGGGTCGTGTTGAGCTGATGAATCTCGGGTGGTTAAGTTAAGGATTTATACTTAGAGTACTTGGGGTTTGCTTGAACTTTAATTTACTCATGAAAGTGACAGTGACAATGAGTTTTAGGGTTCTATAAATGAGGGAGGGTTTTATAATTTTTTACCACAAAAATTAGTGTTTAACCTCTCTCTCTATATATATGTAGTGCTGTGTGATAATTCAATCTTAATTTAATAGTAATTAAATGGAAGGTCCGATACTCTGGTGTTAATGGATCATACTGGGAATGGTAAAAGTGCAACTGGAAACACTATTCTTGGAAAAAAGTCATTCAAGTCAAGAAAAAGTTCATTGAGTATTACAAGAAGCTCCGAGATGAAGATATTTTATCATCGACGGGATGGGCGACTAGTGAATGTCATCGACACTCCTGGTAAGATTTAATTAATTTTGTAGTTTTCTTCAAAAAGGTATTTGGTTAATTTCATTCTAGTTATTATTTATTAATAAATGGGTAAATTAAAATTTTGATTCTAAAAGTTAGAATTTAATCTTTGTGATATTAAAAGTATGAATTTAGTTTTTGAAGATCCTAAATTGTTTTATATAGGAAAAGTGAGGTCACTCCTCTCTCATTTATAAGATAGATGAACTTACTCTATTTATTAACTCTATACTAATCTAATACAGTATTATAAATGAAATTAAGATTCAATTTAAAATTGATTAGCTCAAAATGATAATATGTTGAGGGGCATGTGGCCTGTGAGAGCTGCTAGCTAGTTATTCATACAATAAATTTTTAGCATGTCAGTGAGGAGCCTACTATAATTTATGAGCTATGAGGCTTAAAAAAAGAAAGAAATGTATTTACAATTCAATAACCCAACCTAAATAACCCCACCCTAGGTTAAGTTGCTCTAATATGTAAAATTGGACACATTTTTAGATTAACCAATCCAAAATTTTGGGAAGAATTGAGCCTAAAACTATTCACTTAAAAGATTATAATTGCCTTCAAACTCGTGGTCATAATCTCTTCTCCTACATTGTCTCAATTCCACATGTAAATGAGTGATATGTCTGATAGTCTTATAATCTTGAACTTAATATCTCTCACACTCACATCAATTGGATAAGTAAAAAATTACTTATAAACTAGCATTTTCATTGGTAAGAGATTTTTTGAAAGATAACAAAAAAGAGTCATGAGAATTTATGGTCAAAATGGACAACACACCATACAAATATAGAAATATTTTAAGGATTTCATGATAAGTGAAATCAGAGTCATACTCCTAACTTAATCTTGATCCTTAAAACCCTCAAGTGTCGAATAAAGAAGTGATATGAGCCTTAATTAGTACATTATAATTTGAAGAGATACTATTTAAAGGGAAGTTTGGTGGTGTACTTTGTTTGAGAGAAAGTTGTTGAGAATTCGACCACCGACTGTCACATCTCTTAAGTAGAAATTTATGAGTTTATACATAAGGAACAACATATTTATTGACATGAGATCAATTTTGTCCTTAACCTGAACTAAAATGAAACAAACCTTAAACTTACACCAACAAAATTGATACTTAGACCATATTATATATGTATTATATAAAGATTAATCAAATTATAAAAATGTTTAACAAATATAATATGCAGGGATGTTCGATTTATCGAGTGGAATAGATTACGTCAAGAGAGAAATAATGAAATGCGTTGATTTGGCAAGCAATGGAATTCACGCAGTTCTTTTAGTTTTCTTAGTAAAAAACCGATTCTCCCAAGAAGAAGAAGTGACCGTCAAAACAAAATTTATTCGGATTCAAAATCTTACACTACACCATCGTAGTTTTCACCGGTGGTGACGAATTCGACGACGACGACGATGTCACCTTTGAAGATTACTTAAGCGAGTGTCCCGTGGCCTTGAAGGACATTCTAGCGGCCTGCAAGAACCGGTGCCTTCTTTTCAACAACAAAATGCGGAGCGGTTCAAAATATGTTGAGCAAGTAAATAATCTTTTAACCTTGGTAAATGATGTGATAGCCGAAAATGGAGGCCAGCCCTTTACACACAACTTGTTTTTTAACTCGAAGCTTGAGGAGAAGTTAAATGAGGTAAAAAGCAAGCTCGAAAGTCAAATAGCTGAAGAGAGAAGCGAGGCGGCTTGCGGAAGAGAAACTCCTAGCTATGCAAAAGCAACTGGGGGATCAAATTTAAGAACAACATAAACTTATGCGTCTCATACTTGAAAGGCCAATTGAAGTCAAGACCGTGCCAAGAGATTCATCTTGCCCTATTCTTTGAGTTGCAAACATTATATTATACGATGTCACACTATATATATTTTGTTTAATAGCTGTGTTTAAGTTTTTATTAAAAAAATAAAAAATAAATAAAAGAATATGTTTTAAGCTATAATAAATCGTGTGTTGTAATAAAGGAAATGTTCAATTATATTATATTTTATATATTGTATCACAGGTATGGTGCTCATATTAATAAAGAATTTCAAATGATTTCCACCTCTGTATTGGTTGTGGATGACTTATTAGATGTTTTTTTTAATTATTATTTTGTCCTTATTTTGAAAATATCCAGTTCTGCATTAAATTGCTTATAAAATTCGTTATTGGACATTAATGAGAATTTATATCTTTAAATTATTATTTTATTAACATACTTAGACATATTTAGATAGAGAAGATTAGAAGTGAGGATGTCAGAAGAGAAAGATTTGGGAACGATTAACGTCAATTGATGGTTGGTGTTAGGAGAGAAAGTGATGAGAAATCCTTATATGAAATTAGGGATAAAGATTGAGAGGGGAAAATGTAAGAAAGCATTGTTTACTTGTTAATTAAATTTAATGTCAAACAAAACATTGTTAAAATTTGTAAGATAGGACAAGATGGCTCTCAACAACCATGATGTCCTTCCCTAATAGCGAGAACCTCGAACACTTTAGCCGACAAATTGTGACCTTAAAGAGAGCTTTTGCTTGAAAATATCTACCCATCCAATCTTGAATAATCCATCCTAGATCTCTCAAATCCATCATATTGTCAATTGCACTTTCTTTCAAAATTGTATCCAATGACACATTTTTCATTGTCTTCTTCATTACTTTTTATCATCACGTTCTCTTCCCTATCGATCATATTTTGTTTTTCGTTTGTAACCAAAGTTTGGTACCTATAGTTTGAAGAAAGTTAGAGTTTAGTTCCTATGATTTAAAAAACTAGAATTTAGTTCCTATGGTTTGAAGAAAGTTAAAATTTAGTCTCTATGGTTTAAAAACTAGAATTTAGTCCTTATGGTTTGATAAAATCTAAAAAATAGTCCTTATCATTTCTAATCGTTAGCGAATTGAGTACATGAAAATTAGTTATTCATGTGTCAATGATAAAAATGTGAGTTAAGTGACTGATTGGATAAAAAAATTAGCATGGAATAGCTAATTTTCACATGCATAATTCATGGTGATTACAAACAACATGGACTAATCATTAGATTTTATCAAACTATAGAGACTAAATTCTAGTTTTTAAAACCATAGAGACTAAATTCTAACTATCTTCAAACCATAGAGACTAAATTCTAATTTTTGAAACCATATGGACTTAACTCTAACTTTCTTCAAACCATAGAGACTAAATTTATAATTTGAAGCTCATTAATTTTATTAATAGTAAACTTTACGTAAATTACCAAAAAATTAACAAAGTTTTAGCTCTAATATTATTATCATTTGAAATTGATTTGGCAAATAGTACATCATTTTTGTTCTTCTTTTTTTTTTTTTTTTGAAAAAGATACTTTCAATTAATTGATTTATCTATTAGATAATATGAATATTCATCTCAAAACCAATTATAATAAGAGAGTAACTCACCTATCTTACAAACGTTTGGAGGGCCGGAAATTATAGAAAATGGTCAATTTTAAGAAAATATTTATAAATCTAGGCAAATTTTATAATAATTGCAATCTTATTTTATTATTTATTATTAATTGAAATACAATTCTTCTTACTCCCATTTCACCCCTACCAATTCGGTGAAGGACGAAACAAACTTCCATTTTTTTACATACTCCAAAGTCTATTATTAGTTTAATTGCAACTAATACCTGCTATTTTTTGTGTTTGCAATTTTTTTACTTTAATTTGGTCTTTTCGTTTCAATTTTTTTTTCATTGATGAAAAAAATAGAAAATTAATTATTTTATCCTTTCTATGTTGAAATCACGAAGTAGAATTATCTTTTACATTTTTTACAATTATACAAGTTGGCTTTACTTTTATCTTTAATGAATGTATTTTTGGTATTTTGTCTTTTCTATTTTACAATCATATTAATCTATTTTTAATTAATTAATATTTATTTAAGGACTATTATATCCCTAATATTCTTCTTCTATCTCAATGTCTTTAAATTGCTCACTTTGCCTCTGACCCAACATACACATCGTCGCCAGCCCTACAAATCAAAGTTGCAGAGTCGTTACATACTTGCTGGAAAAAATAAAGTCGAACCCCTCAAACAGAGGGTAGAGAAGTCATAAACGTGAAGTTTTGTTATCGTAAATGCAATTGTCAGAGTAAACATTCAAATGTGGAGACACTTATGTTCGACGACAAAAATGCCCATGTTTGACGTCGGAGAAGAAAAGCTTGCGACACTCGACACACTTCAACTAATCGACGAATCAATACTCATCCCAACAATTGCTTATTAATAATAGGACTTAAATATTGAAAAAATATTAATACTGTATTAATGACTAGACATAAAATATTTACAAATAATACGTATTAATAATGGAATACAAACAATGTATTTAGTATTAAAAACAAAAATTTATGGATAATAATATCATATTAAAACTAGTATTAATACATAAATAAACTAACAATAGGAACGAGCATTCAAATGTATTTAAAAAAATAAATATAATTTATTCTTTATAATTAACACTTTTATTAATACATAAATACATTTTATGAAACAAATATATGTTTCATACATACAATTAATATCACTATTAAATAATATTAATAATACATAAATACGATTTATGAATGACGATAGTTGAATAACATACTTTTTGAATATTTGTATATGTTCAATCGATAAATATTGTATTTATTATACTTGTATACTTCTTAAATCGATAGATATTATATTTATTATAAATAATACAACTATTATGCTGTATTTAGATATGTTGAGTATTTTTTAATGCCTTTTATTATTGAATAATTAATCTATTTTCACTAATATTTTTTAGATAAATGGTAATTGATGACCTATTCTAACAAAATAATTACAAATGTAGTCAAATTTGAAAATATTTGCATCCATATTCATAAATACAGTTCAATATTGTATTAGTAATACTCATTAATAAAGTATTATGTATTATTAATACATTATTACGTATTATTAATATAGTATTATATGTTATTAATATAGTATTATATATTATTAATATCGTATTATTATTAGTACCTATGACTATGATTGCTAAATTTTTAAAAAATAACTCAAGATCTCTTGGTCATTGGTTGTATACTAATGTCGCTGAGCAACTGTTCTTATTAGCAATGTACAAGACATCTATGGAATATGGTATTAATAAGATACTTTACATAAAAAATACAGTATCAATATATTTTAGAACTACTAATAAATTACACAACTTACTTCATTTGGTTGATAATAGAAAAATAATATGATCGAAAAATCCATATTTATTCATTAATATATGTTTGGAAGATTTTATATTTTTTTGCCAAAATCAAAACAACAATCAACAAATTTTTTAGGAGATAATTTTGGATCGAAAGGGGAAGTTGAAAAGTGCCCCCGATTCGGGGATATTTTTTTTTTTTAATGAAAATTTAGTGCTTTTCTATTTTACTAAATGTTGGTTTATAATGGAGGATGTTTATGTAATTAATTACACAATAAAAAAAATTAATAATAAGAGAGTAACTTACCTATCTTATAAATGTTTGGAGGGCTCCCCACCTTTCTAATGTGGGACAATAATAAATCTTTAACGGGTTATGTCTACAACATACTAAAAATAATAATTTATGGATGAAGAAGAGAAGGATGAATCCCGTTAAAAGGAAGCTCATCAATTTTTCTAAAAATGAACGTGCATAACTACATTGGAAGAAAATATGATTGGAGTTTTCTGAGGAGCATCTGCAAAGATGGCACCATTGAGTTATTTGGTGTATAATGAAAATTAACATTAGACGCCAAAAGGAGTAATAGTCCATTGACATCATCTATCACATATTAACTAGTTAGTTATGGATTTGTCTCAAATACTATTGAATTAAAAACAAACATTAAGTATGAAAATATAAGTTTAAAGTGAACTTAACCGGTCGTAAGGTACACGTTGTTGATTAAGAGGTTTAAAAAAATTTGAATCTTAATCTCGTAGTTACTAAATCATACAAAATATCACTACAACTTTATTCCTTTTAAACAATTTAGCCCAACAAACCATAACACTAAGGGGGTGTTTGTTTGTCAATTTTAAAGAGGATTTACATTGAGCATTTACTAACTATTCCTAAAAAAATCATATTCAAATGAGCTATTGTAACTACTCAAAACAACTCCTCATTTCTAACCGGTTAAAATAACTCTTCATTTCTAATAATTCTTTTCTAACTTTTCAAAATAACTCCTCATTTCTAACAACCCATTTCTAATCATTCATTTCTAACTACACAGAATAACTCATTTTTAACCATTCATTTCTAATCATTTATTTTTAACTACTTAGAATAATTCTTTATTTTAAATCTACATCCAGACAAGTTATTGTGTCTAGCTCCTCTACAAAAGAAAATTACACCCAAACAACCTTTTGGCTGCAACTCTTTTGTAAAAATCTACAATCCAAACAAATTATTACAACAATCGCAATTTTTTAACTCGTCAACAACTCCCAGACATGAAGGAAAGAAAGGGAATAAATGGTATTTTGAGGTGGGCTTCTACGCGTAAAATTAACTAAATATATTTTCAGCAAGTAAAAGAATACCATAGGAAGAAACCACTACGAAGAGAGAACTCGCAAGTAGAATGCCCATTGACTTGAAAATCGGGAGTGAAAACCGATGAATTTGTTGAATAAACTTAAATGTTATTGTATTGTATTTAGAATATTATTAATTGGGGCTATAATTAAGGAATTTATGGGAGCTAATTAAGGAATTAGTAGATCCTTAATTTAGGAATTGGTGGGAAACATTTTTTGTAAATGAAAAGGCCAAATATGGAAAAGCCTTGGAGACCAAGTTTGTAATAGGTTATAAATAGAGTGCTCATTCCATAGAGCAAAGTAGAGAACAAGAGTAAGTGCGAGAGCAAAAGAGAGAGTGAGAAAGTAAGAGAAACTTGTAAATAAACAAGTAAAGAAATAAAGAGTTAGCATTTAGAGAATCTTGAGTGCCTTATCTCTCCAATCACGAAGCGAAAAGCTTGAGTGATTGTTTTATTGTTTTGTTATTCGCTTTTCATCATTAACAAATTAGTATCAGAGCCGATGGCGAACGTGACGAGTCAAATGTCGCTGCCACGATTGATGAAAGTAAATTACGAGAATTGGAGCATTCAGATGAAAGCTCTTCTCGGATCTCATGATGCATGGGATGTTGTCAAAGAAGGTTTCAAAGAACCAGAAGATACTTCGGCTTATATGACGAATCAAGCCAAAGCATTGAAAGAGACGCGATCAAAGGATAAGATGGCATTATACATGTTGTTCCGAGCAATTGACTAATCGGGCTTTGAGAAGATTGTGAGTGCAACTAATTCAAAAGAAGCTTGGGACACTTTAGAAAAGGTGTTCAAAGGAGCCGACTGAGCCAAGCAAGTGTGTCTTCAAACTCTTCGCGATGAGTTGTGGAGCGAGGAGCATAAAGATGAAGGAGTCAAAAAACGTATCTGACTACATCACGCGTGTGCAGACAGTGGTGAACCAACTCAATCGTAATGGAGAAAAACTAACCGATGCGCGAGTTGTGGAAAACCAAAAATTTTAAAAAATGTTGTGTGCGCATTAGAAGAGTCAAAGGATCTTAGACGCTCACTATTGACAAGCTTGTCGGTTCTCTTGGAGCACACGAGCAATGCAAGAACAAGAAGAAGGAGGAAACACTAGAGCAAGCTCTTAAAGCCAAGGCGTCTGACCTGCGATTTTCGATGCAATTATATCTACGTAATTAATGATTTCTAAGCTTAACCTATTGCAAAATGTGGTTTTAGAATCGCTACATGCAAGTATACACGATCAGAATGCAACAAGTGTTAAGTATTTATTTTATCGTTCTCTACAGTGATTGATGTCTAGAATTGAAGTTATGAGCTTAAGAGTTATGCAATAAAATAAAGAAAAATGAGTTTGATAGTTGTTTTGGGTTTTTCCTACGACTCTAAGTATGAAATAAACAAATAAGCATAGGTAAAAATTGCGGATGCAAAAATTGCTAAACCTGCATAAATGGTAATTAAATGTCATGCTTCCCTATTCGAATAAGTGTTTTCCACACTTAATGATTTATAACTAACCCAGCTTTCATTGTGGCTAGTCATACTAAACCTGGGTGATGCATGCAGATGTCTCTCAAATAGAGTCATTATTTAGGACATTTTTTAATCATTTGTTTGGTCTTATCATATGAAATCGTATGCAAAAAAGAGAATGTAATGAGTAAAAAGGTGAGTTAGACTAATGCTTACGCGTTAGGGGAATTAATTGAGGAATATGCATTATGACACTAAAAATGCTAAATTTACACTTTAAATGCATATTTGGACATTAGTAGAATTACATGAATAGGTGGCGGGCTAAAATCAAGTAAATTTGAAAAACGCGGAAGGAGGTGGGCAGAATTAACGATGGTGGGTCGTGCCCGCCACAAAATGTTGCTTTTAGTTACTTTCAATGGCGAGCACGGCCAGCCACCAAAAGCCCGCGTTTTCATTTTCTCCATTTCGTCTCTCTGATTTCCTCATTTCCTCCGCCAAAAATCCTTCTTCAATAAAAAAAAACCCTCTCTCCCGCCGCCACTTGTTCTTCTACAAATCCTCTTCGCCGCCGCCATTTCTTCGACAACCCATCTCTGCCGCCACCATTTCTTCTACAACCCATCTCCACCGCCGCTATGACTCCGATTTTTCATTTCTTCCTCTCCGCCACCGCTAGTTTTGGGCATTTTTCTAACTTTGGACATTATTTCTTCACAAATTTGGTAATTTATTAGTCGCTAACTTTTTTTAGACTCTTTTTAACTAATTTCTTTCCAAATTTATGTTGTAATCTTTCCATATATAACTCTTGGTTCAAATTTGTGCATTTATTTCAAATTTATGCATTTGTATTTTTTGCAATTTGTGCATTTGTTTCATTTAGCCATTTGTTTCAAAGTTAACTTAAGAACCTCAAATTTGGGCATTTCAAAGTTTGCTTGTATTATTATAGCTTAGATTGGTGAATTAATTTGGGCATTTATTAAACTAAATTGTTCTAGCTTGGTATCATTGAACCAATTTTGATTCATAGGTTGAAATTGTATACTTTGATTGGATCGATAAATTGATTTACATGTGTGACACCTACTTTGATGGTTGAAATAATTGTATTGTTTTAGAATTAATTGAGTTAATTTAAGTTGAGTTAAATATGTGACTCGACTCTACTTTGTTTTAAAAAATTTGTAGGTTAAGTTTCTCTAGTTAGCTAGATTTATAAACAAGGCTATAGATAAGTCGTGGATGTTTAAGGATCGGATGTCACCAGAATACGGTTTATATTTATAAGCAATGCAATACGACATTCGAAATGGTTAAATTTCGTTTATTGTCCATGTTTGAAATGTGTGAACACCAAGTACCAAAATGTGAATGTAATAAGAGACCATTTATTTTTTAATGGGATCGATACAAGTTATAATACATGGATTTGGCCTGGAGAATCAATATTGAGGAAAAGGAACATGGAAAGAGTTCGAATATATGATGTTGTAGATGAAAATGTGGATGACCCAGATGACCCAATAGGGATGTTTGAGACTGCACAAAATTATTTTAACGACAAATTCCATATCTTTGAGGAAGCATTAGAGGATGCCAAAAAACCATTATCCCCTAATTGTAAAGGTTTTATCAAGATATCAACACTGATTAAACTTTATAATTTGAAAGCAAAGTATGGATGGAGCGATAAAAGTTTCTCAGAGCTGTTAGAATTATTGAGCATTTTATTGCCTAGTCCTAATGAAATTCTGATATCTGTCTATTATGCTAAAAAGATTTTATGTACCTTACGAATGAAGTATGAAAAGATCCATGCATGCATCAATGATTGTTGTTTGTATCGAAAAGAACTTGTTGATGCAGAACTGTCCTACCTGTGGAACATTGGGATGGAAGGTTAAGAAGAATATGAAAAAATGAGTGAAAAATATTCCAACAAAAGTCATGTGGTATTTCTCTTCTATTCCAAGATTTGAACGAATGTTTCGAAGTAAATAACCTTCGAAATTATTAACATGACATGCGACGGACCGCCAGGTCGATAGGTATATACGACATCCAGCCGACACACTCTCATGGAAACAAATAGACGAAAGGTGGCCTGATTTTAGTTTAGAAAAGAGGTACCTTCGTCTAACCCTATCAATAGATGAAGTCGATCCACACGGTGATAAAAGTACTAGATAAAGTTGTTGGTCAGTTATGTTAGTGACTTACTAGATATAAATGGTATCGAGTTTGCAACGGCTTTGGATAGCACAAATGAAGAAGACCAAATTTCACGTCTAGCTAATAGGTTAGATAAGATGACGCATCTTAATCAACGAGTATTCTTTCCCTTCAATTCTGGGTATGTGTTCCAACTTTTGCATTTTTTATACCTATTAATTACGTTTGTATCAGAATTTTAATATTCGTTAAATTGTATAGGAACCACTGAATTTTACTCATCCTAATTCCTGCTGAAAACACATTGTATGTTTTCAACTCGCTCGGTTAAAATTCGTTGAACCAAAGTTTAGCTCGTGTCATAAATACATAAGTTTCTAGATTACTAATCTTTTAAACTTTGAATTTATTTATTTTATCATTCTAAATTAATAACTATCAACTTCATTAATATAGTGCCTACCGAGTATGACAATTAAGACACATGCCGAAGGCATTAAAATTAAATTGCAAATGGGTGAAGGTAAAGTTGAATCAAATTCTTTTGTTAGTTATTTTTTATCATGTTGAATTATCGTACTACGTATGTAACTATTTTGTTTCACTAGTGCCCTCAACAAATTGGATCATTAGTATGTGGATTCTACGTCCAACTATTCATATGGAAGATGATGTACAACACATCCACGCACCTATTGAAACTTGTAAGTTTTTTGTTTTATACATTCATGTTAAATATAATCATATATATATATATATACACACATAAAAGGTACACTAATTAGGTGTTTTTAATTATATGTCTTAATATTTGTAGTTCAGCGCTGGCCCGACCTCATTCACTCAAGCCCGGATTGATGAGGTACGAGTAGAATGGGCAGAATTCATAGCTAGACATTTGATACAAAATTATTGTTTGTTCTTTGTTTAGGTATATGGGGAATGAAATTTAGTGTTTGTTCTTTGTTTTGTGCATCTGTATGTAGTTTCTCTGAAGGGACAAAGTCTCATCGTATACTGTATTTTGCATTCTGTTATATATAGGTGAAATGTTGTTATATATAACAAGTGAAATTTTTGGGAAACTTATTATTGTGAGGTTATGCTGCCCAAATTTTTGGTGCATGTCCATGCATGTGATTATAGAAGTTAGAAGTTAGAAGTTAGGATTCCATGCATGAGTTAGTGGTGATTAGATTTTCTGTTAAAGTTAGAAATTTGGGAATTAGAAAAGTATAGATGTTGTTTAATGATATGGTGGTAGGTTTGATATCATTTGAAGACAATCAATTTTTTTTTTTTTTTATAAAGTGATAAGGTCTTTTAATGGAGAGCACAATACATTATTATTTTTTTTTATAAAGTGATAATGTATTTTAATGGCGGGCACAAACGAGTGGACCATTTTAATGGCTGGAGAATTTTTTTAAAAAAAGCATTGGTGGCGGGCACAGTTAAAAGGCATTGGTGGCGGGCCGTGCCCGCCACCTATTATGCAAAGGCGCTCGTGTTTTGGTGGTGGGTACGGCCCGCCATCTGTTGTAGGCAAGCCATCAATTCGATACAATGTCATTTACATTGGTGGCGGGCTGATGTCTGCCATTTTTTATAAATGATAGGGGCCGCGCCCGCCATTTATTCTTGAAATTCTACTAGTGGGGAATAGCTAATGCTAAGAAGCAATTTTTATAGGAATTGCGATGCAGAGCAAAAAATCAAGCAACGTGGATCAACAAGTATCAATGCAGAGCTACTCTATGTGAGGACAGAAGTTTGGAAAAGATGCCATGGCCTGACGAGCAAATAAGGAAGGAATTAAGTGAAGACGCAACTGTTGACTAACCAAATAGATAAAGATACAAATTGCAAAAATCATGGGAGTCATTCCTTAATCCATCAAGACGAGATTGGCAGAATCAATCAGTAGAAAGCTGTTGTGCTAATGTAGCTGCAGATTCAAATCTGGAAGATTCGAGAAGACCTAGAAGAAGACTATAAGAAGAGATCAATACAACCATTATGAGGGGGGAACCCGAGAGAGTTCACCACCATTTTTATTGCTTTATTTACGAAGACTCATTTTGCTTTTCAGTAATACTATTTCAGCATGTTATTTTTAATGTCGTCATCTGTGTTGCTTGTTTGCATTATGAACTAATTTCGTTAAAGTTAGGTTAGAGAAAAGTAGAATAAGCTTACGCATGTGTAAAACAGATTTAGGGAGGAACAAATAAGAGCATGTTAATTAGGTTCTAAACTTAATAGTAAGTGTTAACCAACTATTTACACGCGCTAATAGGTTGTAAATCGGAAGAGGAAATAACTAAGGATAGTTTGCATATTCAGTACGTTAGTATTAAGTCTTTCGTGCTTTAAATAAGAGTTTAGGAATAAACACGTAACTACTGCATACACTGCGCTGGTTGAATTACATTGAGTCGCAGATGTTCATTTTGCACTTGGATGATGGAACACTTCTTAGGTGCAAGATCGACGATAGACGACCGGAGGAGAAACTTGTATCGTTAAATCCTCGTTCATTTTGCATTTCTTAGATGATCAAACACTTCTTGGGTGCAAGATCAACAATAAACCACCGGAGGATAAACTTGTCTTATTAAATCCTCATTGATGATGGAACACTTTTGGGGTGCAAAATAGATGATGAATGGAACACCGAAGGATAAACTTGTCTCGTTAAATCCTCGTTGATGATGGAAGACTTCTGGGGTGCAAAATAGATGATGGATGGAACACTGAAGGATAATATTGTCTCATTAAATCCTCCTTGATGGTCATTTTGCACTTCTTGAATGATGGAACACTTCTTGGGTGCAAGGTCGGCAATAGAACACCGAAGGATAAACTTGTATTGTTAAATTCTCGTAGTGGTTAATTTCGTACTCCTCTCGTCAAGTGCTCTTCAAAATGGAATATACTTCATTTGCTTAAGTTCACTGAAGGCTTCTTATCAAAGAAATAGCAATATATATATATATATATATATATATATTTATTTATTTATTTATTTATTTATCTGAGTAACAATTGAACCTTGGGTAACTCGGTTGTAAAAGTAGAAGTCCCTATAAAAAAAAGAAAAAAGAGTTTTAGCTAGCGATTACAACAGCACCAAACTTAAAAGTTGCTTTCAACATAGCCAGAATGTATTTAAAAGCAAAGTTGGAGGAATATTTAGCAATTTGTGTCTAAGAAGATGTACAAAAAGTACGGCAGAAGAAAAATCTTCACCTCCAACAAAAAAATTGTTAGCCAAGGAACTGTGATGAGTTTGATTCTTATTTATACAAAATGGTTACTGGCCCACTTTTGACAGCAACAATAAAAGTGTGTGGCAAACTCAACACCAAAAATATTCTAAATCAATTTCAATGACATGCGAAAGAAAGAAATTTTTTTTAGAGGAACATGGAAACAAGTTGTGAATTCTTGAAGGAAAAAAAAAAAGCATTTTGGCACAGACGCACTTACAAACAAGTTCATGTGCATTTGGTGTTGGAATAAACTTAAATATAATTTAATGTATTTGGAATAATTGTTAATTGTAGAAATTAGTGGGTAGACAATTAAGAAATTAATGGGTTGTCAATTTAGGAGCTAATTAAGGAATTAGTGGATCGTTAATTTAGGAATTAGTGGGAAGCATTTTTTGTAAGAACTTGAAAACCAAGTTTGTAATAGGCTATAAATAGAGTGTTCCTTCATCGTGAATTAGAGAGACAAATGTAAAGCGAAAGTGAGAGCATTCGAAGAGAATGAAGAGAAAAGTGTGTAGAGATTTTTAGAGAGCAATAAAAGAAAGTGTTATAAAGAAATTTTTGTTTTGTTGTTTTATTTGCGATTTTAGTTTCTACAAATTGATATCAGAGCCGATGGCAAACGTGACGGGTCAAATGTCATTGCCACGATTGACGAAGGCGAATTACGAGAATTGGAGCATTTAGATAAAAGCGCTTCTTGGATCTCATGATGCAATTGAAGTTGTCGAAAAAGGTTTTGTAGAACCAGAAGATACTGCAAATTATACGGCGGTTCAAACCAAAGAGTTGAAAGAGACACGTTCGAAAGATAAAACAACATTGTACATGTTGTTCCGTGCAGTTGACGAATCGGCCTTCGAGAAGATTGCAAGTGCAACTACTTCAAAAACAATGTGGGACACTTTAGAGAAAGTGTTCAAAGAAGCCGACCAAGTGAAGCAAGTGCATCTCCAGATTCTTCGCGGCGAGTTGGAGAGCATAAAGATGAAGGACTCAGAAAGGGTGTCTGACTACATGAACTGGATTGCATTCCGGGTGCTAATATAATCGTATAGTAATTAACTCAGAGAAAACTTAAAGCTAAGTATGACTTGGAATCGCTTACTCGCAAGTATACGCAGTTGGAACTGCAGCAAGTAATAAGTATGTATTTTATCGATCTCACAAAGACTTTGCAGCGCATCGATATAAGTCAAGGTCAAATGTAACGAACAAAAATGTGGTTTGAGACCCACCGAAAACCCAAAAAATATGGACTAGTACCCACCGAAAACCAAAATTTATGAACTAACCTAAAATCTCTTTTTATTACATAAATGTGTTCATTTTGGCTAAATATTAAGTATCGTCCACTCCATGGCACCAATAGATATCCATAAATTGAAATTTTTGAAAAACATTAAAACCCAAAATATTCGCCTTTTCTCTTTCGAACCCCTATTATTTTAGCTAAGTAATTAAACATTTTGGGCCAAATATTTGCTGGTTACGTCACATGGATTACCCCTAGAACTCCATTAGAAGAAAAATTGAGAATATAGATCCTGAACGTTGAAACTGAAACCCCCAAATTTTGGACTAAGACCCACCAAAAACCCAAAAATTATGGACTAGTACCCACCGAAAACCCAAATTTTTTAACTAACCTAAAATCTCTTTATATTACATAAATGGGTTCCTTTTCGCTAAATATTAAGTATCGTCCACTTCATGGCACCAACAGATGTCCATAAATTGAAATATTTGAAAAACATTAAAACCCAAAATATTCGCCTTTTCCCTTTTGAACCTCTACTTTTTTAGCTATGCAATTAAAATTTTACGCCAAATATCTGGGGACTTTAGGTCACATGGATTACCCCTACAAGTACATTACGAGAAAACTGAGAATATACATCCTGAACATTGATACAGATATCCCAAAATTTTGGACGAAAATCCAAAAATTATGGACTAGTACCCACCGAAATTCCAAAATTTTCAACTGACCTAATATCTCTTTTTATTACATAAATGTGTTCATTTTCGCTAAATATTAAGTATCGTCCACTCCATGGCACTAATAGATGTCCATAAATTGAAATTTTTGAAAAACATTAAAACCCAAAATATTCTCCTTTTCCCCTTCGACCCTTATTTTATTAGATGAGTAATTGAACATTTTGCGCCAAATATCTGCTGGCTTTAGGTCACATAAATTACCCCTACAACTCCATTACAAGAAAACTTAGAATATACATCCTTTACGTTGATGCCGAAACCCCAAAATTTTGAACTAAGAGCCACCGAAAACCTAATAATTATGGACTAGTACCCACCGAAAACCCAAAATTTTTAACTAACCTAAAATCTCTTTTTATTACATAAATGTGTTCCTTTTGGCTAAATATTAAGTATCTTCCACTCCATGGCACCAACAAATGTCCATAAATTGAAATATATTTGAAAAACATTAAAACCCAAAATATTCGCTTTTTTCCTTTCGAAACCCTATTTGTTTAGCTTAGTAATTGAACATTTTGCGCCAAAAATTTAAATATTAAGGACAGGTGTCTTAAGTATTGTGGACTCTGCTGCCAACAATGCAAGTGTGTGCCCTCTGGAACCTATGAAAACAAGTCAAAGTGCCCTTGTTACAGAGACAAGTTGAACTCCAAGGGCAAATCTAAATGCCCTTGATTTCATTTATGTTCCTTCACTTGAAATCTGCATGTTCTCACTTCTCAGTCACTTGAATCAAGTTTATTTTCTTTCCTGCAGTTTCTTAAATGTGAGCCTGTGTCTGTATTATGAACAAATCAATTTGTTGAATCAGACTGAAACATATTAAAGCTAAAGACCATACAAAGTGAAAGCATCCTAACTAGTTATAGATTAATGCTCTCGTTTTCTTTTCTTTTTGCACCTATATTTTTCTTTTTGATAACCGGAATCATTCAGCCCACTACATATCCAGGGACACCTACGCTCGTCCCAAGGCCTGGACTCAAGAGACAATAAGAAATTTTATAATTAAGCTCACTCGTGGGTTTTAAAACCTTGAACCTCTAAAAGTATTTTAGAGAGTCCAATGCTTTAACAACGAAGCCATCCCTTGGAGACCTTTTTGCGCCTATATTTACAGAAATAACTCATGTATATGCAACATCTGAATCTAATACATTGATAGAATCCAAGTATCCTGAATCATAAAAGATAGAAGAACTACAGACATCTCAAGTTATTTGAGGTACTTGGAGCCTGTCTTGAGTACCACTCAAGCCTAAGCCACTAAACAATTGCCCCATTCATTTTTCTTCCCTTCACTGTATTTATAACCAATCTTCTCTAACAACTCCTTAATACCTAACAATACTCCCATTCCTATCTCCTATCATACACCATGGACAGACTTGTAAGAGCCATATACAGTTTAAGACGTGGTCACTTCCAGATTTCGAGCATTTGTCATATGAGCTCATTTCGACTGAAGCAACTGAGTAGTGCCCGAGCCTGCAAGTAGCCAAAATTTCCTTTATCAAAACCTATTGTGAAATTGGAATCATAGGAAATCACAATTCAGGGCAGTCATGTATGTACCTTTTCCTTGGCCCTTGCTGTGCCTGATTGTGACAGTACCACTAATGGTGGGATAGCGCCCTCTCGGATTGCCATGATGCGGAATCTACTAGTGATTGCACAAAGCCTCAATAATGCAGCAGCTGCATACTCTTTTGCCCTTGCAGAACCTAACTCGACAGTGTCGACCAACAAAGCAATACCGCCCTCCCGTACAATTTCAATCTTTCCTTCTTCAATTGATGCAAGATTTGCTAGAACAACTACTGCCTTCTCAACCATTCCAGCAGCTGGATTCATCAACTTCACCAGATGCTTGATAGATCCAGCCTCCACAATCTTAGCCTTGTTTTCAGAAAGCAAGGACAAATTAAACAGTGCGGTGGCTGCGTCTTTCTTTCCCCGAGGTGTGCCATCCCTCAACAAGTCGACTAGAGGCCCAATTGCTCCAGACCTCCCAATGTAAGCCTGGTTATCCTCAACCACTGAAAGACTACCAAGAGTAGCAGCGGAGCTCTCCTTTGCTTCCGGGCTCCCAGTTTGAAGAAGGTGAATCAAAGCTTCGATTGCATTAGTCTTAACAATGATAGTTTTGCACTTATTGTCGATTGATAAGTTCACTAGTGCTGTAACAGCATTCTCTTGAATCTTTGTGTCTGTAGAATTTAGCAAATTGACTAAAAGGCTAATTGCCCCATAGTCTGCAATCACCCTCCTATTTTTCGAATTAAGCTTGGTAAGCAATCGCATTTCAGCTGTAGCAGTCCTTAAAGTTTCAAGTGAATCGCCGGTCATGTCCTCAACCAACTTTTGAACTTTGGCTTTGATGCTAGTGAGATCAGAACTAGCATCAACCACATGAGCAGAAACCATTTCTGAAACAAACCTTTCAGATGGTTGTTGGCATGATGTTTGACCTTGAGCTTTTTCGATCAACATTTGAGATAGGAATTTTTGTTCCTGTCAAAAGTATGATCAAAGTGAAGTCAGTTAATGGCTTGAGTTTACCTCGCGGCTATCCTTGGTGGAAGATATTAGCCCACTGATACTTTGTTGTCTTGAAATGACTTGTAAAGAATAAGGAACTGCTTGATCAGAGGCAGGTCTAATATCCAAGTACTTTCTGAAGAATTCATAAGGATGTGGAATGTAAATGATTGCAAGAACAAACCAGTTAGGTCCCATTTGATAACTATTTTGTTTTTTATTTTTGTTTTTTGAAATTTAGCCTACAATGATTACTCCAACCTACGGTTTTTCATACTTTCATATCTACAGTTTACCTATGTTTTTTAAAACAAAATCAAAAATTAAGAACTAAAAAAGTAGCTTCCAAAAACTTTTGGATTTTGGAATTTGGTTAGGATTAAAATACTTCCCTTTTAGAGAATTTGAGAAAAAACAAACTTCAATTTCAAAAACAAAAAACAAGAAATCGAATGGTTGTCAAACTGAGCCTTAGAAAACAATGAACTCGTAACTTACAAGCTATAATTAAACAATGAACACGTAACTTACAAACTAAAATTTACATGGTCGTTGCTGCCTATTTCTCAGCAGTTTCCAAAGTCATAAATTGAAGAGTCGAGACCATCATATGAAAACATTTAACAACCAACAACATTCTCAAACAGAGCTTCAAAAATTTTCATAACTTCTTCAACTTTTAACAATGTTTCATAACAAAGTTCCCATAAATCATCAATCAATAGTCCAGTCAAGAATATCAGAAGCCATTCCTTGATTACATTTATTAGCATTTCAGCTTTTTGGTTATATTCTCTGAATAACAAAGACCCATCTTGACTGTACAGACCTAAATTAAAGGCACTTACGGATATCACCGTCACAGAACCACACCTAATTCAAAATTAGAAAGATTCCACCAACTAGAGCTATAGTGACCAAAGAGGTTACTCATTCGAATCTTAACCTCCAAATGTTGAAAAGAAAGTTGTATGAAAACAATGAAAACGAGACAAAATATAACAATTTACATAGTTCACTAATAGTGTATTAGCTATGTCCACGCGTAGAAGAGAGAATTTTTTATTGAGAAATAAAAATACAAATGTGGATTGTGGATCAAATTAGGGTTAGAGTTAGATTTTATATAGTGATCCCTATTACAACATATAACCCAATACGAAAATATAAACCCAATAAAACATGGTATACTCCAAAATAGCATATCTCCAAGCCTCCACCGAACAGCGAGAGCCTGAGTAAAAAATCGTGGGCCATCATAGTTTAAAGGCATATCTCAACTTAAAAGATTCTAACTACAGAGAGAACAATAACAAAGTGTTCTATTTCTGAAAGAACACATGAAAAATACAATAAAACATGGAGTGGTTATCCAAAATAGCATGGAAATCGTCAGAAGTGGTAGCAAATAAGAGCAGCTATTGAAAACTCCAACTTACCTAAAGTGTTTCCTATCGTAATTATATCTAAACAAAATCTAGTTCGAAACACCCATCTCATAAAATGCACACCAAAGCTTAAAATCTAAGAAAAAATCCCGTGTGCATAGCTAAAAAAAATATCGATGAAGGAAACGAAATTGGAGGAAAACGAAAATTACCCAAATCAAAACAAAGCCCGAGAATAAGGAAGAATGTTATTTTTCGTCTTTCCCTTTTCTGAATTTCCTTTTCTGGGAGCTTCTAAACTTTTTTTCTGAAAAAACTGTTGCAAATCAGAAATGGAAAATTGGGAGTGTTGGTTGATTATAAGTAATGGGTCAATGGCCGCCGTTGCTCGGAGGAAATCCGTGGCACCGCCGAGACCCAACCACCACCACAAGAATCTTTTTATTTTTTTAAGATATAAATCGCTTTAAAAGTTTTTTGTTATCATCTTCCATTTCTCTATTTTAATTTTAGAAATGAGCTAAGGTTTCATAACTTGTAATTGGATATTATCTCATTAGGAAAAAATAAAACTGATGTAATAATATTCACCCACAATAATTAAATAATTATATTGTCAAATTATACGCTAGCACATGAACTATTTTGTCCATTATAAAATGATTTAAGGGTCAATTTTATGTAAAAAAGAAAAAAGAAAGGGTAATAAGTTAATTTATAATAATTACTTACCAAAAAATTAATTTTGTATGTTCTTTGACATTTAAATATTATAAGGCCATAAAGTATGTTTAAAAATATTAGTGGAAGTACACATACAATCACCATACAATTTTTTATATATATATTTTTAGTCATTAAACTAAAACAAAGTCTAAAAATCTTAAACTTATAATTATGTGCTTAATACGTTTTATTTTTATATATAGTTGAATTTTTTTAATTATATTATTTTAAATAAAATTGATTTTTTTAAAGAAATAATCAAATTAATTTTCTTTTATAGAAAAATAAAGGATATTTTGCTTATATAATAAAAAATGATGAACTATTTTCATTTATAGCACAAAATCAAAACTAATTCATCTGTAGTAGGAAATTTAAATTAAGTTCTATCAACAATAAAAATCAATAGTGATATAGAATTCAATCAGTAATAGATTCATTTTATCACTCTTTGAGTTGTACCCTACCACTAATAGAAATCATATGTTACAGATGAATTATTTTATAAATTATGCTGCAAATATAATACAAGAGGTAGAATATACTAAATTCTCTAAAATAAAACAGAATTTTATATTTAAAGAACCATGATCTTTTAAATTTGTGTACGGTACATTGCTATTCTAAAAAAGCCTATGAAATTGAATAAGCATTCAACTATTATACACAAAATTAAAATTTTAACAATTTACACACAAAATTGAATGTTTAAAGATGTTAAATTCTTTAAAAGCTCAAGAAAAAATATTCGATAAGCTTAAATAATTTAATAATGAAGAGATTATATTCGAATCTCTCCTTTTCAAATATTTTGATAAATTTTTTAAAGAAAACATTCAAAGTTATTAAACCTGTAATTTAATGTTTTTCTATTTATAACAAATCTCTAGTTTTGTATGACTATCTTTTTTAATTTGTATTTA
Source organism: Sechiopsis laciniata (assembly GCA_037833695.1). NCBI lineage: Eukaryota > Viridiplantae > Streptophyta > Magnoliopsida > Cucurbitales > Cucurbitaceae > Sechiopsis > Sechiopsis laciniata. The sequence goes on along the minus strand of JBBMKA010000026.1, from coordinate 5,034,069 downwards.
TTTGTATTTATTTATATATATGTTAGTGTTCAGACTAGGATACATCGTCGAACCTTACAAGTGTTAAAAAAATTCGTAAAAAATTAATTTCTAAATATGTGACCACCATGAATTAAACTCATTACTTTAAAGATCTGTTTATCCACTCCAACCACTTCATAATGGTTTTTATTTTGTATTTAATAGGTTAATATTAGATTCAAAATTGAGGGATGATGATTTTACAGATACACGTTCTAGTATTGTATTTATTAGATACTTAATTTTTAAAGATTATCAAATAAACTAAAATGTTATTAGATACAAATTTATTTTTTATTTTTTTATAATAATAGCAACTTTTGAACTTCATGCACTTAAATAAAATTGATTGATTATTTGTTTCAAAAAAAAAAAAAAAAAAAATATATATATATATATATATATAATTGATTATGGAAGACTAACACTTTACCAAACCTACTTTTTTCAAAATAAAATTGAATATAGAATTCATAAACCTATCGGTCGTAGTCCACTCTACCAAACCTACTTTTTATTACTTGAAATCTTACCAAGCCTACTTGTAATAATAATATAATATATCAGATAATGCGTCCTCGTCACATAAAGTTTTGAAATGCCTTCTATATAGTTTTTGTAATGAAAAAAAATTCTTAACTAATAACTTTTTAGTCAGCCACGTGGTCCCCATCGTATAATTATGCCCCCCTTGAGAGCTCGACTGGAAGGAAATTCCTTCTTTCTTTGGGACTTTGACCTTCACCGATGACGAAGAAGTTCGATGAGCAAGATGATTGAGGCTTCTTGTATGTGTGATGTGGATCTTAAAGTAACTTCCTTGAAGAGCTGGAGAGAGAGTTGAGGAGGGTGTGCAAAAGAATCGACAACTTGAAGAACCTATAGAACTGGACGGGTTGAAGGATTGGCCAAGGTTGGTCCAAACATGTCCCCTAATCCAATCCAATTCAAACTATGTACACCCTTAGAGCTAAGCTTTGAGCTCGAGAAGCTATTTGTTAGGTGTTGTTTGGAACTTGTTGGAGGTGGAAGGGTTATGGTGCTTTCCATCTTAATTATCGTTGGTCATGTTAATAGTGTTAGGGATGTTGTGTAAACAAAGAACATTAAGTTCAGTGCTAAATTATAATAAATGTGTTGATTTTTATATTCAATGGTTGTCAATTTATTTATCCACACAAGTTTTAAATCCAAAGTTGTTTGATGAGAACTCAAATAGTATGTGGAGACATACACGAAGAATCTTATTTGAGTAATAAGGAAAGTAGGATTCTCACAAAATGGAATTTACTCATTTCCATTTTAGAAAAGTAGATGAGTGTCTCATTACTAGCTGATTTTAGGTCTTGAGCAAAATAGACCATGCTCTCACTAGCTTGAGAGGATTTGAGTTTTTTGGTTTGACCAACCACTTGTTCATAGGAAACCAGTAATTAAGTACATAAAGAGAAGATGTATTGCATGGGCAAATCAGACATTTGACCCAGTTGTATCTACAGACAATTCGAGAAGGATCGACTCACACATAATTTGTTATATCTATTGACATAACTTGTCATGCAGTGCATAAGAGTTCAAGTATAGGTCTTTAGTGGAATATCATGTAGTTAATTAAAGAGGATTGATGATTGATCAAAAGAGCTTGATCATGTAATCTTATGTTGTTAGCTTATAAATCGTAGGTTCATTAGGTCCCCTTGCTAACCACTACTAGAAAAATGGCCTAAGATGACACTTATGATCATGAAAAATTTGATGGAGTTGGAAAAAAAGTGTCATTAAAGTGAAAAGCGCGTTTAGCACTTCGAAAAAATTGAAATTGAATTTTTTTTTCGAATATTTGTCACTTATTTTTAGTCATTAAGTAATTATTCTTTTATATATATTTGTTTTCTTTCTTTTTTTTAGAATCACGATAACCCTAAAGCCTCTTCATTTTCCTCCATTTTAGCTTTAGTCCCAACCTCCAACAAAATCTCCTAAACCCTTGCGATTATTCTTCTGCAAAATCGAAGCTTCATCACCATTCTCAATTTGCCCTTGTCGTCAACCACTATTATATCTAGGTTTGCTTTTGATTTAATTTCTATTTCAATGCGATTTTTCTTCTCATTTTGTCGATTCTTTCGAATTATTTCCTTTAATCGATGACCATAGCAGTATGTTGGAGCCATTTCTCTGTAGTCTATGTACTGCTCGTAAATTTGATACAAAGATTCACTTCGCCATTGTTCTGTTTGAGGTGAGCTCTTGTAGTGACTGATTTTGTTACTTAAGTTTGGTGGGTAATCATTTTGGCTATGTGGGGTGGGTGGGGATTTTGATTTTTAGGGTTTTTGTGTACTTCATCTTCTCTAAATGGGAAATTTTCATTGTGCACTTTTTGAGCTTGAGAATTATTTTGAAGGACTGGAAGTTCGTGAATTGTTGGACTGACATTGCTAGTGCACGTTTTCTTCAGAATAGTCCAAGAAAACCGAACAACAATTTTGCTTGTTTTCTAAGAAAGTTTAGATTTTACCAATTATTCTTAATTTTCTCACCTCTTTTCTTCTAAATGCTTTCTCTCCCTGAAGTTATTTATTGAACGTTTGAAATTGAAGGTAAGACAAGTTAATGCTTGAAAGTGCTGCTCTATTTCCATTTTATATATAAGATTCTAGATTTTCTCTATTGTGTTGATTTCTTCTTGAGGTTTAAGGAGCTTTCTCTTAGTATGATAGGAGCATAGACCAATGGTTGTAAGTTCAATAGAGCTCAGGTGAGGTTTCTTCTTTTATCAGATTTCCTATTTAGGATATAGGTAGAGTTGTATATGTTAATCGTCGGAGAAATTTGGTGTTTAAGCTTTGTTTCTTGTTTGAACTCTTGGTTTCTATTGTTACTACAACTTTATTTTCCTAGTTTGATTTTACTTTTTTTATAAATTTTTTTTCTTTGGTTTATATGTAATGCAAGTGGTTGAAGTTCATTTGTTATTGTTAATTATATTTGTTTAGGCATCTACATTTTT
>JBBMKA010000026.1:4998969-5022861 GCA_037833695.1 Sechiopsis laciniata | reverse complement strand
AAAAAAAATGAGGTTTTTTATGAATTAAAATTATTATTAATTAATAAATTTTTATGAAATAATTCCTTTCAAGATCGGATCCTCGAACGTAGAATTAAATTAGAATACAACTCATAAACCAAACTAATACACTATTGACTTTTTCGATAGAGTTAAATTACTTTTGAAAAGACATTTGAATATTGATGTTAGTCGAGATTAAAAGATATATTTATGAAATTTAATGTGAGATTTGATAAAAAAAAAATTTTTTTTTTTTTAAATAGATATTTGATAGAGGATTTGAAGAGTGATTAAAAAGTGGTTGAAGTGGGGTTAAGAGTGATTGTTTACTACAAAAAAACAAACAAGGGATTGTTGAAGAGTGGTTATTTAATTACCACTCCTCAAGTCCTAAAAACAAACAGAACCTGAGTGAATTTTGCTCATAATTTGGCGATATGGTGGAGTGATCTCCGTTCATGGAACTTTAGGTTTTTTTTTTTTTTTTTTTTTTTTTTTTTTGAATTTGTAACCTTTGAATCTGATGATTAAATGAAATTGAGATTTTTTCCAAAAAAAAAAAAAAAAACCCCTCAATTTTTAATCTCAATGCAAACTGCAATGTCTGCAAATTTTAAAGAAAGATTTAATAAGGCTTGAAAATTTTAGTTAGATCTTTGCATCCCTGAATGCGAATCTTTTTTTTTTTTTTTTTTTTTTTTGGTGTGCCAAATAGTTTTAAACTAATTCTAAAAAAAAAAAGGTTTTAAACTTAAAAAATAGCTAATAAATTCTAAATTTTCAATTTTATATATAACAAATATAAAAATTAATTGGTTTATTAGATATAAAATTAATTTCTTGTAGTCATATACTAAACATAATATTCAAATATTTTATTTAGCAAGTCTAAGAATTTTCAAAAACATTTTAATGATCTATTTAGCACAAAATTAAAAATGTAAGAACGAGTTGAATTAAAATTTTAAAGATTCAATATTGATAAAGTATTACTTATTTTTTAAACTTTAGAAATAAATTTGACATAAATCAAAATCTTCAAAAATTATATCAAACATTTTTTTAAAGTCTAGGAATCAAATAGACAAAATCCTATTATAATAAAATTCAGAGGATTTTTTATGAGGAGCAAAAAATAAACCAAAAGAAAGAAAAAAAAAAAGTCTTTAGATATCAAAATTTTAGAAATAAGTCAAATATAACAAAAACCCATTCAATCCAATCAAATGAAATAAAATTAATAGGCTTCTAATCAAGTGAAACTAAAATTAATAGACTTCAACCAAGGTACAAATTTTATATTTTATTATGTATGAAATATTTAAAAAAAGTTATTATAATTAATACCACAAATTTCCTAAAATTTAATAAGTTAAAAAGAATAAAAAAGATAATGTGGGAAAAAGAATAAAGAGTAGGAAAAGCAAAATAAATAATAAATGTGAAAGATGAAAGGTAAGAGTGAGAGGAGAAAGAGACAAGAGAATAAGGATTCCGGCCATGGAGAAGCGAGCAAACCGGGTGGCTCCAAACCATAAAAGGACCAAACCATAATTGATGCGTCGATATGTAAGCCTTTTTCACGCACCACAAATATCCAAAAATATCCTAGTCCAACACACACAAGGAAAATGTTTCCTCTATATACTTCCCATATTTTTTTAAGGAAAAAAAAAAAAAAAAATTGAACTACAAAGTTTGAGAAAGGATAATAATTTTTATGATTTTTATAAGTTTAGAGATTTTTATTTACAATGTTTTTAAATTGCAACGATTTCGTACAAATAAGATCAAACTTGTAAGGTAATATTAACCATTATGAATTGACTTATTGATCAGATATAATTTAACTATCATAGATTTACCCAATAATTAAGAGGACTCTAAGAAACTAATATATTATGAATTTAATTCGTGGTGATCACTTAATGTAAGAATTAATTTTTTACAGATTTTCTTCACATCTAAATGTTGTAGAATGTAGGGTCAAATTGTATGTCCGGTAAGAATAGTCGAAATGTGTATAAGTTGATCGAGACACTCATAGATTAAAAAAAATGATCAAGTATGTCTAAGAATTAAGTCTTACTGATTTACTCGATTGCAATGTCAAGCAACTATCTAATAAAAATAGTCAAGATATTTGCATAAATCAGTCTAAACACTCATGAATACAATTTAACATTATGTTAAAGATACTCATCTTGTCTCAGATTAAAAATATGAGAATTTTACCACATTTATAAAAATGTGGATTATTTTTGTCATTATCAATTGATTTGTTATTTAATAGTTTTAAAAAGATTTGAAGTAATCTCATTTGATTGGGTGTGACTGTGAGACGAGTTAAAATTAATGCCAATGTATAATTTTATGCATTTATCGAGTAATTGGTAATTCAACCAATTAGGTTTTCTATCTAAGATTTTCTTTTTTTTATTAAAAAAAAAAAAGCCAATTAGGTATTTGAAGGTGTAAACACATTTAATTTACAAAATCAAAATATGAGAAACTATTGACCTTTTTTTTTTAAGTTAAGAAAATTATTAGATTTTTTAATTATGAGGACTAAATACTACCGAACCAAATGTTTAAGCTTTCCATGAAAACTGTTCATTATATATATTTATCAAATTTTTATAGAAATAATAATAACAAAAAGACAACAATTTTTTTTTAAACAAAAAAGACAATAATTGTAGAAAGACGATAAGATCTGAAAACACAGAACATGTCTAAAGTCATTTTAAAAGTAACCTTCAGCTTTTTGGAATTGCATCCGGAAAAAAAACTAAAAGATCTGACATATTCTCTGTATTTGAAAATTAAAGTACTTTATGCATTCATTTATAAAGTTTGTTTAAACCTAGTTTCCTTTATATGTAATCTACTTCACTTAAAAAAAACATTCTTTAATTCCTAGCCAAATTTATTTATGAAAAAAGATTTCTAAAAGATACATTTCTTTTAGTTTTCAAAAACTTTAACTAGAACTTTAAATGTGCAAAATATCATAAAAAAAGAAGGAAATAATAAGAGCAAGCCAACAACACACAAATAAGGAAACTAGAATTTTAAAGTATATCGTAAAAAATGTTCATGAAAAAAAAAAAAAAAAAAAACTAAATATCCTAATTTATTCATAAACCATTCAATATGAATAAATAATCAATGACCACGCACAAATATTCTTGGTTTGTCGACAAGACTATTCTTCCTGCAGATTTTTAATTAATAATAACGGGTAAATTATAAATTTTGTTTGAATAAAGTTAAATTTCTCAAGCTAAAATTTCAATTTAGTTTTTATTTTAAAATCTAAACTTTAATTTGTAGTTTGATAAGATCAAAAAAAAAAAAAAAAAACACATATATATATTTAGTTAATTTCATTTATAATTGTCAAGTATGTAGAGGTAGTTAACCATTTCTATAAAAATGATGTAATTTTTTTATCCAATAAAAAACATAAATCACAATGTTATTATTGAATAGTTTGCTTTCATATAATATTTAATTTGCCAACGATTATAAGCAACAATATTTATTTTTTAGGTTTTTGTTTAATCAATAAGGATTAAATTTCAGTTCTTTTAAATCATAGGAAAAATCCAACTTTCTTTATAATTTTGGTATTAAATTCTAGTTTTTAAAAATATATGAACAAAATTTTAACTTTTTTTCCTTAAAACTATAACAATCTATAATTTATGCATAGTAATAATAATTTTGGAGGATATTAATTTACCACATCCATATTCAAATTTAGAATTGAATGCAAAGTTGTTTAAAGTAATTCACTGACCACGAGGGGTGTTTTTTGTTTGTTTGTTTTATTTTACTTAGTAATTTCAAACACATTTTTTTAGCTATATGAAAATTAACTCAATGAAAGATATATTCCTTAGCTCCTTTAAAGTCCGAAACTTTATGGTAACCACCCATAATTGTTTATTGAAAAAAAAAAAATCCTTATTTCGTATTACAAGTTACAGGATGATTATTACCTTTTCTGAAAAAAGTTACAGAATGATTATGAAACACATATCTAAAATACTCAATATGAATAATTTGTTCATTTAATTATGAATAAATACAAAAATAGATATATGCAATGCATCTAATGAATTGAGTGGACAGACTTAGAGTGATAGAAATATGCAGTGTCTGTTGCTTTATGGAAGAAGCAACAACAACAAATATATTTCATAATGTAATTAATTATTTTCCACCAATGAAAACCCATATTTAGAATACTTTAAATTCAACAACTTTGCTTTTCTTTTTTTATTTTTTCCCCCTCTCTCTATTACTCTAAAAAGGAAAGAAAGGCAAAGACAAAAAGATGCAAATAGACCAACAGACACATATGTAAGAGAACAATTACATCATGAAGCCCATATTTTAGACATTACTTGAACCTTATTACACAAACACATCAACTTGGAAACTTTAATTCTAAAAAAAAAACCCTAAAATCAAAGACACTTCTAAAAGCCATATGCATAATCCAACAAACTCAAACTCTATCCTTTTCTTCTTAGCGGCTACATCATCATCATATATAATCTTTTTATACATATGGGTCCTTTTTAATGTGAATTATTATCATTTATCTTATTTTTGTTGGTTGACTTCTTTTCTTTGTCTTCACTCTCGACTGAGTTGTTCTGGCGTCCAGTGTGGCTTCGATGGGCTGAAGTGCACTGAAGTCACCCTAGAGTCAAGGAGTTCGACAATAGGTGTGAAATTTACGCACCGTGGTGCTTTGTATTGGTTGATTGAAGCACCCCTTGAAATCGCATAGTCCATTAGCTCTTCAAAGGTTCCGTTTTTCACCACCTTGATTTTGAGTGGTCCAATCGAGTTGTCAGCGACTCGGCCTTGTCGGTACACCGAGTTGAGGCTCTCTTCAATGATTAGGCAGCATTGGTTTAGAACCTCGTCAGGAGGAGAATTTGCAGCGTCTTTGACTTGAAGCTCCCAATATATAACATAGTGCCCAGGAATTGTTTTGGTATCTGCATAGCTTGTGTATTCCACCACGCTCGTGTTGAACTCCCGAAGAAGCGAGGAAGTGTTCTCGATCGCCTTCTGGAGCTCAGCCTCGTCAGTCTTGTCCGAATCGATGCTCAAAAGGACGTTCTTTCGCTTCACGAATCGGAATTGTGGGGCTGCGTTGTGAAACCCAGTGACCTCGAGCACATCACCAACTCGGTAACGGCAGAGTCCCGCATAGGTTGTGATCACGAGCTCGTACTCCTTCCCGAGTTCGACGTTTGCGAGTTCAACAAGTCGAGGCGGGGAGTCCCGAGAGAGGATCGGTGGGGACGATGGGTCGTGCGGGAGGAATTCAAAGTAGCCCATGTTTGGCATGATGGTGTAGGTCACATCCGAGGGTTTGCACATTGGCTTCAAATTAACCCCAAAATAGCACTCTGAGGAAGCATACATGGTGCAAGCCATGGGCAAGCCCCCGCTATAAAATTCCAAGGTGGGAATATACTGAGCCATGGCTCCAGTCACAATCACATCAAGATATTTAGTGTTAGGCCAAATTCTTGTCACAATCCCTTCCCATTCCTCAGTTGAACACTCCTTGGAAATAAATTCAGCCAGCTCCAGGTTCGGGCTCGTTAGGTATTTTGAAACTATACAATCGCGGAGAGAAGGGTCGGTGATTTTAGGGTTTAGGGTTCCGGTGGCGATATCGCGTGCCAACTCCCTCCAATTGAGCTGGAGGAAACGAATGGCACGGAGGAGACCAGAGGCAAAGACGGCGCCGACACGGAGGACCTGGTCGCGCATCAAGAGGCCACATATCATTTGAGTGTACATGCTTTGGAAGGAATCAGGACAAAGAACGGCTTGGTTTGGGCTTGTGTAGTCATTGAAAGGGTCGTACGGTCTAGTCTTGAAGATGTCACTTTTGTAGTAGCTGGTCAGCACCGGCCGAGCCACTAGCCCACCGGGGGTCTTGGTTTCAGCCTTCACAAATAAAAAGTAGAGCCCTTTCCCTTTGTCTAACCCCGGCACATACCTGAAAATTTTATAAATTATTTGTCAAATTTCCTAAATTCCCACAAATTAAACTATTGTTAAAATTAAAAATTAAAAAAGTGACTGAATTTTATTCTTACAGGTTCATGATGGGCATGAGAAGACTGTAAAGCAACTGACGGCGTTCCATTTCTTCTTTAATTGTCGGCATCAATTTCCTCTCCCCAGCAGATGTTCCAGAACTGTAAATTAAATCATCAAAATAAAAAACCCAGTTCATAAATCTAAAAAATTAAGCTTGAATAATAATTTAAAAGTAAAAAAATAAAACCCATTTCATAAAAAAAACAAAACATTTAATAAATTTCATAAATCTAAAAAATTGAGCTTTAATAATAATTTAAAAGTAAAAGATAAAACCCATTTCATAAAAATCAAAACGCCATTTCATAAATTCCATAAATCTAATAATAATTTAAGAAAGAAAAACCCACCTTGTAAGAAACTCAGAAACGGGATGGGATGAAAAAATAGGAGAGCGATCGCCATAAGCGATACGCTGGATGTCAGGCTGGAGATCCTCGTAGGTAACGACAGGAACCTTAGACTTGAAGGTGTCCCGGTCGGTGGCGCCATTGAGCCGGAACCGGTTCACATACTCAGTGTGAGCGTTCTGGGTCAAGATCTCCGCCAACACCCTTTCCTGAACCGAGTCAGTATTAAGGGTGGTTTCCTCTATGAACTTAAGAGCTTTCGAATCCTTCTCGCAAGCCGGCAGCCCGAGAGGAGACGAAAGCTGGGAATCAACGGCCATTGATGAAAAGGAAAATTTGGAAAAATTTTAGAAGAAAGTTGTGAATTTGTGAGTGTGGTGAAGGAGAAGGAGAAGAGAAGGGTTTATATAGCAATGGAAGGTTGAAAAAAGCCACGTCAAAATGCTCGTCATGCAGAGAAAAAAAAAACATTTGGAGGTGAGAGAGGGAACATGTGGGGCTGATACACGTAGGCATGTCGGGTCAGGAGATAACAAGTGGGGACCCACATGTTTGTGCCAGGTCAGACTATTTTTTGTCTTCGAGTGAGGACCACGCGGGCCTTTACAGGCGAATTTGTTTATTGGCGACATTGCCGGCTGCCGGCGTTGGTAGTCTTGGCAACAATTTTGCTTTTTCTTTTTTCTTTTTCTTTTTTTGTTAAATAAGTTCAAACTTATCACAGTTGCATTGCAATTACATAGTTTTCTTCGCCTACTCATCGGGGTTTTTTTTAATAGTATAATGTTTTTAGTACAATAATATAATTTTAATCAATCATTAATTTTAATACTATTTACGAAACTAGTTAATTATTTATGTAGAGGTTAATTCCCACTAAAAACTTGGTTGGAATAGAATTGGAAACTAAAAAAAAAAAAAAAAAGAATTAATTTCGTTATTCTATTTAATAAATATTCTAATCTGATTGCTTTTGCTCTTTAATTAAAAATTTTAAATAAGCAACAAGGGAAAACAAACTAAAATATGAGGAAATTGGAAATCATAGTATGCTTTTCTCTAATGTGTGATTTATTAAACTGAATAGGAAAATATTGTTAAGATTGATGAATTATTAAAGATAATGTCAAAATAATCCAAGTTAAGGAGGTACGTAAAAAAAAAAACAATCAATATATCAAAAAACAAACTAAAAAAAAAAGTTTCTTTTCAATCATGAAAAAATAATCAATATATGCATAACAATTTATTATATATTTAGTTAGAGTAAAATTAATTTTAGACCATTTTTGTAGCCATATGTTCCATTTTTAAACTTTTATGTTTTTGGATTTTTGCTTTTGATTTTTTATTTTTTAAAAACCAAAATTCATATATGTTTGTTAGCATTTTGTTTCAAAAAACGAGAACAATCAAACTTGTTTGAAAAAGTGTTTTTAGCTTCAAATTTTAAATCTTCAATGAAGAGATGTGTTAGAAACTATTTTAGAGAGAAATTTTGAATAAATTATATTTAGAGCTATGAAAATTATATATATATATATATATGACTAATAAAAGAACAATTCATCCAAACATAAGCATTATATAAATATATAGTTTAACTTTATCGAATGTCCTCGAGGAACATAAACAGATACAAATAAAATTAGTGAAACATACGGTGATGTGTTGATTTCATTGTTTGCATGTAATTACTTTTTCTTACATATTGTTAAGAGACGACAAATCTATCTGAATTTTCATATTGGTATAATATTTTCCACTTTGAGCTTAAGTCCTATGACTTTGTTTTTTATTTTATCAAAAGAATTAATACCAATTGACATGTTTGTCCCACTTATAAACTCAAGATCTATTAATTATTTAACCAATGTAGAATTAATACTTTATTTGTCTTTCCAATACATACGTTTAATGTATAACTTCATATATTCGTCCAAAAATATATTTATTTTTGAATAATTGGCAACCCTAATCTTCTCCAAGTTAAGATAGAATTAAAAAAAAAAAATCCAGAAAAAAAAAATCAAATGAAAAGGAAATTAAAACTCGCTATCTCCAAATGTAAGCGGCCAGTATCATCCCATTATGCTTCTTTCGTGGTCTAATTAACCTTTAAATTTGTTTGGTTTATTTTTGACATTGGAATATATTCTGTTCATTTGTTCTGCTAAATTAAGTTGTAGAGACAAAAAATTTCCTTTCTTTAACGTGCCTCTTGTATAGAGTATATTTTTTTATCTAATAGACATAAATGTTAAAGCTATTGATCAATATTAATTTAATCACCAAGCTTCTATTATTTTATTTAGGTTTTAATATATTATAATAGTGGTAAAAAGGTTCTCAAGAAATTAAAAAATTAAGAATTTAATTCATGGTGGTCATCTACTAAGAAATTAATTTTCTACTTAATTTTTTTGGCATTTAAATATGATAGGGTCAAATAATACATCCCGTAAAATTGTCTTAAGCTGACTTGAACAAGCACCTAAAAAAGGTCTTTCCCTTCCAATTGTTTAAAATTAACGTTTTGAATTCTTTTTCAAATTTCAAAACACAGACAAACTTCCAATGTTAAATTATTGAAATTTGAATAAATGGTAACAAGTTATAAATTTAATATATGTGTTTACTTAGCCATAAATTAACTTTCTACAAGCTATGTGTTCCATAAAAATAGTCTAAGTATGCATAAGTAGACCAACCTTCACCGATCTAAAAAATGCTTAATTATAAACTAGAGATAAACTTTTAAGCAAAATCGTCTATCAAACTTGAAGAACTCGTCTATGTTTTATTATTTTTTATTTTTTATTTTAGCTCAACAATGGTAAGGTGAGAGATTAAACTATCAAGCCTACAGTTTATAATATAATTGTCTACTTTGCTAAACTTGGACAATTTGGAATAATGAAAAATATGAATTCGAAATTAAGTTAATCACAAGGGAAGTTGATTAGGAATTAGGCCGTCTTATTAATTATTTTTTAAATGGTTAAAATTTTCAAATCAAAGAACTATATTTAGAGTGATTAAGGTTATTTTAATACAAAATTTAAGAGGGTTTAACCTCTAAATCACTTCGAAGGAGAGTTTAGAAATTTTATTCTTCACAAAAAATTTTACTTTAATTCTATCCTGAAGTTTTATCTTAATCTTTTAATGAAATATTATTCTCCCTTAATCAATTTGATGATATTTTACTATAGGGGTTTTGTTATCAGAAATAGGAAAACAAACTAGGGGAAATGATATTGTTTATGGGTTTATTTTAAACTTTAAATTGCCCACTGCCTCAAATTTCAATTTAAAAAGGAAATATTATTTTAGGGTTAGTAAATTCTTATTTGTTCTTTATGAAAAAAAAGTAATGACCGCTTTCAAAATTGGCAAGACAACCTTTGTACGTTTTTGCAATAAAAAAAGCTCTAGTTTTATTAATAATTTTGATTGTGTGCTTCTACTTAGATAATCAAACATTTATTGTGAAACACTATGTTTCTTTTTCTTTTAATCTTTCTATTTCCGTCGCAATAATCTAATAGTTAATTAATTTTAAAATAAAGGATTGTAAGACTGAAACTAAGTAAATAATACAATAGTTTTTTTGGAAAGTTGTATGGATGTATTTTTCTCAAAAAAATAATTGCAAATGTCGATGAATTTTAAAATATTTCTATTCATAATCATTAATAATGTGTTATAAATACACATTAATATAGTATTATATATTATTAATATAGTAATGTCGATGTTTATGAATTCTCAAAAAAAAAGTCGATGTTTATGGTTGCTAAATTTTTTAAGAATGATTATATTTGTAATTATTTTTCAAATTTGACTAATCTTGCTAATTTTCTTAGTTTTTTTAGATTACAATAATTAGAGATAAGAGATTCGAAGTTCAAACCCATGATCTTTTAGTCATTAGATATACACCGATAATAATCAACAACTGCCTAAGTAATACAATATTTGAATTAATAAAAAAAAGAAGTAAATCATACAATAGTATGCTGGTTTTGTTCCCAATTATCCTTTGTTTTTTACTCAACCAATAAATAAATATATATTCAGAAAAAGAAATCATATTATCAAGTTGCAATAAATTAGTGACAAAAATATATGTCATATAGTTCAAGGGCATTAGTGTACAATCCCCACCTTCAAGTCAATAGTTGTTGAACTCAAAAAATAATAATAATAATAAAAAAAAAATCTATTTTTACTTAAAAAAAAAAAAAAATCTTAATTGACATAATTTATACAATCGACTTAAATTTTGTTGAATTAAAATTATTTATAATAAATTATAATTAAAAATATGTTTGGCACGTACCCCATTATAATCAATAATTTTACAAGATACAACATTATTGAATTTCTATTTTCTTAGAAAACAAAAAACATTATTGAATTTCATGAACATTCATGTCCCACAAGTTGTACCTCCCTGTTGGGTGACATTGACAAGTAAAATGTTATTTGGTCAAGTCAAAATTTTTCGTACTACCGTTTTTAATTTTTTAAAATTATATTTTCTACATTTTATCGAACGTACCGAAGGGCGGAATTATTAATGTTTTTGTTAGTGGTGGGGCAAATTGAAAAGAGTAAAACAATTTTGGATGACTATAAATCTTGCATGAACCCATGGGATGGTACCCGAATAAATTGAGGATGACTAACTTTTTAATAATAAAATTTATATTATAATTGCAAATTTTGAGGTTTATATATTATTAGAATTATCAATTAAGTACATATTTAGCATTAGTCTTTCAAAGCTCGATCCTTTTGATTATATATTTGGAAATGGTTAGAATATAAAAAGTTCAAAAAAATATTTTATGGAATAATATCATCATCAATGGTGCAAAATGATATCTCAAATCAAAATTAATTCATCACCATCATATTGTTGTCTTTAAGCTGGATGAATTGAAACCTTCTATTATATTTTATGGATTAATTCACGACTATATAAATACAGGGGCGTGAGTTCAACGATTAATAATTTATTATACTTCTATTTTTTAGGGGATAAGTTAAAATTATTCACTTATGTAATAGTTTATTCAAACTAGCAACATACTTCATTTCAAGAAAGAAGAAGAAAAAAAAAAAAAAAAAAAAACCTTCAACATGCTTTTTTTTCATTTAACCAACGCATATATTACCTAATTGAAAACTTCGATAAAAATAAATCTTGTACTAACCAAAAGTCAAACTATCCAATGTACTTTTTTTCCCTTGAAAATGGCAAGAAAATACTCTATCAAATGTACCTCCTTTTTCTTTAAAATAATAACATAATACCCTTAATTTATGTGGTTGATTTCAAATAACTTGTTACTTAATCAATACTTTAAACTTTCAATTCTAAATTTTTTTTTTTGAAAAATTCTCAAACAATTTAAGTTACGTACTTAACAAAAAAACATAAGATTGAAGGAAAATTTACAGCAAAAAAGAGTAAAATAAAAAGCTAACGGCCACATAATTTATTGAAACATCCTATACAATTTAACGAACATTACGTTAACAAAAAAAAAAAAAATTATGCAACTCAAAATAAACTTACAATTAAAATCATTTGAATGGAATTGGTCAATTATTTTTTTTCTGAAACAGCAAAAACTTTAAAAACATAAGCAATATTAGACATAAATCTTATATATAAATAAAAGAGTTGCGTAACAAAAATGTCACAGAAAGACACATATGAGCTTTGAAAATTCTGACATTCCCAGTCAAACAATCCATTGGGCTGCCCTCTTGTCGAGCAATTCTGCAACATCAAAGATGAAAATTCAGAAAAATACTAAGAATAATTTAATTGTCGGTAATCTAATTCTTAATACAATTAATTAATTAATTGATGTTTAAGAAATTACGCAGCCAAGCGAATAAGGCTTCTTGCTTAGTGACCATAAAACATTCGGATGGTCAAAGGTATTATCTTAGAAAAGTCAAACGTTGTAGTAAGTGCAAATTTTGTTTGCTGGGTTCGAATTTCAATAATAGAGTTTTGGTTGACTTTTTAGACACGCACGTTTGCTTTATCATTTGAACCCATCCTCATGACTTTGACCATGTTTTTGTTGCTTTGAATTATTAATTAATGCGTCTAGAAGCGTGCGAGAAATGTTGGAATTTATTAATAAAGTTGAAATCTTAGATTAATTAACTTTTTTTTCTTCAAACTCGAAAATTAAAGCTTCACTTATAGGGGTGTTTGTTTGACATATTTAAGTAAGATTTAAATTAAGGAGTTATATTGAAGAATTATATTGAGTAATTAAAAATCTAGAGTTATGTCAGAAAAATTCGTTTGGATGTAGTTTTTGTGTAGAGAAGTTGGAGTCAAAATCTTGTTTGGATGTAGATTTAAAATGAGTAGTTATTTTTAGTAGTTAAAAAATAAATGATTAAAAATGAGTAGTTAGAAATGATTGAGTAGTTATAAATGAATAATTAAAAATGAATAGTTAGAAATAAGAGTTATTTTTAAAAGTAAAAATGAGGAGTTAGTAAAAACTCGTTTGAATGTGGTTTTCGAGCAGGAATTAATAAATCCTAAAACTAAATCCTACCTAAATATGCCAAACAAACAACCCCTTAGATGTTGATGGGACGGAGCGGGATAAAGAAATGGCTTTTCTGTTCATTTTTTTGTCATCGCCACCAAAATTTATCCCTTTTTTTTTTTTTTTCAGGGATCGGGGCGGGGATTCACTGCAGGGAACTGACGGGGATCGAATTTCTCGCGGAGATTTTTTCAATCTAATTTTTTTTTTCCATTTTTTACATATTTTTTTGGACAGTAATTTCAAATAATTAAATTTTCTTAAAGTAATATTAATTATTAAAGAAAAATATTCACATGCCTAAGTAATTTTACCCACAAATATATTTTTATTTAAAAATTAAAGGGATAAAATAAAGAAAAAATATTTTGAAAAAAATGGATTGGAGAAATGGGAATGGGAATACATTTCCCGTCCACAACCCCATTTAGCCTACGAGGAATTTTTCCCTCCTGTTCCCTACCTAGCCGAAGATTCTCTGCCCCGTTAGAGGCGAGTCCTTGCGGAGACCCGACCTTGCAGGAAAAATGAACATCGCTAAGCACTCCACTATATTCGAGATAACCATGTCTGTCCCTGTACTAAATAACAGAAGACATTGAAAGAATGGAAATATGAGAGGTCTTCGCTACTCAAGATTAAAACTATACATTTCAAAACAATATTATAAAAAAAAAATTTATAAATTGAAGAAAATTAGAACTAAAGTAGATTTAAACTACTTTATGAGACCGATGATGTTAAGATTTCAACGGTAGAATTTGTAAATGCAACTTAATTTAGGATGAACAATTTTCTTTATCATATAAAGAGGAAGAATTGTACTAGATAGAATTATTTTTACCAAATAAATATGAATGTAGATAAATTTTAAAATATTTGCATCGTGTATTATAAATATTCATTAATATAATATTATATATTATTAATATTGTATTACTATTAATACTAATAATTGTAATTACTAATTTTTGTAAAAGTGACCATATTTATAATTGTTTTCTCAATTTGTAAGTTTCCCTATAAAGAATAGAAAGTTTGGCATATAAACTTATTATTTATAACTTGATCCTAAACTTTCCACAAAGTTAAGTTCACATAATCTCCCCATTAAATAGTTCAAATATACTTGCATCATAATTTAATTTGGTACTCTTTCTTTTATTCATTAGTAGTAGGAGAATGAAGGTTTACACTTATAACTTTAAAATTATTACATTATAAAAATGTCGGTCAAACTCTATTCTTGATAGCATTTAATATGATACTTAATGTAATCGATTATTAAAATAACTTTAACAAGTAATCCACCATTCAAAAGTCAGAAACACAGAGTTAATGTGGTTTTGCTCTATAGATTGAGATGGATTCTCTATGTTTGACATTTTGTTTCATAATTATTTGGTACAATTTGGCATAATATTTCTTATGGATTTCTCTCATGGCACATCATGTATAATTAGTGCATCCATTCTTCTTAATTGACGTATTCTCTTATTATTTTTTTTTATTTCTTTCCCTTAAATTCAAGTTCGAGTTTCTGATATACCTCAAACTCGAGGAGGAAATATTAGAATATTAAGTTTATTTTCGTCCTTGCCATATATAAAAGTTAAAAAAACAGTCAATCTAGTTTGTAATCCGCTCATAAAAAGCAAGTACATGGATATAATTATTTTTGTGTAAATGAATGTAATTCTTTTTTGTTATAAACCATATTTTTAAAATTTTTATCTTAAATTCTAAATTTTAACTTTTTTAATTATATAAAATTTAATTTTTAAAATTATATAAATTAAATGCTAACATTGTTTTTTCAAATTTACTCTTTCTTTTATATACAGTAAATTTGTCATTGGATTGGTAGATTATTTTTCTTTTCCTTGTATTTTTTAAACACTTATTTATTTTTGGTCAAACATCAAGAATGGAAGAGGTTTCCAAAACCTATTTTTTACTTTTGAGACTTTTTAAAATTTTCTTTTTGAAAATGAAGAAATATGAATTAATTACTTGATAACAAGTGTTCTTTGAAGAGCTTAATTCGAGAAATAAAAATATTTGCAAACAACTTCTTTTTATATATATAATGTCTTAAAAAATGTACATTAGAATTATATGAAGGATTTTTTTATTATAGCAGCTTCCAAGGGCAGAATGAGATTTTTAGAGGTTAAATTATTTTTTGAGGGAACTAAACTTAAATTATTTTTAGAGATTAACTTCTATATATAAAAAAATAAAATAAAAATAAATAAACAAATAAAAAATAAATAAATAAAAATCAAAATGATTGGATGGCCACCATAAATGTGATTTATTTTTATATACAAAATACCAAATTACTATATTTGGAGAGTCATCTATACAATCAATGATATTAATATATATATATATATATATATTTTACAGCAATTATATTAAAATATAGATGAGACCATTTTTATTCATATACAAATATAGCATCAATAGTAGTACTAAAATAATAATAATAAATAAATAAATAAATAAAAAAGGAGCCTCCTAGACCCTATCCCTCCGCCCTGACAAAGTGTCACAAAGTGAGTTTTTTCTTTTTCTTTTATTCAAGCACATTTGAGTAAAAAAATTAGACTTATATTATTAAATTATATATTATGCTTCTCTTGATTAGGATTTTTTTATCGTTTCATCCTAATTTTTTCATTCATATTGAATTAATTGGGTTGAGGTATCAATTTTATGAAGTAAATGTCATTTTTGTTATGTATTATTATCAATTTGTAAAATATCCAAGGAAAAAATATTAAGCATATGAAACGGTGGATTCCTGATTTTTAGACTAAATTATACCTTTCCTTTCTAAACATAACTAAAATATTGATATAAGGGGCGATTAAAGTTTCATATTGGCTAGAGAGAAAAGAAAATGTTATAGGTATACACGTGACATAGCCAAATACAAACAGAAAGAGACAGTGAATACAAAATTTAAGAGTTGAAAGGTCAAAATATAAAATTAAAAAACATTATAGATTTCACAGTTCATTTAGATGACCTCAACTATAAAACACAACAACAAATACATTTGATTTCCATCAAACAACAAGATAATTAAAACAACAAAAATAAATGACAAAATTTAACTTCCATAAATCAAGTAGATAAGTAAAACCAACAACAATAGATAATTCGACTATATATTTTTACCATCACATATACATTTTAAAGACTTAAAAATATTTTAAACAATATTAGAAAATAAAATTTCAAAAAAAATAAAAAAAAATAAATATATGCACATATTAAATTATGTTTTAGGTATAAATTTTTTTTTTTTTTTTTAATTTAATAATCAATTCGGGTTAGGTTAGATTTAGGTCAACATTTGACCTAATCTATCACAAAAATTTTTTAAACCCAATTCAATCCGTTAAATTGAATTGGACTGATTCGCATTATTTGAGTTGTCGAATTGTTCGAACATCCCTAACAAACAATATATAGAGTAATGCTATGATCATAATCTAAAAATTAGGTGAATTTTTTACATAAAAAAGTATCAGAGACTAATAATATCTTCTCAAAGCTGACCACGTATTTTGCTAGTATCTTAAAAACTATAGAGTTTCTTTCCTTATATTTTTTCTTTTTGAGTTAAAATTATTGGAGGTTGAGAAATTCAAACTCATGATTTCGAGCTATTATTCTTGTTTGAAGTTTCTTTCCTTATATAGATCATAGAATTGCCCCAAATAAAGAGTAATACTTACATAAGCCACATGTTTTTACTTAAAAAAAAAAAAAGTTTTGATTGATGGAGAGAGACATGTTAAAGTGGAGAGAAAAATTCAAAAAAGTAAAAATATGTAATTTTTTGAGTAGATAAGTATTTCTCCCAAATTTTATTGAGATAAACATGAAGGGCATAACTATCATTAAAATAAAATAAACTTAACGAACAATAAAACTAAAATTTTCTGGGTCGGCCCAAAGTTGGTCGGCCTATTGCTATACAACAAAAAATAATTTTTTGTCTAAATCGAACAATATTGTAATATCGTAGAAATACGTATATATTTTTTAATTGTCCCTAACAATTTGTAGCACAGCTACATCTTTAGACTTAGCTGTTTGATATTGTTTCTCAAAGACACCATTAATTTTAGTTAAGTTTTTTTGTGTATGGTTTTTTTTTTCGGTTTTGAATATTTTTATTGCATTATTTTAATTTCTCAATTATTATTGTTTACTTCTGCGATTATAGAGGGGTTTATTTTTTCGAAAGTTATTTCATCAATCAAAGTAACTTAATACTTAAAGCTTGACTGAAAAGAGTTGGTCACATAATAATTTGGTTGACTAGTTATAATTCAATTTAATTGTATAATCACAAGTTCTATTCTGAAAATCGATATTTGACTTTTATCTTATTGAGAGACTTGAAGCTTGAGAGTATCGTGTTTTTTCAAATTATTTCAATTAAAACAACCATAATTATATAATGATTTGAGAAAACTTGTTGTTCTATAGACAACATTTAATCTATAAATGTAAAAAACAATTAGTAACGAGGCTCATATGCATCAATCTACAAAAGTATCATTCCTACTTCTCTCCATAAACACCAAAACTATCCCTATCTTAAAATTGATATAACTAAAGATCAAGAATATTTTACGTGTACAATACATGCAGCTAGACTCTTCAAACGCTAATATCATTTTCATATATATACTTTGGTCAAATTATAAATATAAAACAGATCTGGTAAAGATTATGTTCATAACATATATTTTGAAAATAAATTTATTACTATGTGGTACATGAAATAGCTTGGAGTTCGAAGATGAGAGGATTAAATGAGACAAATAAATCAGTTAAAGTTAAATAATATTTTCTTCAATCCATAATATGCGTGATTAGGGTGGGGCATTATTTTATCACCGTTAATTTCTTTAAACAATAACTAATCCATAATATTCAACATAACTTAATTTTATAAATCTTATAAGTTATTTGAAGAAAAAAAGAATGCATGTTTTTGAGTGTTGATATTAAATATTGACTCAATTATTTGGCTTGAGAAACACTATGAGGGACCTTTTACGTATTTCTAGGTATATTATATGTCTGGTCTCTAAACATAATATCTCTTATCATTTCAATGTAATTTCTACTTAAATAAAAGTAGCAATCATCATTTAGTAAAAGCAATAACTATATATGAAGAAAAAAAATCCCAATATTAAATAACATCGATTTTAACTCAAAATTAATTAGTAAAAAGGGGAGTAACTTATGTATCTTATAAAGATATTGAAAGCTCCTCATTTTTTTAATGTTAGAAAAAGTGAGTATCTCCAATATACCCTTTCAAGATGGTATCAAATTAGGAACACCATCTTATATTAGATTCGAATTTATAGACCGAATCACTATCCTATAGGATTATCCATTTGGGTCGAATCGAAATTTGTTAATCAAAATACCTGTTTGAGTTGGATTCAAATTACCCGCTTAGCATTACTTGCTAGGGTCATATCTGAATCTAAAATTAAATACACACTTAGGTTTTACATGCTTGAATTATATTGAAATTTGGAAGCTAAATACTCCAATTAATTTTATAACTTATTTCGTATCCTTTTCCAAAAAAATAACTAATGTTATGGTTTATAAATAAAATTACATCAACCACATTTCAAACAATGATTTAAATTAGAATGAAACCTTTTAATTAGATTTCTTATTTCTAGAATCCAAACCAAACTCAATCTTATTCCTCTCTCTTTCTTACCGAACTCGAATTTTTTATAGTATTGATCCAAAATTTTATCAAATTGAATTGAGATGGTTAGAAACACACATGTTAAGAGTAGCAAAGAAGTGCACGTATCATCAAGAGCATTGAAAGGGAAATGGGAGAGAAGAAAATGACAATTGAATTCAAAATAAAACCAGACAAGACATATGCATGCACTTGTTTTAATGCTACAAAACTACAAAAAAAAAAAAAAAAAAAACACTCTTTTACTTGTTATAGTGAAAAGGACAATAGACGAGGAAGTTGTCTTGTTTTTCTTTCCCCTACAAGCCGCCCGTGCTCACTTATTTGCACCTCTTTCACACATAAACTTCTAAACCTAATTTCACCTTCCACACCTTTTGATCTTTCTCTACTATACAGCTGGTGATTTGTCACGTGCCTTGTTTGAAAAATTCTATTACGTGTTCGGTACATCAGTTAGATTCGTATAATTTAGCACGACTACCATTCTAAAGTTGTCATACATGACGATATATGTGTGTTAGTTTATCTATCTCAAGTTTTTGGTTGAAAAATCTTATAGATTATAGAGTTCAGACTTCTTACAACTTCTTGTATCCTCAAGTTAGATATTTAATATTTTTAACTTCAAAAAAAAATAAAAGCATAGATTATCCAAATTTTTTATACACTTGACATTTGATGGTAGCATATGGTTTTGTAGAACTTTTTTTGCTTACTATAAAATAGGATTCCACATTTGAAAAGTGAAAACGTGTCTCCCAACGTAAAAAAAAAAAAAAAAATAATAAGTAGCCCTCTTTTGCTTACTCCTTGCAGGCTTCTTGTATAAACTATCATTTTTTGAAAGAAAAAAAAAAAAGTCTCACAATGTTTGATCATAGACTGCTTTCCTTACTAATTAATTTTAGTTTTGATATAAAATTTCAAATTCTCTAATAGAACCAATATATCTTATATATTCTTATAATTCAAGGGTTTTCTTCTATTGTTTTATTTTGTTAGTTAACCAAAATGGGTAACAAAATAAATTACTCTCCAATGAACATTATTGGAATCAAATATATTTTGCTATTGATTGTTTTGTTGGTTGACAATATTTGTCAAAACTTCCACTTGCTTTACCTTATTTTTTGGAAAATTGTGATTGATGGTATATTCTAACAAAATAATTACAAATGTAGTTAAATTTAAAATTTTTTGTATCAATAGTCATAAATACCGATCAATACGGTAGTATTAATACTCATTAAACATTATTATTTATTATTAATATAATATTATGTATTATTTACATTATTATACGATATTAATACAGTATTATGTATTATTACAGCATTACGTATTATGTGATCATATTTATAATTATTTTCTGAATTTGACTAATTTTGTTAAGTTTCCATTTTTTTTTTATTACAAAACTTTTTTAGTAAATAGAAGATTGGAGATTCAAACTATAGATAGCGTGGTTATCAATACATAAAAAATATGCTGAGCTAGTAATTCTTGTTATAAAATATTTACGGTTCTTTTTAGAGATATTTTTATAAGTTTAATATTCGTGTAAATTTAATTTATGTGTGTTCTGTTTTTTTCATCACTGTATCCCCATTCATAGCTAGCACATCAAAAGCCTTTGTCACCAAGTTGTGTACAAAAATGATAAAAACAAATTTAATTATGCTATGCTGTTAGCTTAGAAATTTTAAGTCCATGCATGTTAATGTGTCTGCACTAAAATAAACTAAAGTAATTTTCCGGAAACATTACTATAAAATTGAGTAACTTGAAATTTAAAAAAAAATTTAAAAAAAGTTGATAAATCAAATTTAAGATAGATCGCTCGTGAGCTTATAATGTTTGGAGTGATTAATAAAGATAGGGACGAATATATACTTGAAAATTTCTCTATTCACTCAATCCCTTTTCACGTGCTTTTCCTTTTGGTTTTTATGAATATGATGTTAATGTCATAATTTTCTCTCAACATAATTGTAACACTTTGTCAATCAGTGGGTCCTAATTTAATTAATCCATTTAATTACTCTAATTAATACTCTCCCTACCACCCGACCGAAAAATCTTTACTTAAGAATCTTGTTGAGTCAAATTTAATTTTAAACTTTGTAATTTCATCGATTACAATTTTAATAATGGTTAAAGACCTTTTTTTTGTTGTAAGAATATAGAATCATATGTCCATCCTTGAAATGGTATCAATGGGTCTTTTAAACTATGCTTGAAATCGACATCTTTGAATTGATCACTAAATTTAGTACTACTCTCGCTCAAACATCCTTAATTGCACGATTTTGATTGAATCTGGTGCATTAATGTTGGAATGATCACAACTTTTTAGAGATTTGTAACTAGACAAGAAACATTTTTTAGATTGATGGAAACACCTTGTACATGCTAGTTCTTGCAATTGTGTTGAACATTTGTTTTGGATGTATTTGTGTGTTTTTTGGCATCAATGTTTTTAGAAATTGATTGAGCCATTCAATTAGGTAGAGGGATAAAAAAAACATATTTAAATAAGAAAAAAAAAATTAATTTTCATAATCTCTTCATCCACGACAATATAATTTGAGAATTAGATTGAGATTGTCTAAAATGAGGCAAAGTTCCAAACCTTTTAGGATCATACATTGCATTAGACAAACAAACACAATTGTCATTCCAAATATAAGTTGGGATGAAGAGAACCAGTTGATGACTTTCAATGTGAAATCAAAGTTTTCTCGCAAACCCACTCTCTTTGGATTCTACTCTTTAGCACTTTAGGGCTTCAAATCACTTATATTTTCATATAATGAAATTTCATATCAATGTCGGTCAACACTTTTTATTTCTTAATTATGAACATATTTCATCGATGATCTTAACATAGCATTTAACCATGGAATTTTACGACATAATTATAATGGATATAATGTTATATATAAGATACAACAATGATAAGGTAGCAAAATTTGTATAAAAATTTCTTTGAAATAAAAATAGCTTGATGTAATCATGTAAATTAAACTTTTATTTTCTTTTATTTAAAGTTAACAGATGAAAGATTCAAATTCATGAATTTTTTGTCATGAATATATATTTACATCAATAAACAATTATTTTTGTTGGCCGGTGGATTAAGTTAATAATCACTATTATATTGTCAGTGTACTAAGCATATTAAAAACAAAAAGGGTAGAATGAGAAATTTTTTTCCTACATCATATTACAAATTTTCAACAATAAATCATTTATTTAAGAATTAGGCTTTAAAATCAATTGTGTGGTTTTTTATGATTTGACATGAGTTTTCTTTTTCTTAAAAATTATAAATAAAAAAAAAAAAAAAAAAAAAACCAATATTTGAAGATAAGAAAATTTGAATCTATAATGTTTTAATTATTTAGTTATACATTGTAACACATAATTAGTTGAGTCTATGGGTAACATACAATGGTCGATATTGAGGTCAAAGCTAATCTTCTCCCTTCCTAAAAAATACAAACATAAGCAAAAAAAGTAGGGATAATGATATTTGAAAATTGGGATTAAGTATTCTTAATTATTATCTCTTACATATATATTAGTAATTTTCAGGGAACATATTCGTTGAATTTTGCTTTCTCTTGTCGCCTGAAGAATATAGATTTGGTCCATCTTTTCCTTTTCCATTTTTTTTTTTTCACTATCATTAGAAAGCAACTTAACTAATAATTGTTTTTCATAATTACATTTGAAAGTTGTATGCTTCCCCTTTGATTTTTTCTTTTCGCTAATTAATTCGTGTCCTCCCATTCCTTAGAGAGAAAAACGTACAATTAGAAACTATAATTGAACTAGTTTTAGGTTTTGGTTTAATGGGCAATTTTAAACTTATTTGAAAATTCAATACTTTACTAATTTTTTTTGTGTAGATATTTATTAGTTAAAAGAACTATTGGGAGTTTGACTTGTCTACAATTTTATTTCTGTGAACAAGAATAATAATATGGCATCAGTATATTCACATAATTAATAAATTATGGATTCAAATCTTCTTGATTTAAAAAAAAAAAAAAAACAATTTTATTGCTAGTAGGTTTTTTCAAGTTCATTATTCTATTGGTTTCAAATATCTTTTTGCAATAGTATGTGCTTTTTATATTATGCAACATTTCAAGACATTGAATAGATTTTTTTTTTTTTTTTTTCTGGCACGGCAGGTGTAAAGAAAAAAAAAGATATATAATTTTTTTCTTAAATATTCTATTAAAATCTAAAAATAGTAAGGATGTCTTAAAATTCTTATCCTATCAACGATTTTTTTATTAAAAACAAGTCTCATAATAATTGTCGAATATATGCATTTATTATTAATTCTGAGCCTAATTACAGATAATTTATAACAGGAATGTAAAGACAAAAAAAAAAAGTTTAAAAAGTATGTATAGAAATAAAAATAAGAAAATAAAATTATTCGAAGACGATTTGAAAACCAGTTTAAAATCTAGATCTAGATGTTTATACTTTGGTCAAATCGGCCTATTATTATTAGTATTATGTTAAAAGAAATTTTAATCCTTAGGACGTATTTGGGGCACCGATTATGTAATTGTAGACGAAGGGTTATGATAAACGGAGAGTTATGATAAATGGTGGGTTAAAATAAACAGTATTTGAGGTGCATGTTATTATAAGAGAAGTTATGATAAACGGTGTTTGGGGTACACGTTATTGTAAGAAGAGTTATGAATTTTTTTTTACAATTTTTTTAGTTAATTAAATTTAAATTAAAAAAATTAATAAATAATTAATAATTTTTTTTGATAAACTTAAATTAATATTGAACATAATAAAAAAATGAAAAAATTATTATTATTATTTTTTCATATTCTATTTCACTTATATATTGATGTAGTTATGAATTAGAAATTATTTTTTTAAGTTAATTGACCTCAAGTTTTGTTTTTTTTATTCTTCACAAAATCTTTTCTTTTTTTAGATTCTTTTTCCAAAATCTTAATGTTTAAGTAGTGAATCAATTTGA